>JARYHS010008074.1:8702189-9053831 GCA_031002005.1 Vandiemenella viatica | reverse complement strand
AATTTGCAGTCAGTGTGTTTGGTATAACCACAAGAGTGCTCCTGCTGTCATAGGAAATTGCTCCCCAGACCATGACTCCAGGTGTAGGTCCAGTGTGTCTAGGCCGCAGACAGTTTGGTTGCAGGCGTTCCCCTGGCCTCCTTCTGACCAACACTCGGCCATCACTGGCACCAAGGCAGAACCTGCTTTCATCAGAAAACACAACAGATCTCCACTCCGTCCTCCAATGAGCTCTGGCTTGACACCACTGGAGTCGCAAACGGCGATGGCTTGTAGTCAGTGGAATGCACGCTACAGGGCGCCTGGCTCGGAGCTGTCCTTGAAGTAACCGATTTCTAACAGTTCGTTGTGTCACTGTGGTACCAACTGCAGCTCGAATTTCTGCCGCAGACGCAGTACGATGCGCCACAGCTGTACGCCGAATACGGCGGTCTTCCCTCTCAGTAGTGCCACGTGGCCTCCCGGAACCCGGTCTTCTTGAGGCAGTACCATCCCTTGACCACTGCACCCAACAATCATGCACAGTGGATACATTCCGGCCAAGTCTTTCTGCAATATCGCGAAAAGAAAATCCACCTTCTCGTAGCCCTATTACACGACCTCGTTCAAACTCGGTGAGCTGTTGATAATGGCTTCTTCGTCTTCTTAAAGGCATTCTTGGCTAACATCAACTCACTATGTCAAATCTCAGCGGTAAATAACGTTCACAACTTTACAGCGCGTATTTAAAGCAAACCTGATTTGCAAGCTCTGAGTAGCGCTACTAGCGCCACACTTATGCGCGAAGCGCGAAATTTGAATCGATGTCATCTTTCAGATGTATAAACACGCCTACCAAATTTCGTTTATCTAACACAAGTCTTTCTTGGTGTTGGGATTTTTTTCCGTCTGTGTACATAAGAGATTACAGAATATCTTGACATATAAAAGTCATTAGATTTGTTTTGCTCCTGTCTCTCAATTTCATCTTCCATTCTTGTATTTTATGTCCAGCGACCTTGAGGTCGTCTAGGTGTCGTATTACTGGCTCTAATTTCCATGCTAACCTTAACTCTGAAAGATTATGTTTGTCTTGATTTAATGTACAACAATCCAAGTCTAGCTTAAAATTAGGTATTACATCATGAGTAGTTACATTGGTTCTTATATATTGCTCTGACTGAATCATTATCGTATTAGCGTAACCTTTACATTTGCCAAAGAATGTTAACTTTCCAGTACCTTTAAAGGTGACATCCGTGGGAGGTTCATTATTGCATAATATTGTTACACTCTCTTCATGAGGTACTACAAATAACCATTCGTTTCGGCTAATGGCCGTCCAAACACTGTCATTAAGTACTGCTATTTTCTTTACGCAATCATTAGGGATTGATCCTAATGGTTGCAGGAGTCGAACCTCACACGGTGAGTTTTCATAAGTAGTTTGTAATACAAAGTTCTGTTTACAAATACTGGAGTCTGACGTCAGTTGTTTACAATCTATTGGTCTTGATCCAGTTTTGCATACAAACGTTTAGAGTGATCAATTAGAATATATGAATGATCAGGTTGTAAATACAAGTAATGACCATTATAATCAAGATTTATAGGCAAAGGCAACATTTTATATAGATTAAAATGATTGCTTTCTAATAATGGCACATTCAAAATATAACTAAGAATATTCTGTGACATGAAAACATCGATTGTAATGATTTTCAAAAGAAGATAGCCATTTTCCTCCTTCAGAGAAACTGGGAACTTTTTATCCCCTATATCATTCCTTATTAATTCCAAGTATTGGACAATTTGAACTGGATTAATAAAATGTGGCTGCAATAACCCCTTTTGAGAATTTACGATCGCACTTACTAAGAGATCGTATTCCCTCTGCAAACCTTGTATAATAGCAATGGCACGAACTAGATGCTCATTGACAGATACTAAAACAGACAATTGGCGTATGGCTTTATCGGTATGATTCGCATAACTTTCCGCGTATCTGCATCTTTCGCATCCCTTCTAGTAGTACTATCTGATTTCGGCTCACGCCTGCTAAGGTGTGATTGAACCCTGCTAAGACGGTTTTAACTACTGTAAGTTGTTCTTTACTGAGTTTTAGTAACGTTCGTTGTTCCTTTTCAGCAATGTCTATTTTTGATCGGAAATATTGAACTTCTGAGTCTGTAGCCAACCCAAATAAAATTTTACAAATATCACCAACAAAATTAATCGCTCCTCGTTTCCTACGCGTTGCTTGATGCTGTGTTATTTGCCCTATTAACCTTTGAGAGTATTTCACTTGATCAATATGCCATAATAATTCTTTTGCCATCTCATTACATTCATCTATGGATACATTGAGTTCAGCTAATTTATTTTTACAGAAAGCAATTGATCTCGTCGCGTAATGCTCCACTTCCGGAATTTGGTTTGAAGTTCACCGAGATCGACATAACTAATAATGCGCCACGTGACAGATGACAGCTGGACTTGCTGCCTAAAATCGTAGTACAGACCGGGTGAATGCTGATATTTCTCAATCTGAAAATCTTGGGATGCCACACTCAGTTGCAGCAATAACAAGGTACCTAGGATCACGTTCATCTGTAAGAAATAAATACAAAACTTATAGCGTTTAATACTAGTGTTTCTCTCTGCAAAATAAAATCATTCTTAGTTATAAACAAATGACTGGTATGGAAAATATTATGCATAATTTTATGTGTAATTTATTACGCGCCTAATGCATTCGTCTGGCGTGTTAAAGAGCTGCTGCCGTGACACCTGAGTGCGTGGCTGATATCAAGCGCGTGTGGGCGCGCTATCATTTCAGCTGGAGCGGCCTTGTGTGGGTGGGCAAGGCGCTCTCTTATCGCGCCGCCATTTGTAATTCCTCGCGCTATCAGCTACGTCACAGGAGGCTCGCCCTCCATGTGCGTTTTTGTTGACAAACAACACGTGGTGCCTATCCAACTTTATTCTAACGCTGTTTCTTGCTATTTGCGCAACTGAACCGGGTTTTCGGCTAATCCTATGTAGTGTATAGTGCTCTAAGAGTAGGTTTATAATTACATGTGTATATGTGCTCAGATATAAGGTTTTAACCTGTTTGCATGCACCTTTACCTTCTTGTATCGTCCTATCTGTAGAGTAACATTGGGTAATTGCACTTCTATAATTTTGTAAGGACCTCTAAATTGTGTGTCCAGTTTAAGGCTTCGTCCGCGTCTCACACTCTCGTCCTTAAGCAATACTTTATCTCCTACTTTGAATTCCTTCGGGTTTTGATCCTTGTCGTAATACTCTTTGTTTTTAATTTTACACTGTTTATTTATCTCCCTAGCTCTTTGATGTAAACTTTGCAATCTGGCTTTTAACTCGTCCGCGTAGTCATCATAAGAATAGATGGTTTCTATGGGATCCTTCTGCAAGATACCTGGAATATTTGCTACACGCCCAAAGAGAAGTTCGAATGGTGTGTAACCGGTGGCAGTATGGGTAGTTGTATTATAAACAAATGTTCCATAGGGAACCCATTCATCCCAGTTTGACTGATCCTTATCGATATAGTGCCTTAAGTACTCTGTAAGCGTCCTGTGACTTCTTTCAAGAGCCCCGTTCGATTCCGGATGCCAAGCGTAGTCTGAATCTTCTCGATCCTGAGTAACTTACATACTCTCTGCAAAGTATCACTAAGAAAGCTAGCCCCACAGTCGGATAATAAAAATTGTGGAGAACCGTATTTTAGGATGATTTCATGCACCAACGACCTTGCTATTGTATCAGAATCCTGTCTTGGAATGGGTATAGCTGCTAAGAATTTCGATAGTTCGTCTTGGAAGGTCAGGATGTATTTATTGCCATGGTTTGAAAGGGGCAAGGGCCAACCACATCAACGGCGCACTTTTCGAAAATATATTCTGGTGTTCTAGTGATTTCTAAAGGCATTTTGACGTGCGGTTGGGTCAATTTGTTTTTCTGGCAGCTAGGACATTGCCTAATGTAGTCCCTAACGTCTTGGTCCATTCCTGGCCACTGTATGTACTTTTTAATTCTTTCTAACGTTCGATTAATCCCGACATGGCCTCCAAGAGGCGCATCATGCAATTGATGCAAAATGGCTCGTTTTTCCTCTTCGTCAATTGCGGGAAACTCTTCAGCTGTTGTTTGTGTCTGTGCTTCTACTGTTTGTGTTGTTGTTGGAGTAGCCACTGCATTTTCGGAAGTTTCCATTACGTCATTCGGTTCTATCTCCTCATTTGATGTTTCAGTGTTGGCTCGTATTTCCCTGATTCTACTGAGAGCATCTGCATTTGAATTAGACGTTCCCTTTTTGTAAACTATTTCGTACTGATAACCTTCGAGTTTTAATCTGAACTTGAGTAACCGGGAGGATGGTTCCTTCACACTAAAAAGCCACGTCAACGGTTTATGGTCAGTTACTAGCTTGAAACGTCTTCCAAACACATAAGGTCGAAACGTTTTGACTGCCCAGACACAAGATAAAAGTTCTTTTTCGCTGACACTGTAATTTTGTTCTGCCTTACTCAAAGTTCGCGAAGCGAATGCTATTGGCTTATCTCTACCGATTGGACCCTGAGATAAGACAGCACCTATCGCTTGACCACTGGCATCTGTGGTAATTACGAATTCTTCGTCAAAATTTGGATATTTTAGGAGAGGAGGGGATGTTAGCTTCTCTTTAAGGGTTTGAAAAGCTTGTTCGGCTTTTGGATTCCATTCAAATGCCACTTCCTTTTTAATAGCTCGTATAGAGGCTTCGCAATCTTACTATAGTTCTCAATAAACCTACGGTAATACCCTGTGAAACCCAGAAAGGTTTTGAGCTGCTTTGTCGTTTCTGGTCTGGGATAGTTTTTCACCTTTTCTGTTTTCGCGGGATCTGGGGATACCCCCTCAGCAGTTAGTCTATGACCTAGGTATATCAAATCACGTCTTAAGAACTCACATTTATCTGACTGAAGCTTCAAGTTATGGTGTCGCAATCTCTCAAATACATCCATCAACCGATCTCTGTGTTCCTCTAAACTGGTACTATAGACCAAAATCATCAGGTACACTAAGCTTTTTCACCATTAATACCAGATAAAACCAAATTCATCAAATGCTGGAAGGTACTAGGGGCTGAGCTTAACCCCATGGGCATAGTGACGTAACAAAAATGGCCCTTATTAGTGCTAAAAGCCGTCATATGTTGATCTTTTTCATCTATCAAAATTTGATGGTAGCCTTTCGCTAGATCAAGGGTTGTAAAATATTTGGCCTTCCCTAAGGAGTCTAGGATCTCAGATATCAATGGAATGGGAAATGTAGTCCCTACAGTCATCTCATTCAATTTTCTGAAGTCTACGACAAGTCGGTACTTTTGTTTACCACTAGCATCTGCACTGGGTATAAGAAGTATAGGAAAGTTCCACTCACTATCAGAGTGTTTAATTATACCCTGTTCCAACATATGATCTATCTCTTCATCTAAAGCTGGTTTCAGAGCCTCTGGTATTCGGTAAGATCTAGAATTAATAACTTTCCCCATAGCTTCTGGCTTTAATTTAATTTCGTGTTTCACTGTATCTGTATGTGTTAATTTATCCCCAGGGAGGAAGAAAATATCGTTATATAGCAAGCATAATTCAGAAATGACCTGTTTCTCTTCTGCATTCAAGTGGTCTAATCGCAAGTTGTCCTTTAAAAGACTAACACGTGGTCGCGCTGGAGGTGTGTGTTTTGAAACCTGACTCGTTTGTTTACTAGCTGCGCGCACATGTGACGTGTACTCAGCTGTTGCTGACGCGTCTGACAGATTAGGCCTTGGCTGTGCTTCTAAAGGCGCATAGAAAAATTCAACTTCTTCCTCTCGTGTGTTTAGAATAGGAATAATGCATTCTCGCATTTCTGACTGTAACTAGAGATTCTGGTACATGAACACCTTTTATTAATTCCTGTTTACTGATCACTGCCTCTGTGTTTCGCTTTCCTTGAACCTTAATGCGTAAAATCCTTTCTTCTCTCGGACCTAATTTAATTAAACTATCTTCTGGATCTTTGGCTAATGCTTTCGACTGGACTGTACAATGTTTCTGATGGCTATCTGACTGCTGGTTAGTTGGTACTTCCCCGTCGGCTTCACTGTTTCTCCCATTGAACACTGGATCTGTTTCCTATCTCTTCCACTCGCAAGCAATCCTTTGCATGTGCTCTACCTGTGTTTGGTTGTTGTGCATGACCCTTGTGTAAGTTTTGGTCTGACCTATAATGTTGTTTGTTCTGCTGCGGTCCTTGGTTCCTACCCTGTCTATGGCTGAACTGAAACTTCCCTGTCTGATACTTCCGGTTGTCATGGAAACATGTGTGTTGATTTCTGGTGTATACTGCTCTTGTTCGCTTAGTTAATGTGTGATTCCCTTCACGTTTTGTCAACATTGGCACAAAATGACCTTTTAGATAAACCGCCTTTGTTCTATAATTTATGACAGCTCTATGTTGTATTAGAAAATCACGACCAATTAACCCGTGTTCGGTTATATCCACGGCTCCAGAAACTACATGGAATTTATGAGTAATGTAAATGTTGTTCCTCAAATACAGTTTCAATTTCACCGTACCGTATGTATTTACATCTGGTTTGAGAATAAATAACAGCTGATGTTTGTCAGCGTTAAACGAAACTGTATGTGTTATAGACCTGAGCAGTCACAGACAGGAGGGGGCGAGCTCAACAGACGCTCGCCACACACACAAAAAAAAACTAGGACCCGGGGGAGCAGAGACCTTCGCTGGCCGTGCGGATAAATGTTGTTGTCCCAAGAGAGAAGGGAATGTTTGTTTAGCGCTCGGAAGAGTGCTTGAGACGTGTTGTGAGTGGTGTGTTGTAATTTATTGCTGGTCGTCTGATGGAGGACTGCGATACTGGGGAGAGTGTTTTTCAGGATGATCTGAGGGGACAGTCGACTGAGGAGAGGGATTCGTGGCTGAGGGTTCGACGAGTCAGGTTGTTTGGGAGTCGGAACGTGGACCACGGCTGCAGGCTGTTCGGCGATCGAGTCTCGCCGGTGCTAACTACCTGACGTCGACGGGGCCGGGCTGTGAAGACGCCTTCCCTACACGACGCCACACAGAGCAGTGGGCGCTCGACCACAGCTGTTGCAGTCCACGACGGCATCTCTCCAATGGTCAACAACCTTTGCGTCTCGCCTCTTCCAACAACAACGTCCAACGCACGGTAAAGGAGCGCAGTTCGCGCCTCAGTTGTCACCGGAATTCAGTTTAGCAAAACCCAGTAACGCTTATGGGATAATTCATGCAATCCACTGAGTAGCAATTTATGAATTGCTAAGAGTGTAGGTGATTTACTTTAAAATAAAGATAACGAATTTTATTTCGTAATTTGTGGTTTTTCAATTAATAATATGGTTCATTTATCTATCACCTTTCCTTAAGATCCATTATTTTGTCAATCAAGGTAGTTGATTGAACTCACTGGCGCCCAAAGTATGACCTATATCAACTTACATCAGCTTGGCAATCATATGACGAGGCAAACAAAATAAATAATAATAAAAGTAAAAACAAGAAAGAAGGGTATTGTACAGTATGTTCTCATAAGTTGAGAAGCAATACCCTTAATTTGAATGACCTCATTTTTATTGATGTACATATCTTCCTTTAAGATAGATTTGCTGACTAAGCTGACCTGTGAGCCCGAATCTAAGAGACACCTGATAGCACTATTTTGGATATCTGGACATGACAATTTAATAAAATCATTTACATATCGACAACCTACAGTATAGACTCGTCCATAATCCCGAGTGCAAACGAGGTTGTCAGCATTTACACTCGACTTGAGTTTCATGTTTGTTATTAAATTTGCTTCTGCATTTTGATGGGAAATGTCCTACTTGTTTACATTTGGAGCACCTGTTTCCTTTGCTCCGACAATCGAGTACGGAATGACCCGGAATTTTACAATAACTAAATGTGATATAATGGACCCCTCTGAAAGCTGGCTTATTTCTACAATTTCTGGCATGGTGTCCAAATTGTTGACACAACTGACAGACAATCGAACTTCGACATTCTCTGCTGATGTGGCCGATTTTCCCACATAAATTACATTTCTTAAAGGAACTACCATTATTCCTACAATACACTGGCTTCATTTCAGCCCTCGCATGTAAGGATTTCTCTTTATGTGACGAAATTGCTGACTCTTCAACCAAAGATAAATCCACGGCCTCAGGAAGTGTTATCTTTGAACCCTGAGCTCTGACTACTGTCTGAATGCGTTCATTTTGCAAACCCTGTATATAGGTAGCCCTAATCAACTTATCTATTAAAGCTAGACTGCCCTTAACATCTGGTTCGTCCATCTCAAGGCTTGCAGCCTGCCTGAAATCATGTGACAGTTTGTCTATTTTTGACGCCCAATCTGCTATTGATTCCCCGTTTCTCTGTTTGGCAGAAAACAGCTGATAAGCATAACAATCTAGTGATCTCTTTTCGCCATAATTTTCAATTAAAATATCTCTTACTGATGGCCAATCTTTCGTCTGCTCTCGGACAATCAATTTCGAGCGAGCAGTACCTACTATTTTAGATTTTATAAATTTAAGTAATACATCATGTTCTTCCTTAGGTACAAGGGAAAATGCTGTGGACACATTGTAGATGAAAGAACTTAATTCACTCTTATTTCCATCGAAAGAGGATGGAATTAATTTAAGAGCCTCAGTGACCGTAATTTTTACACCACTATCTTCCGGCACACTTCCTACACTCGGTGATGCACCTTGCGACATGACTGACACTTTTTACACACTGAATTTTCTCACTGTACTCACTTTTCTGGTGATTCTGCCGTCGCTGCTTTCAAACTCCGCGCCGTCTGCTCCGTCGATTGTAGCCAAGTCGATCCGCGACCGCCCTGCCTCCTAGCGTCTGCTCCGTGCTCGTCGCCGCGTGAACTCCGCACTGCCGAATTCTGCGTTTTGGCTCCTCCTTCTTGCGTCCTTATTCCACTTAACACCACCAACCCTTCGTAGCTTAGTATTCCTCAGAAGATTTACTATAGCGAGAGAAAATTGTTGTTTTCTCTGCTATGCTAAGTGGAGTAGACTCCAAAATAATAACAGTAATGATGACGTCGATGTTAGAATGGTTAGGCACGCCACACACTGACACCAACATTATTACTGGGGTACTGTCGCGTGGTAATGGCCGAGCGAAGAATTACCTTCGACTTACCCCTGCGTGCACGTAAGTTCGTCCAGCCTGTTCGCCGTCAACTTCTGGTTCTTCCCGTTGGCGTCTGCAAATACGGGCTGGAAATCTCTAAAATCACTCTAACTACTGACTTGAGGTATTTTTGTAAATAACTTCCGAGATGTTATGAACAGGCATTTATTCTTGAATTCTTCGGAGAGGTAAGTGGATTGATACAGTTGAATGGTACATCTTAATATGCATAGAAGTGAAATGTGTTTCCTTACTATAGCCGAATGGCTGAATAAAATAGTGGGAGGGTTGGTACAAGCCTCGCCTCGTGAGCATACGAAGGGTGGAGCTGGTGGTGTAATTTCTAACACTGCCTAAGTCATTGGCTTCATAAAAATTGGCAAGTTTACGGTATGATCTTCAAAATGAAACTGCGCAGAGGACGGGTACAGAACGCGTCACTCTACTGTCGCTTAAGGGTGGGGTGACTGTCTCCCATTGGCCAGTTCACATCACGCGCTGTGGATGCAAAGTTTAATTGGCCAGTTGGAGGCGTCTTTCTAGAAGGTACCAGAACATTTCGAACCTTGTTTCTCACAGTCAAAACTGCTTGCCTCTGTGGCCTTGCAGGAAGGGTTCAGATTCTGCAAACGCGCTCTCTGTTCCACGCCCGCGCAGGCTTGTAGCTCACCGAGACTGGCTTACACTCACTAGAATATTAACTACGAAATTATTGAAATATGCTACATGACGTTGTACCTTAAATATTATTTTAATTGAGTCTAAATGATTGCTGCTTACCAGATGACTGAAAAATGCGATAGTAGTGCCGGTACATAAAGGAGGGGTGAGAAAATTATAGACCAATCAGTTTGACATCAGTAGTACGGCAAAAACTGGTGGACTAGATGAGAAAGTGATTTACTGAATAGAAGAATTTTTAAAAATGTTGAATACAAAAAGTTTGGGTGAAAAATGCAGTATCAAAACAAGTGGAAGTGAAAATGGGAGTGCCGCAGGGTAACGTATTGGGACCATTGCTATTCATTGTTCTAATGAATAATTGTGTTGATGATTCACTATCAGAAATTAGATTGTTTGCAGAAAACATAATCCTATGTAAAAGGACCAAAACGATAGAGGTCGGTACACAAATGCAGGGTAATCTGGACAGAATATCTAGTTGGTTAGTAAACATGGGATGAAGATAAATGCAAAGAAGAATCAGCTTATTAGGTACATGGATAAAAAAAAAAAGATTTATTATGATTATAAGGTGAGGAAAGAATCACTTGTTGAAGACGTAAAATGTAAACATCTTGGCATCACGTTTGATAAACTGCTTAACTGGGCAGGACACATTGGACAGGTAGTAGGAAAAGGTTTCAAAATTCTGCACTTGTTGGAGAGAGTTGTGAGGGGATGCACGAGAGAAGTAAAGGAATTGGGTAACAAAACTTTGATTAGACCATTGTTTGATTATGGTAGTGTAGTTTGGCATCCAAATTTTAAGTATGCTAGATTTGTTTCAGAAAATTACCGCAGAACGGAATTACTAACAGATATGATAAAAGAGCTTGAATTGGAAGACAGGAGGATGGTGAAGAGGATCATGGGAATACTCCCAGGATACAAGGCGTATACAAAGCATATTTTGGTGATGAGGCATGGAAAGATATTTGTGTAAAAATTAAAAGTAATGCATGGAAGGGCAAAGATGACCATTAACACAAGCTGGCACTCGATTTCAGGCCCAAGGGTGTAAGGAAATTCTGTTCTTGAGTAAAGGGTTCCAGGGTTTGGAATAAGTTACCAAGAGAAATGATGAATAAATTACCAAAAACTTTGAATGAATTTAAAGTTGAAATTTGTAGAGGGCAAAAGTAGGTGGGTACAGGAAAGGCTTTAGAGGGGTGTGTTGGAAAATTAATTCCTGAGCTTCACTCCATTGCATTTTAATTAAATATTATATATTGTATTTATTGAAATATCTAATCGAGAAGCAATGGAAATGACATCATGTTAACTAAGCTGTATCGACGCATTTAAAGAAAAAAGCTCTAGTGCCAAAACTTCGATTTGTAAACAGACAATACAATTCCAAATTAACCAATAAGCAGTAGCTACTATTACAACGACTGTAACAGCCCACTCTCCCAAATCTGCAAGATTCTTTCGAATCCCTGCAGTCAATATATATATATATATATATATATATATATATATATATATATTCACTGCAATCATACGCCGTGAAAGTCTCCTTTCTTATTAAAAAAAAAGTTATGCCTCTTAAAGTAAAACTAAAATACTTGACAGTTTACGCCTTTGTGAGTAGTTTCTTTTAATAACAATGAATCAACTATAAGATCAATCAAGGAATCAGGAGACATAATAATTAGTCCCACAAGAACAATTAATGTAAAACTAGATCAAGCCTCGTGCTTGAGCAGTAACAAAAAGTTATGAGATCTTGTTCCGAGCCAAGTCTACACTTTACAGAGTATATTCACTTGTTAAATAGAATTCTTTCACTCGGTGTTACAGAACGTTCGTTTATTTAGAATAATAATAAAAACTCTGGTAACTTGGCCATTATGCACTGATGTGATGTATTGTAAGGCATGACCTAAGACTGAATATTTTCCATTTTTGATTATTTATTTAAAAATTGGTTTAGATTTAAAAATAAAAATGTAAAACCTACTTAGAACATGCAAAGAAATTAATGTCATTTTGGCAATTAAAATATTGTTAACTGTTAACTTTTATCATTTAAAATTAAAATGGATTTATTAATTAAATTAACAGACTTTTGTTATTTAATTTATTAACGCTTTGAATAACTATGTTTTAAATACATGCGTAAAAGACTGTTGGTGTGAATCCCATTGAATCCAGCGGGATTGGTGAAAATCCCGCAAAAATCCCATGGGATTGAAAACACTGCGGGATTGCAATCCCTATTCACAACACTTTAAATAGTTGCCGCCCTTTCAAACCAAAACACTGATTTTAATCTATGGGTCTGATGACAATTATTCTGAGCCCTTTACTTAGGTTCTCAGGGACTTACGACTTCTACGCAACACTTTGACAAATAATTTACTCCTCCTAAACGTTTAACAGAACTCAATTACCAAACCACAAATAACCTCCACTTAAAGATTTCTTGTACAACTTTTCTTTTCCTGTGGGCAGAAACATATGCTCCCATTGTCGTTCGGCGATGATCTGCCCCTTCTCCCGGCTACCCCTACTTATAATATGATGTCCATAAGACGCAACCGCGCCCGACCCTAGTAAACACCGATGGTGCAACTTCCCCCCCTCCCCCCCCCCCCGCGCTTCGACAATAATTGCGCCCAATATGGCTCAAAACGCTCGAAGAAAGCCCTAAATAAACCACCGTAATGTTACAAGTTGTACCTCATTCAACGATTTTGGTTACATATTGTAGTGGGGTGTTGTGTTTCGTACCCCATTGAATACATAAAATAGAAATTTGGAATGTGACGAGCAAGGATATCAAGTTTTGTGGGATTACAGGTAAAAATATCATTTAGAACATATTGAGTGTGATGGCATATTTATCTTTAGTATAAATACATATTATTGTCAATATCAGAACAAAGCCCAGGGTTCCAACAAGCCTGTTAGCAAATCATATTGTCGTTGCCTTTACCGTTACTCAGCACCAATAGACAAAATTGAAAACCAACAAACAATTAGCAAAACACTTACTATAAATCGTTTTTATTAAACAATCAAAATCATATACTGGGTGCCACCTGAGTTCGGACAATCACCAATCGAAATTAATAATTAAAATTAGAAGTGCAAGGTGCCTTAAGGAACAATATAGAGTCTGTGACAATATGTGATTATTGTAGGCCATCTCTTCCACAGTTGTTTGTTAAATTAATAATTATTCTTTAATAATTACGCCAGTACAACTGTTTTTGATAATATTTATTTGACGGACGCGTTTCGCCTCTCGTCGAGGCATCATCAGCGTACAACGTTTTCTGTAATTGTGATATTTTACATAATGGTTTTATTTTTACATATAACGAAATTTTTCTTATATATAGGAAGCGTAAAGATGACTTATATTTTTACATATCTGTTTTTAAATTAGCAAGCAGAACGTCTTGGTTACATAGATGTGCCGTCTACATAGAAACATACAAAGATCAGAAACCTCTTGTCCCCAGGACGCTTAAGGATTTGTTAGAACTGTCGCATGAAACTCATTGCAGGCCATAGATGTTGATGTGTAGGATTCAGCCAGAGGTGGTGGCCCGTCTTCTCTTCCGTCAGCAGCGCCCCTCAAGCGTAGATAAGCCAGGAATTCAATGACTCCAGAAGCCATATACACCATCTGGAGTTAGCATCCTTTCCGCGGAAGCAAATATTTCCTTCCATTATACATAACATTGCAATGTTCTGGAGATGTGCTTCGTCCTTGTATTTTCCCTGAAGCAAGTATGTCCAGACCCGCTTCCTGTGCTGCGATCAGCTATTCTTTAAACTGCCTCCAGCCAGTGCCATTGACGGGCGTCATTGCGCCCGGAGGCGCCTCTGCTCTTCCGAATGCTGGTCTCTCACCTTGAGGCTCAGGTAGTCCGCCATCACACTATCCTACCATTTACAATTTTCGATGTGAATATTGAATTGCTGCAGAGTCATCGCCCAGCGCGATATTTGATTGCTTGTAAACGTAGAGCTGCTGAGGAATATGAGGGCCTGATGGTCCATTCTTAGGTACGTTTTACTACCCCACAGGTATTATTTGAACTTTTGTACCACATAAAATATTCCAAGCATCTCAATTTCGCACACGAAATATTTTCCTTCTACCGCTATTAAGGTTTGACTTGTGGTTGCGACAATCCTAATGTGACCATCTTCTCCTCGTTGGTTAATACATCCTCCAATCCCCTGATAACTGGATCTCACGTACAAATTAAAAAAAAAGAACGTGGTCAGCTTTAGCTCCTGTCATTCCCATTTACACCACCCTTTAAGCAGGTTATATAGAGGGTGCAGGATGTGCACAAAGTTTGGCATGTTTCCGCAACAATAAGCACAAACTCTAAAGAAATTCCTCTACTCCTTCAATTTAAAACAATGGACCCAAACTCAAAAGAACTGAAACTGTTTCCTATATATATATTTTATAACACTAACGCCAAGTAAAAAAATCTGAAGACATATACAATCAAAGGAGATCAATTACGTCAAAATTCATGTGGATAGAAGGACGGCCCACCACAGTGCAAAAGATGCCAACGCGTCGGACACACGGCCAATTATTGCACGATACCTAGCCATTGTATCAAATGCTCAGGACTACACGAGACCGGGTACTGCCTCCTAACGCAAGATACAGCAGCCAAATGTGTAAACTGCAATGGAGATCATCCTGCCTCTTGGCGAGGACGCCCAGCCTACCAGCTAGCCACTATCAACTTAAATGAATAGGGCAACATTAAGAAATAAAACATTAGTAAACCTCGATGAGAAAAACAGCACCAAAGAAGACATGAAATTGACAAATAATTTTCCTCCTTTAGCTACAGAAATACATAAGTCCTCAATAACAAAAAATAACCAACAACAAAGTTACGCCGACGCTATTAAAAAACAAAGCACATCAAACAATCAAAGTGCAACACAAAACTCACAACAAGAAAAGACCCAGGACGACTGCTTGGAAAACATATTCTCATTGAGAAATATTAAAAAAAAATTGAGATAGTGAAAATCACACTTAGTAGATTTGCGTTAGCACAAGATACCTGGGAAAAACTGGAAGCTATTCTGTAGGGTGTTCTGGCTCCATTCCAGTAACAGCTAGAACATCACAGACTCCAAACATCAACATCGCGATATGGAACGCAAATGGCGTGCTTTAAAATAAGAATGAACTATCTACATTCCAACAACAATACAACCTGGATGCGAAATTACTGACTGAACCTAAAGCCACATCAAAAGTTCAAAATAAGAAATATTACAACATACAGGACACATAGAACCGATGAAACAGGTGGAGGTACAAGAATACTAATCAAAACCTATTTAAGTCATCAACCAATTATTATAAATAACCTACAAAATACGAAGCCACATGAATACAAATGCAGAAAAAGGAAGACATCACTATAATTGTAGCAGCTTATCTGAAACCTAGCCGTGATCTACTATATGATGTAATGAATTCAGGATCAAAAGTACTTGTGGGAGGCGACTTATATTCGAAACGTCCAACATAGAACTCAAAGACGGAAAATACGCACGGAAATCAACTGCTAAAAATCGCAGAAAAAAATGAACATCAGCATCGTGGAATCTAAAATACCAACATCATAGACGGAATGTTATAGACATTGTCATAATCAAAAACATATGCCGTATGATCGAACCAATTACGATAAATGATTTTTCATCTGATCATAATACAGTTTTCTTGAAGATATATAACTGGATGAATAGAACTATAACCACACAAGATCACCAAACAAACGGACTGGGAACAATTTAATAAACAACTTCACAACTCAGTGAAAACTACGCTTTCAGTGGACAAGCCGGAACAGATCAATAAAGCAATAAACCACATAACAAAAACAATTTTAAAAGTAGAACATAAATCTTCAATAAGCAATCACAACCAACCAAACGACTATGGAACTGATTTACCCAAAAACCTGTATGATATAAACGTCTCAAAAACCACTACCCTTAAAAATGGCAGGAACATCGCGACCCTCAAGACAAAAGACTACTGAATCAATACATAAGAGAGATCCAAAAAAGGCCACAAGAATCGAAAACAGAAGAATTGGTAAACATAATGGAAGCACATACATTTAATTTAATTGCAATGGAGCACAGGCTCCGGTGGCAATTTCCCTACACCCCCATCTTCCCCCCTATCCTGCAGCAACCTACATTAGCCCTCTACAAATTTTTATCTTTAAATTTTTTCATAATTTTCGGTAAATTATTCTTCACCTCTCTTGATAACTCATTACAATCCCTGACACCCTTACCTAATTAAGATAATCTTCCCAAACCCTTGTGCCTGAAATCAAGTGCCAGCTTGTGGTCATAGTCATCTTTTCCCTTCCATGCATCACTTTTCATACCTACTGCAATATCTTTCCATGCCTCATCGCCAGTATACGCCCTGTAGACTCCCATAACACTCCTCATCCTTCCCCTGTCTTACAATGAATCCCATTCCGCTCCTTTATCATATCCTTCACTGATTGTATTCTGAGATAATTTCCAGAAACAAATCTAATAGCCCTTTTTTGCACACTCTCCAACTCCTGTCTTTGTTACGCAAAATGTGGGTCCCATACTACACTACCATATTCGAGCAATGGTCTGACCAAAGTTTTGTAACCCAACTCTCTCACTTCTCTCGTACATCCCCTCATCAATCTCTCCAACAAGTGCAGAATTTTGAATCCTTTTCCTACCACCTGTCCAATTTGTCCTGCCCAGTTAAGCTTGTTTTAAAATGTAATGTCAAGATATTTACATTTCAAGTCTTCAGCAAGCAATTCTTTCTCCACCCTATATTCATAATTAACCTTTTGTTTTTTATTTGTGTATCTAATTAGATGACTCTTATTTGCATTTATCTTCATCCCATGTTTACCAACCCAACTTGATATCCTGTCCAGATCACCCTGCAACTGTTTACAGTCCTCTATCATTTTGATCCTTTTATACAGCATTATGTCATCTGCAAACAATCTACTTTCAGATAGTAAACAATCAACACCATTATTCATTAGACTAATGAATAGCAATGATCCAAATACACTACCCTGCGGCACTCCCATTTTTACTTCCACTTCTTTTGATACTACATTTGCTTCCCGAACTTGCTGTTTTCTACCTTTTAAAAATTCTTCTACCCAGCAAATCACTTTCTCATCCACTCCAATGGTTTTTACCTTATTTACTACCATACATTACAACAAAGAGAAGCCTCGGGACTTGTGAGAGCAATAAAGTCTCCAAGAACACCAGCAGCACAAATAACATCACAAAATAGCACAATATACCAACAACTAACTCAAGCCGAGGAACTATGATAATACTTTGATAGAGCATTACTCGTCCCATGACTTGCAGCAAACAAAGGCAGAAAAGGAGGAAGAAGAATCAATCAAGGAAACAATAGAATATAAAGATAATATCATGTTTTATTGAATTACAATGGAGCACACGCTCCGGTGGCAATTTCCCTACCACCCCTCTTCCCTGCACCCATCTACATTTTCCATTGGCAAATTTTAACTTTAAATTCTTTCAAAATGTTTGGTAAATTGTTTATAACTTCTCCTGGAAATTTATTCCAATCGCAGACACCCTTCCCCAAAAAAGAGAACCTTTCTTCACTCTTCTGCCTGAAATCGACTGCCAGCTTGTGGTCATGGTCATCTTTTCCCTTCCATATATTACTTATAATTCTTACACCAATATAGGACTTGTACACTTCCATGGCCCCCTTCAAAGTCTTTTATCATATCTGTCACTGGTTGCATTCTGCGATAATTTCCAGAAGCAAATATAGCAGCCCTCCTTTGTACCCTCTCCAACTCCTGTATTTGATACTCAAAATATGGGCCCCATACTACATTACCATTTTCAAGCAATGGTCTGACCAAAGTTTTGTAACCCAATTCCTTTAATTCTCTCGTACATCCCCTCATCACTCTCTCCAACAAGTGCAGAGTTTTGAAAACTTTTCCTACTTTTCCTACTACCTGTCCAATGTGTCCTGCTCAGTTAAGATTGTTATCAAAATTAATGCCAAGATATTTACATTTCTAGCATTCAACAAACAATTCTTTCCCCACCTTATAATCATATTCAAACTCTGGTTTTTAATTTGAGTATTTAACAAGCTGTCTCTTCTTTGCATTTATCTTCATGCCATGTTTACGAACTCAACTAGATATCCTGTCCAGATCACCCTGCAGCTGTTTACAGTCCTCTACCGTTTTGATCCTTTTATATAGCAGATTATGTGCAGACAATCTAATTTCTGACAGTAAACAATCAACACAATTATTCACTAGAATAGTAAATAGCAATGGTCCCAATACACTACACCATTTTTACTTCAACTTCTTTTGATACTTCATTTCATACCTAAAAATTCTATTTTCTATCTTCCAAAAATTCTTCTGTCGGAAATCACTTTCTCATCCACTCACCTTATTTATTACCATTTTATTGATCACTCTGTTAAAACCCTTTTTAAAGATATAGTGCTACACGATCAATTTGGGCTCCCTTGTCCATTTAATCCGAAATATTTTGCATATAATCCATCAACTAAGATTCGCATGAATATCGTTGCCTAAAGCCATGTTGCCTACTTGAAAACCACTTACGCTCCTCACATAGTATATTTCTGATGTGGTAGCATATCATACTTTCTATTAATTTACCTACCACTGATGTCAAACTGATCGGCCTATAATTTAATTAAGCCTAATTATATAAATGTTAATATTAAGTCTGTCTCAACATTAGCAGTTAAAGCTAAACAAGCTGCTGAGAAGCAGTGGTTACAAAACGAAATGAGGTCACTCTATGCCAAAAAAGATTATTTAAACCAGGATTTGTATAGAACACACATTTCAGTGGCTAACTCACTCAATAATCCAGCCATCTTCAATGATATAATAGAGAAGATTGAACACATCACTACAAAATCAATACAAACTGCAAAGAAAACATACAATAATAAAAATTTGAACAACTAAAACAAAAGGAGAGAACAAAAATAATCTAACAGTTAACAATGAAGGGAAAACTGAGTTCCACCCAAGGCTTATAAATCTTACAACAACACAGCTCACCCAAAATGAAACTAAAGTCCTCGAAAATGGATTAAAGTACAACATGAATAAAACTTCCAGTGAAAGTTTTGTAAAAAATACAATAATAGAGCAGAGTGCATGTTAACACAAGAAGACAGAAAAAAACAAACTGAAATTAATACATTTCTAACTCGAGAACTTATAGCTGACAAATGGAAACAAAGGACAACTCCACACAAACAAGGACAGAGAAACAATCAAACATTTAAAATCAAAACTAGACACAAACAACATAATAGTCACCACAGCTGATAAGGGAAATGCAATTGTATTACTTGACAAACTTGAATACATAGAAAAAACAGAGGAATTCATAAACAACAACAACATTACACAACTAAAATCAGCTCCCACCAACAGATACCAAACAAATTTCAAAAAATGCCTGAAAAACATATCACACATATTCACTGACAAGCAAAAACAACAAATGTATCAAACCAATCCTAAAGCCCCCACTTTGAGAAGTCAACCAAAAATTCATAAAGGTGGAATACCAATGAGGCCTTAGTAAATTTTAGGAAAGCTCCCACCTACCACCTTGCCAAGCAAAAGCAAAAATTTTTAACTGAGAACTACACAATTCAGAATGACAAAACCATCAGAAATACCACACACCTCATAGAAAAGATCAAAGATTTACAGATACCAAATTCAGCAAAACTAATTTCATTTGATATTCAAAACATGTACACCAACATACCAATTAAAGAGACCGTTGCCATAATAGCCAAACGCCTCAAAGCACAACAGATACCAATGGGTTCTCCTATCTCAAGAATACTAGAAAATATATTTATAAACCACATAGAAAATGAAATATTCAAAAACATAATCCAGAAGAAAGGATACAACATTATATATTGGTTTAAATATGTTGATGATGTTATCTGTCTAATCAATGTGCCAGAAACTAGAATTAGCCAACTACACACAGGTATCAACTCTACACACAGAAATATAAAATTCACACTGGAAATAGAAACACAAAGAAAACTCAATTTCCTAGACCTCACCATAACTGCTCACAAAAAACAACATCATTTCCAAATATACAGAAAACCCACCACAACCGACATGATCATAAACTCAACATAAAACCATCCCCAAACCCATAAGGAAGCAGCAATAAGACACATGCTCAATCGACTAAATAGGACACCCCTAAACAAAGAAAATTACAAATCAGAATTCAACACAATCATACAAATAGCCACCCGAAATGGATATAAAGAAAACAGAATACACCAAATAAACAACAACATCAAAAAAAAAAATACTAAAGACTACACAAAACACACTTTCAACACTGCTACAAGCAAATACAAACACTAATACGAACTCAACACAGAAAACAAACCACCCACACAGGTAAAAAAAGAGAAATGGCATGTTATGACCTATGTCAATAAAAATACACATAAAATAGCAAACATTCTCAAAAAAACAAGGAATCATCATCACATTCAGGACCAATAACTCCATAGATAAAAACATCACAAACAAAAACAAATACCATAATTCAGGCATATACAGACTCACATGTCAAAACTGTGAAGCTCAATACATCTGCCAGACATGCAGACAATTCGAAACAAGATACAAAGAACACTTAAGAGCACTGAAATTCACTAACCACTCCACATTTGCAGAACACCTTCTAGAACACAATCACCAACCGACAGATATCAACACAGACATGCAAATATTCACCATAAACAATAACAAACCACAGGCATTAACATTTCAAGTAAAATTTTTTCATCCAACAAGCACTAGTTGAAGGAAAGCAGATCATAAATGGGGATTACTGGAGATCGCGACTCCGCCAGGAGTTGTCATCATAATACTGCAGTGGTCAAACGCAAGACTCCACTAGAAATTCTTCCCTAACTACATTTAACGGTTTCATACTGGTCCAGGCTGTATTACAACCTAATTTGTGCTTGAAAAATATGGTCCAGGCTGTATTACAACGGAATTACTGCTTGATAATAATATGTCTTGCGACTGACTACATCAGTATTCCAACGATTTTACTATATGTTGTTGTAGCGGAATCGCGATCTCCAGTAGACCCCATAAATGATTATACAAACTTGACTAATCAAACACTATTTGCCATATTAAAAAAGAAAGAAATATTCACAAAAAGACAACCATTTGAAACCCCCGCCTACCATCAAAGATAACACAAAGTAAACAGTAAAAACCAAGGACCTCTAACCACAATGAAACCTGAAACATAAACAAACACACACTCTATGGACCTGAGGAAAACATGGCGTGGTGCTTACTTTCTCATGTTTTGAAAACGATAGTGACAGTAAATAACAGTGACAATGTGAAATTTGGTCGGTGCAGTGTAGTGCTTTATACCTTCAGAAGATTTTTCAAAACCTACACAGAGAAGCTAACCCTGATCATGAGAAAAAAGTAACATGTAAGTAAATTTAATTTCAACTCAAGTTTATATTTTTTTAAAACCAAATGTAACTAACTAAATGTACAAATACCAAACAGATGTCGCTGATGATGCTCTTGAAATAGAGCGAAACTCGTACTACACAAAAATAAAACAAAATTCAATTGCATTGGTGTATTATTCACCTTTATAAAAATTGAAAACTATAGCAATACAAATCATCTATATTTCCAATAATAACATACGGGGAATGACAAGTAAAACAAACTTATAATCGCTCCAGATGCTCCAGAACAAATGCGTACGGTTAATTCTAAACGCAGACAGAATAACGGAAATAACTGTACCACACTAAGCAACAGGATTAGAAACAATAGCAGAAACAGTAAAAAGATTAACACAAACATTTCACCAAAAATAAATGCCATACGCCACGAAGATCATAAACTGGAAAAAATTGGAACAGTAGTCCAACAGAGGTGGCACAAATATAAAACACCCCTGCCTATCATACAAGATTCTTCATAATTAAAAACAGCTGAATAAATAAAAATAACCCACATCATAAGGCCGCTCAAAAGACCTCCAAAAAATGGATTACTTGTACAAAAGAGACGATGAAAAGAATACCTAGATGCACCTCTAGCCAAATATACAAGAAATAAAAAAAAATCTCTCAGTAATATTACATCTTTTTTTTTTTAAATTTCGTCAGCCAAAAGTTCCCAGATTTCATCTACTTTGATTGGATTCTTTTTATCATCTTTATTGGTGAATGACAGTTAATGAAAGTATACTTTTTATTCTTACATTTTATTTTTGGAAGAAATATTCCTTGTGATCTAGATTAAGAATTCTATTACACTGACTGCTAATCTTTTATGAACATAAAAAGCTGTACCAAGCAAAGGCATTCCCTTCATAATTTTTATCGTTGGTTTACCCTTAAAGATTCTATAATCCTTATTTTCAGTGTCATTCTCATTCAAATTCGTTTTTATCTAGAAGCATTTCTAATTCATTTTGTTTATCAACCTGCAGCAATGAATTTACATTTTCACAGTCACACGTATGTTTACAGAAACACATCTGCAGACTTAAAATATCTTGTTATCGTTTCAGCCGGCATATTTTCCAGGAAAATGCAGGTGATGTAGTGTCTTGTGATCTAAACGGCCCCAAGATATTCTTCATTTCAGTTAGTACATATGTCTATGTCCCACCGAAGTTACTGGTACATAAATCTGCATTGACCTGCACTAGAAAATTCACGCAGCTAAAATAAAAAATAATAAAAAAAATTACGTTTTTTACTCCAAAAGTGGAAGTATTGATAGTGTGAGCGTGAGTTAGTGTAAGGAAAAGCTAAGAAAAAGACTTTCACAATCCGTTAGTGGAAAACCAGCTGTAAATAAAACTGAATTTTGCCGGATTATGGGACGTCTTTTCAAATCCCCCAGGCGATACGGATCCGATACCAATGTAGCAATCATCACTGCTACATTGAGGTGTCAAGGAGACAGATATGGCCCCCTGCTGCTGGTAAGTACATAGAGCACATAGAGTACATAGATTAAAGTGCATGGTACTTCGAATGTTCACTTTATTTGCAGCATAGGTAACTTCCCATTCGATATTATCACCAAAGACACTTACTACTATATGTGTCGATACGGTACTGGCTGGAATGGATTTAAGACGTCCCCTATCGTCGGTGGACCAAACGTGTGCCTTTCTTGAATGTGGACTTTAAGTTTTACGTAACTTGAAGAAGGATACAAAATATCTTCCCAGAAGTAGGAATAGTAAAATGAAAATTCGCTAACAGATTTTTAACTGAGGTTGGTCGTTTAAGCAAAGTAGATGTGTGATACAGCATATCATCGTATGAGTCTTTTAATTTTTGATTGACTCAAGAATCTGACGGATATATTTATGAGGACGTATACTTATTAACGTAAACAAAATTTAAACTCAATCAAGGAATGCTCAAGTAATTATAACCTTTCCACAGTTATGATTCCAAAGTATACGCTGATTGTAATTTGTCATTTTTAGGATTGTAGTCAATTTCGAAAGCATGTATTGTCAATCATCATATATATTATTTCTATAAGGTATTTTTTTGTCACAAGCCTGTATCTTGCTTCATACTTAACCGAAATCAATGAATGAGGTGTCATTTTAAAGCTTATGGTCCCCACTTTGGGCACATCACATTATAAGAAAGGAATTTTCGGAATTCTACCCTTAAAGGGCAAAAGGATCAATACTTTTGCAATTCGTTATTGTGTCACGAGCGATTTATCTCTCTTAATATCTAACCGATATAGATAAATGAGGCATCATATTAAAGACTAAGGTCTCCGCCATGGTAACACGATATTTTAGGAATTTTTCGTAATTCGACCCTTAAAGGGCAAAAATGTTAATTTTTCTAAAGTGCGTTTTTTGTATCTCGAGCCATTTATCTCCCTGGATATCTAACCAAAATCGATAAATGAAGTAGGATTATAAGGAGTAATGTCTCAGCTTTGTGAAATCATATTTTAAGAAATAATTGTTTTTGAATTCAACCATTAAAGGGAAAAAGTATAAATTTTTCTATAACGCATTTTTATGTCACGAGCGATTTATCTCCCTTATTATCTAACCGATATAGATAAATGAGGTATCATATTAAATAATAAGGTCTCCGCCATGGTAACATTATATTTTAAGAAAGGAATTTTTCGTAATTCGACCCTTAAAGGGCAAAAATGTCAATTTTTCTAAAATTCATTTTTTGTGTCTTAAATTTATCTCATTGGATATCTAACCAAAATCGATAAATCAAGTAAGATTATGAGGAGTAATGTCTCAGATTTGGTGACATCATATTTTAAGAAAGAATGTTTTTGGAATTCAACCCTTAAATGGAAAAAGTATAAATGCTTCTATAACGCATTTTTGTGTCACGTGCCATTTATCTCACTTGATATCCAACCGATATAGATAAATGAGGTATCATACTAAAGATCAATGTCTCCGCCATGGTAACATTATAATTTAAGATAGGAATTTTTCGTAATTCGACCCTTAAAGGGCAAAAATGTATTTTTTTCTAAAATGCTGTTTTCTGTGTTACGAGTCAGTTATCTCCCTGGATATCTATCTGAAACCGTTTTATGAAGTATCGTTTTAATGATTAAGATCTCCGCTTTAGTGACGTCATATATTAAGCCAGAAAGTTTTCGAAATTCGACCCTTAAAGGGCAAAAGTATCAATATTTTTGCTATGCGTTTTTGTGTCACGAGCGATTTATCTCCCTTAATATCTAACCGATATAGATAAATGAGGTATCATATTAAAGAATAAGGTCTCCGCCATGCTAACATTATATTTTAAGAAAGGAATTTTTCGTAATTCGACCCTTATAGGGCAAAAATGTAACTTTTTCTAAAATGCGTTTTTTGTATCTCGAGCCATTTATCTCCCTGGATATCTAACCAAAATCGATAAATAAAGTAGGATTATGAGGAGTAATGTCTCATCTTTGTGACATCATATTTTAAGAAAGAATGTGTTTGGAATTCAACCCTAAAAGGGAAAAAGTATAAATTTTTCTATAACGCATTTTTGTGTCACGAGTGATTTATATCCCTTAATATCTAACCGATATAGATAAATGAGGTATCATATTAAAGAATAAGGTCTTCGCCATGGTAACATTATATTTTAAGAAAGGAGTTTTTCGTAATTCGACCCTTATAGGGCAAAAATGTCACTTTTTCTAAAATGCGTTTTTTGTATCTCGAGCCATTTATCTCCCTGGATATCTAACTGAAATTGATAAATGAAGTAGGAATATAAGGAGTAATGTATCAGCTTTGTAAAATCATATTTCAAGGATGAATGTTTTTGGAATTCAACCCTTAAAGGAAAAAAGTATAAATTTTTCTATAACCGATTTTTGTGTCACGATTGATTTATCTTCCTTGATATCTAATCGATATAGATAAACGAGGTATCATATTAAAGAATAAGGTCTCCGCCATGGTAACATTATATTTTAAGAAAGGAATTTTTCGTAATTCGACCCTTATAGGGCAAAAATGTCACTTTTTCTAAAATGCGTTTTTTGTATCTCGAGCCTTTTATCTCCCTAGATATCTATCCAAAATCGATAAATCAAGTACGATTGTGAGGAATAATGTCTCAGCTTTGCTGACATCATATTTTAAGAAAGAAGTGTTTGGAATTCAACTATTAAAGGGAAAAAGTATAAATTGTTCTACAACGTATTTTTGTGTCACGAGCCTTATGTTTCCCTTGATATCTAATCGATATTGATAAATGACATATCGTATTAAAGACTAAGGTTTCCGCCGTGGTAACATTATATTCTAAGAAAGGAATTTTTTGTAATTCGACCCATAAAGCGCAAAAATGTCAATATTTCTAAAATATGTTTTTTGTGTTTCGAGCCATTTATCTCCCTGGATTTCTAACCAAAATCGATAAATGAAGTAGGAGTATGAAGAGTAATGACTGAACTTGGTGACATTATATTCAACCTCACTATTCATCGCATTTTATTCGCGAAATTTTCGCACGGGTCGTCTAGTATTTCTTACTGTTGTTAAAGGAAAAGTGCAGTAGTGTTGCGAAAATTCGATTTGGCGTCGCTAGATTCAACAGTTATCAATAATTTTGCTGTAACCAATTTTCCATTGGCCTTTACTGAAATAAATAATTTGTACGATGTATATTTTGTGAGTAATATCGTAGGTTTGAAAACACCACAGTTTTTTTCATTATTTTTGCTAGGGATAAATATGATGCACACCTAGACGAATTAGTCGCCAACGAAGCTATGGTGTCGTGGGGTATATATCTCTGGTGGTTTCCCCTCGCCTTTTCTGTGATGAAGGAGTATGCGAGTGTTAATATTTGTGTGGATTACTGTGATGTGTTTGTGTTCAGTCCAGTGAATTGTGAAAGAATCAAGTGTTAAATAAGGTAGAGGGCCGAAGAGGCACTATCCGATTTAGGCGTGCTTTTGCGAATCACGTGAACCAGCTCGCTTAACGTCCGCAAACAACGGATGAATCATCATCAACAAAGTTCTAAGCCCTCACTGCATACGCACTGCGAAGATGATTGGGATTTAACCCACGACCTCGGTAACAAACATGGTGATTTGGAATTAAGCGTCACCACTCCTTCATTCCCGACGATGGCCCGATGATGAAAATTTTGTCCATAACTGGGACCTCTTGTCAGGCACCTGACACCAACACGGTGACGCAACCAACTGAGGAACTGGGTTTGGAGGAATAAATACAAGTCCAAAATTGCATTTCACAACTTTTAAACATTTGACGGGGATGATACTTAAAAAATTGCTTCCTTACAAGAAGCGTCTGTCACCTACATTGTAAGTGCAATGATAGCATTCAATAGCGAGAAGTTAAGAGAGTTCGCCACCCCGAGTGGAGGGGTTTGGACGTGATATGTAACTTCCGACTAGTTGGATTGCTGAGGTTTCAATCGACAGATCTTGCCAAATTTACCGATTCCTTGTATGGAAACATTGGTTTTAATGATTAAGGTATGAGGTGGAAGTGAAAATTTAAAAAGTAATGTTAGGTTAATGTCGGTCTACAATTTAAAAAAAAATAGTTACATATACATAAATCACACACGACTGGAAATGGTCTCTGATGGACAATCTAGTGATACTAATGAAGCCCCCCCCCCATACAAGAAGTGTCCACAACGCATGGGCGATCACTTCAACGACCTTGTCTTTTTTTGTTTTACTTATGGATTTTTATGGCCTTTTGAAGGCACCATTCCAGCATTCGCTTGGAATGGTTTTTGGAAACCATGGAAATCCCAAATCTGAATAACTGGCGGAGGATTCGAACCCACGGCCTCCCTTAACGAGAAGCCAGAAAGATATCCCTCATCCACTGGGTTCAGTGTGAAGATATAACTCGCGGCCTTGTCTCCGAACATATTATATCATTAGTTCTTTCTTATTTAGTTTATTAATAAATATCGCCAGACACACAGATCGGTAGTTGGTATGATTCAATTCTTAAAATTTTCCAACTTTTGCGTCATTTTAATGATTTTATTTAATTTAATTGTGATGCAGCATATCACAGCCTCGCTTCATGCCTACTTTCCCATTTCATTATTATTATTATTATTATTTCAACCTTAGCGTTTTTGATTGCATTTTTACCCTTACGAATTTGATTTTAAAGCCTATTTTTTAAACGTATTCTATGTTTTCCTTAATGATCATGCCATTCCTTAACTCCCTTATGTCACAGATGTGACCATATCTCCTAATTCTTTTACCACTGTTCACTCACCATTATCACCAGTACAAACCATGTAAACTCGAAGCCCTGATTTATCGTCTGCAGTAACGCACCGATACGTGCAAGGAACCACTCACTATACATACTGTATATAATCCTCAGGGCGTCTAAGCCTCTGCTTTACAGTTATGCTGACGGCCGTCAGTGTCACTTGCATCCAACATTTGTTTAGGTTCGAAATCATCCATAATGGTAGTAAACAACCGCACTGTAACCTCTGTTCACTTTGTTCTCTGATTAATGTAAATAATATCACGTGTCTTTAATGTCATCCCCTTAGCATCTCCCCCACAGCTGACCAAGACAGCAGCTATCTACCCTCTGTCTGTCGCTGCCTGGCAGCCAGCATTATCTTCCCATCAACCACCACCCAGAACTTCCTAAAAACATTTAGGTATTCAAGGAATTTGAGACCCGTCACTGTGCAGGTCGTGCAGACTGGCCGCTGCCGCTACTTTTTGAAGCTCCTTTCTCCAATTTGACGTAAATAAGTTATTGCTTATTACAAGACAGCTCAATCGACTGCATAAATGAGACACATGCTTATCATCTTTCACTACACATAACGTTTTTCCTTGTATGTTTTCATTAGTCCATACCCTGTGATAAGGCTTGCTTCATCCATAACCCCTAACTAAAAACTCACTCAGTCCATAATGTGACGATCCTACTGAATGAGGCATACTAAGCCATTGTGTCGGGGTCAGTTCCTTTTCTCTGGGACCTACAGTTTAACGTGGAATTTGAATCACGGAACGTCGTGGTGTAACTGATATGATGAAAAGCAATTCTCAATCATTTCTTCCTCCACCGGCCAGAAACTTCCGACGGCAAGCAGCTCCAAGCAATCGGTTATTTGCAATCACTTAAGTGGAAATTTTCAAGCGTACTTGAAAGGAGGGAGTCACAAGAAGGGATTGAATTAAGAGGTGTCATGGATAATTTAAAATTGAAAGTTAACATGTCCTTGTCTTGTAAAATTTCCGTGAATGCCAGAGGCATGGAAAGGAATGGTGTAAAATCATGTAGTTTTAACTCCGACACGGTGTGGTCATCGCATGGAACTTGTAACGTCTACCTTGGGGACGTTTATATTTGGGTCACACTGTTTTATCATTAACAAAATTATCAATTTGGAATATCAAAAGTCATACTTAATCTTCAGCTTATCACATGAAATATTATTGTAATGAATAGGAAAACTGAAAATTGGGTGTACAATTTATTATTGTGAAACTAGGCAAACATGAATTTTGTTTTTATTCTGAGGTTAACAATTACATATCATTGAATATCAAACAGCTAGAGCAAAATCTCAGGGTCATTACTGGGTGGAACGATTGCATGAGTTTCCGTCCGGGTCGTAGCTTTTACCATTGTTCACAGCCCAGGGCAGCGACCAGGCAAGACCAGCGCCACATGGGGTCGTCCAGCTTTCTCGACCGCACCGCGTGGTAGCAGTGTCCAGCTCCGGCGTCGTTGAAGGTCACTTCGGCTGCACTAGATGAAGATCTGAACCAGAGTGTCTCGTCGTCCGTTCTTCTCCTCCGAGCAAGACTCTGTACTTGTCGTAATGCGACGTCGCGTCCGGCTCTTGGCGAATCACCGCAATCCGCGCCAAAGGACCAGCGCCACATTGGCCCCAGAACAGACAAGAAAAAACACCAGCACGGCAATAAATTGAGGCGGCTTCTCTATTGGCTGGATCGTCTTCCCCTACTCTCATAAAGCACTCATTTACTAGGAAACGTCACTAAGGTTTATTTTTGCTAGTCTGCGCCAGTTTTCGGCGGGAACTTTCCGAAACGTGCGAAAATAGAAAGCGGGTCTCAGTTATTTATGGGGGTTATAAATCCGCTTAGTGTCCAAGTTGAGTGGGACGTTGTCAGCACCCCCCAAGGTGCGAGTAAATCTGGACGCTTTAGTTCCGTCACGTTTCTGTTCGTTGACATGACACATCGGCAATATTCACACATACCGTGGGATCACTTAGTGCCTAATGGCACTGTACTTTTTAATTCATTACAACTACTCCATCACCCGTACAATTGAAAATTATTCTATGGGATAATTTTCAATTCAGTTTTTCACTATAACTTCACTTATTTCTGGTCATTGGGTTAATGTTCCTTGTGAGTGAGATTAGTTCGTTCTAATATTCTCTAACTGTTTGTGACCTTTGTTAATAGTTACATTACCAAACTTCTTAAGATATACCCATCTTCAGTTCTCTATTTTAATACAACATGTGATAGCTTTGTACTTCGCGAATTACTCTTGTGCCCTACTTGATTCCTCCGTGAACTCGCGAGACAATCCAGCATGTCTTATAACTACATATTACATATCTTATGAGTAGCATGTGACATATATCATTCTCTATACAACTAATTCAAATCTTTCTTAGATTGCCCTTTTCTAAAAAAAAAATATTCAATCAAATTAAATTACATCATTTTATTATTATAATATGCAAAATTATTTATTATCTACAATTTTTTTAACAATTATTCTTATCATTACTTATTAATTCACTTTTTTATCACAAAATATCCTAACAGTTATATTTGTCAAATCAATACATGACATGAACTAGCATTTTAAATACTAGCATTTTAAATCCTAATGCTTGTAATTAATTACAAAATTTTATTACAGCCTCCTTTTTTAACAACCTCTGTTGAAATAATTTCCCAGACTGGTATCTTTTTCCATTTATTTATTTAAAATAGATACTATTTTATTGAATGTTTGCCATTAACAGCGCCTCTGGTCAACTTTGCCAGGCCAGCTGACTGGAGTAAACTAACCCCACCTGTTTCCACGAACGCTTTCACTTTCTAAGGGGCAGGAATAAGACTCGGTCCCACAATCGCTACCTGTTCTCGGCCAAGCGAAGGGTCGCCTCCCCTTATTATGCCGTTTGGACAAAAGGTTACAGCTGTCTGCCGCTCGGTTCCCGGCTATATTCGCTAAGTTTGTCTTATTAACCTTAGCGCTAACTTGTCAAACGATCTCTTAAAATCTTTTATTTCAACAAGATTAAAATTGTAATTAATCCTAAACATCTTCCGCATTGATAAGTTTATTCACATCGGTAATTAGAGAATATTTCCTACGATTATATCGTATTGTTAATTTTTATTATTACTTTTTATAAGCCCTTACAACCATAGACTTCAAGTTAATGACATATTTCTAGCAGCAACCAACATTTTCATGCTTCTAAATAAACCTTGTTCCCTGTATAAAACAATTTATTGTTTTTTACACCATATCCTCTGATTCTATACTCAGTAATTTATTTTCATCGCGGTTTCATCAGTAATTCTTGTTTATTATCGTATCATAGTTCACCCAACACTTTATTTCTAATCAACAAACGATTACATCCTTAGCCATTTCTCTTTAAATAACTTCGTGTCATTAGTGTTTCATCTATTCATGGTTTCGACTTTCCTCTTCTTGAAATTATTAGCGTGTTGTAACAATCCCTACTCTCATTAAGTACATGTTCGTTCTAGCTTAGACTACTAAGTTCGATGACTATCTGTCACCCTCTAAACTCAAACTGACGATTTCTTTCGTCATTACAATAATATTGGCCGATACCTTCTTTGGTTTCACGGTCCGCAATATTTTTGTTTCTTCTTTATAAACTCTTCATAGACGATCATTTCTTGATCTACATTTAACAAACTTTATCTACTCTGCGCTATAGCGAACACGTCATTTCTTTCAGCTCTTAATATTTTAACACATCAACACACTGCTAATATTTATTCTTCTCAAAGGTCAAACTCCAACCAATTTTAATCCACAACTCAATGACACGGAATATTAATGATTTTACAATCGTCGCGACTATTTTGGTAAACCCGTCTCGAATTGAAACCGTAATCAAACACGATCTTTCACTTCTAACAATTTCTCCGAGGATTATTATTATTATTATTTTTATAATAGCTTTTGCTGCGCATGGAAGTTTTATATTAATAAACAATCAACGTTTCATTTTTCACTCTAGGGTTGTATTATTATTGTTGCCGCTCGTCATAGGTTTGAAATGTTTTCTACAAACAAACTAAAATGTAATTCTTAGACTAAAATATCTTTACTTTATCAATTTAAAATTACCCCTATGGATTCTGATGCACTTCCTGTAGTCACATCGCCCCTGGTGGCGACGTTTGATTTTCGTTTTATCTCTTCTTACTTTCAGCATTTGGTTGTTTTGTATCTTCTGTGGTCTGCATCAAGGCGTTTCAATTTGCTTCCCTTTTTTGGTGCGGTTTCTCAGCCCTGTAGCCATTCCCGTGCGACCGTTGATACTGCTGCCCCTGCTCTCGCGGCCGGTTTTCATTTCTACCCGGTTTCCCATTCCATCCTCCGTTTTTTTCACCATGTTTATTGTGAAATTCTCCTTTGTACCCGTGAGATGGTCTGTTTGCGTTGCTGTCTCCACTCTCCACAGCCCGAAGCGTAGCGTCAAACTGCGCTAAGTTTTTAATGACTGCTGGGTTCAACATATTTTGGACAAACTGGGGAAAATACAGCGGTAACACTCCACATAATTCGATTTCCTCGGGCACATGATCCAACGATCTTGCCATTGCCACCATTCTCATTGCATAGGATGACATAGATTCCTGCCCGTTTGTCGAATATCGGCCATGGTACAATTGTAACCGTAGCCGAGTCTGTGCCATGGTATCCCAGAACGTACCTAAGAACAGTTCTCGGAATGTGGTGTATGGCGTTTCATCCGTACATGTCACAGATAACCAGGGCAATTCTTCTTCGCCAAAAGTACTCTGGATTACTAATAATTTCATGCTCTCCGGGACTCCCTTTATTTTGAAGTAGTTCTCCAGTTTCCGGAGATATTCTTTCGGATTTGTTCCAAGGCGCACACTAAAGTGAGGGAGAGGAATTTCCACCGCACTGTAGCTCGTCTGAATCCTCGGCGCCTCGATGGTGCGATTACTTAAAGCGGTAACCTCTTCCTGGATGCTCCGCACATCTTCTCTGAGGGAAGAATGATTTTTCTTGCATTCCCCAATTGCCCTTTCCATATCCCGTTTCCGTTTTTCACACGTATCCGTATTCCTGTCGACCTCGGCGTGAATCTTACTCATTTTCGTTTCGATTGCTATCGCCCGTTCTTCTGTGCTATTGGCCAAGTCCCCTAATTTTCTGTTTGTTTCACACAAGTTCTCTTCAATGCTTTTGCTGATCTTTTCCAGCCTTTCCTGCCCTTTGATTCTTGCTTGTGATTCCGCCTTGAGAATCTTTACTTCACTCATTACAGAGGACTGTAATGTCTAGACCCGGTCATTAACCATTTCCGATACTTCTTTCCGCAAATCTGCTTTAAATTGTCCCATTATTTCAACCTGTTTATTCCCGAAGTTATACAGCCTTGTGTCAATTTTTTCATTTATTTCGTTCATTTGCTCTTTGGATTTTTCTTGCTGGTCGCTAAGAGCAGTAAGTTTTTCATTCATTTCCGCTCTATGGGCCGCAAACGTTTCATTAATTTCCGCTCTTTGGGGCAGTAAATTTTTCATTTATTTCGTTTATTTGTGTTCCTTGGGCAGTAAATTTTTCGTTCATGTTGCTCATTTGCTCTTTGAATCCTTCCTGCTGTTCGCTAATGTGTTGCAACATACGCAAAATCTGGCCAGAAGTACCAAAATCATTTAACGGTGCCGTTCGAACTTCGTCCGACATGCTTTGCAATGGGTTCGTTGACTCGTCCCAAAATATATTACCCGCTTCACTAGGAGTTTGTTCAAAATTCACGATCGCGGAGTTATCTATCGAATTCGCGTGATTTCCTTCCATCGCTACGTCAAGATTTCCTAACTCCGTTTGATTCAAATTTTGTGCCATTTTAATAAACTTTCTACTCCGGAGCAGCATTCAATTTAACTTTTACGATCGCATTTGAAATCAGTGTTAATTTAGAGAATCGTTCACGCCATAAAAGTTAGTCAAACCTCCTTTAAGTTATCTTTACGATCCCCGTAATTCAATCTCCACGAACACTCCGCGAATACCACAAGGAAAATAAAATAGACAACTTGAACAAGCTTCTGGATCATCAGAATCAATAGAAATTTCGATCACACAACGGTATCAAAGAAAATGAACCGAGACCAGCCTTCGCATTTCCCGCAAGACATTAAAAACTCGATCACAGACTTTACCTTTGCGCACATAAATCTCGTATTAATAGTCTTTGGAATTTGTTTAAAAAAAACCAATTAGAAAAAATTTCAGCATAACGCGAGATCTTAGTGATCATATGGAAAGAGATCAAACCAAACATAGATGTCAGCCCACTTTAATTTAAAATCAACCATCAACTTAAAAACACATACGTGCAGTAACACTTCTCGTGACATATGATTTCCAGCAAAAGTAATTTTACTCCCAATACCACAGGTAAATCACAATGAATATTCTATCGACACGTCAGCACACATAAAACACGAACAAGCAAGATACGAAAAAGATAAAAAATAATAGCCGTCCTAGAAGACATTCAAAAATCAAACATGCCGTTTTTCAACGCTGAATCGACGAAACAATCTTACCATTACACACCAGTCTCGAGAAATCGTCTCTACAGATCCATTACCATTCACTACCAAAATTCGACAAAACCACATCACAATCGAAAGAAAACCAAAAATTATATTTCAACAACACAACAACATATCGAATAAAAGACAATCGCCACATCATATTTCCACCATTGACAAACAAAATGATTTTTCAACGTCGATTTGAACATAAATCAACACAATACATCACATAGTATGATTTTCAAACTGCATCCATCTCCGTTGCAGGACTAAAATAAAATAATTCAAATGGCATAGCATTAACATATCACATACAACATAAAATAAAATTTCCTGCTGGATCATCTGCGTTTCCACTGAAATAAAATTTCACCATTTATTTAATATCAATGCTTCATAGAAACTCTTGCAATCATTCATATTTCGATAGCTCCACGTATAGGGTGCCATGGTGTAACGTCTACCTTGGGGACGTTTATATTTGGGTCACACTGTTTTATCATTAACAAAATTATCAATTTGGAATATCAAAAGTCATACTTAATCTTCAGCTTATCACATGAACTATTATTGTAATGAATAGGAAAACTGAAAATTGGGTGTATAATTTATTATTGTGAAATTAGGCAAACATGAATTTTGTTTTTATTCTGAGGTTAACAATTACATATCATTGAATATCAAACAGCTAGAGCAAAATCTCAGGGTCATTACTGGGTGGAACGATTGCATGAGTTTCCGTCCGGGTCGTAGCTTTTACCATTGTTCACAGCCCAGGTCAGCGACCAGGCAAGACCAGCGCCACATGGGGTCGTCCAGCTTTCTCGACCGCACCGCGTGGTAGCAGTGTCCAGCTCCGGCGTCGTTGAAGGTCACTTCGGCTGCACTAGATGAAGATCTGAACCAGAGTGTCTCGTCGTCCGTTCTTCTCCTCCGAGCAAGACTCTGTACTTGTCGTAATGCGACGTCGCGTCCGGCTCTTGGCGAATCACCGCAATCCGCGCCAAAGGACCAGCGCCACATTGGCCCCAGAACAGACAAGAAAAAACACCAGCACGGCAATAAATTGAGGCGGCTTCTCTATTGGCTGGATCGTCTTCCCCTACTCTCATAAAGCACTCATTTACTAGGAAACGTCACTAAGGTTTATTTTTGCTAATCTGCGCCAGTTTTCGGCGGGAACTTTCCGAAACGTGCGAAAATAGAAAGAGGGTCTCAGTTATTTATGGGGGTTATAAATCCGCTTAATGTCCAAGTTGAGTGGGACGTTGTCTGCACCCCCCAAGGTGCGTGTAAATCTGGACGCTTTAGTTCCGTCACGTTTCTGTTCGTTGACACGACGCATCGGCAATATTCTCACATACCGTGGGATCACTTAGTGCCTAATGGCACTGTACTTTCTAATTCATTACAAACTTCAATTTGTTTGTCGTTGTTGCTACAAAACCCGGACGCTGAGTTCGTGACAGCGATCAGCCTATTCCAATCTCATTCCTTAAAGTGACATTGTATAGGGATATTATCATTGGGGCGTGCGCACCTTGGCAATTATATTATATTAACCTACAATTTCTCGCACAGTTTTGTGTTTTAAAGTCATGATTAGAAGATAATTCAACAGTTAGCAATTTGCTATCACATTTATTAAGCTTGTATGCTGATGAAAACGCTTGACTAGCCATTATTTTACTAGCAGCTAGTGTTAGTTGTCTATATGTGAGTGGCTGGTGGTGGCGGTATTGCGTGATGTTATAGCATGTCGTTCTGCTTGGCCACCACGGTCGACTTCTCTCAACATGCCAGCCGTGATGTCATAGGCTGCAACATTCCATTGAGACGCCCTAATGTTGCAAATGTATGTGTCCGCCATCGATTAGTCGAGTGAAGAATAAAAATGACCACCATTTTTTTGTTACGTGACTGGAAGAGCCACGCGATCCTGTTTCGTTACCGTAAGTACTGCGATATTATTTCACGTGACAGGAACTTTCTGGAGAAAATTTGATGTCATCCAACGTAATGTCATATAAAGAACTTGAGTGGTGATGTCACGCGAATGATTGGAATATATTCACGACTGCTCAAAGATCATATTACACCCGTGATCTAGTATAGGACTAATATAGAACTAATTTGTTCTTTAAACATGTAAATAACGTCGATTAATTTAACACCATCTGCTATATTGTTAAATGCAGTATCTATAATTATTACTTAATTAGACGTAGTCATTCTCATATCTAACCTTTTTTTCTATTTATCTGTTTTGAACTTTGCTTAGCTTTCGCAAACGAGAAAATTATTTATCCTCTTATTTTATTGTTCATTCCTAACGAATTTGCAGGGAGTTGATGCAACGAAGACACCTAACTGGTAAAACCTGTTTAATAGATTATTAACAGTTGCATAATACAGACAATACGTGACAGCTACAACGACGAGTTCGAGCTGGAGTCGATTCTGCCGAGTTCCCATCGTGAAAGATGGATAAAATCTATCAGCCTGTAACTCCCAATGAGGTACTGGCAGGCTAAGATAACTGGTGAGCGGCTGAAGGAGTTTATACTTAATCCATAAGTGTATTTTTTTTTTTGCTTTTGTTTTTACGCCTCGTCGACGTTGAGATCATTAGAGATAGGAAAGGACTGGGGTGAAGGAATGGGAAAGAATTTGGGCATGACCTTTTGTAGGAACCATCCCTGCATTCGTCTGTAGTGATTTGGGGAAACCATGGTAAACCCAAATATGGATGGCTGGACGGTGATTCGACCCTACGTCCCACGATAACTGTTCACCCACCACGCTCAGTCCGTGACTGTCGCCATAATGAGAGCGAGTGTTGGTCGTAGAGCTGTGAAAGTAACGATGTATTCGTTACTGAGTAACGGGTTCGTCGCCTGACTACAAGTACCGAATCGTTACTCACAAATTCATTTCGTTACTCGCATGTTTCGTTACTCGCATTTGTCGTATAGATACGAACACGTTCCAGCTCCCGCAGGTAACTAATTTTGACAACGTAAAACTAATTTTATACTTTTTATTTTGTTTAACATTAAAATTTGTATGGATAATTTGAGATAGTTACTGTTTTTTTCATTGATAGTTCATTAGTGAGGTTTTTGATTTCAAACATTTGTGAAATTTGTTTATTTTAAGAATTGATACCTTCTATTTTATTTTATAGTGTAATTCACAATATAAAAGAGTTTTCTAATAGTTTTTGATATACATATCTGCACTTGGTATGTTCTAATAATATTTAATAAAATTGCAATAGAGCGCACGCTCCGGTGGCAATTTCCCTACACACCCGTCTTCCCCCCTTCCTGCATCCACCTACATTTGCCCTCTACAAATTTAACTTTAAATTCTTTCAACGTTTTTGGTAAATTATTCATAATTTTCTCTTGGTAAATTATTCCAGTCCCTGAAACCCTTACCTAAAAAGAGAATCTTCCTAAATCCTTGTGCCTGAAATCGAGTGCAAGATTGTAGTCATGGTCACCTTTTCCCTTCTAAGCATTACTTTTAATTCTTACACTCAATATGTTTCCATACCTCACCATCAATATACGTCCCATGACCCTCATCACCCTCCTCCTGTCTTCCAGTGAATCCTATTCCAGCTCTTTTGTCATATCTGTTACTGTTCTGTGATAATTGCCATAAACAAATCTAGCAACCCTTTTTTGCAGTTCCAGAATTCCATAACCAAAGAATAAGTTTACAATGACTTTATTCGTTTTGCCTGATGTTAGTTATTGTATTATTACCGCTGGATCCATGTGATCAATCATCAATGCGGTTCTGGCTTTGACTGTTTAATGTTTGTTGTAACCGCGACGCAAAAACAATTAATCTAATCGCATGTTTGTTATTGATTTAAAAGTTTTGAATATTGATAGTTTCAAAATGAAACAATTAATGCGGCAGTCAATAGTATTTTGCCTGCAGGCCCGATTTGATAGTATGTCCACATTTATTTTAACAAACCTATCGCAAAAAGATGAACAATTTAAGAAAAAATTATATGAAAACCGTAAAGGAAGACAGTGGTGAAACCTCCTATTTAAAAACGAAATAATTTGATGAGATTATAATATTTGTTAAATACATGTCCCATTATCACATCAGGCTTCTATGCAGGGTTTTGAGCAGGCTATTTTAAAAAATAATCGTCATTAGTTATTGTCACTGTCAGGTCTATTTTCTTTTTGTATGAAAACAGGTGTTTGTTTTTAAATTAGATTATTCTTTCGTATATAATATTTATTACAGTAAATCAAGTGTCCATTCAGAGGTTTTCCGTAAGATCCATGTGCTAATTACTTGACTTTAAGTTTTCTCCGAATGTACAAATTAGCTAAACTTATTTTATTAAATAAACAATTTACTTTAACTTTACCAAGTACGAACGAAGTCGTCCCGTATGCGATACGATGCGATGCAATGCTTCATGCTAGTGTTCGATTGTACCGAAAGTAACGAGTAACGATTCGAAAGTAACGAGTAATGATTCGAAAGTAACGGGTATTGATTGGTTTAGTAACGAATACATACGGGTACAGAATTTCTCGTTACTTTTACAGCTCTAATTGGTCGTGAAGCTCTGAAAAACACTTATTTTTATGTCAGTGATCGGAATTTCTTATTCATCTTATTAGCAGTTTGATCAACAAGCAGGCTCTGCCTACAATGCAACACGTGCCTTCCAAGTTGTCTCGATGTATAACTTAATGTCTAAGAGTCTGAATCATACTTCCACTAAGAATAATTCAATTCTGACATTGACACTCTCCTGGGGTTCAAAGCGACATTCTCCTGAAATGTCATGTTAACAACCTTTCTAGGGAGGAAGTATGACGTCAGACTCTCGTGTGACTACTTCTCACACTACGCTCGTCGTTGCAGGTTCATTTACAGAAAAAAATACGTAATTAAATCTAAAACGTGTAGATTTCACTAAAAGAAACTTTTGATCGTTGTTCGGACCTTGCTCAAAATAAAGAAGGAAAATCATAAAAATTAATTGACTAGTCATGAATTCAAATAAAAAAAAGAAACTAACAAACATTAAAAAAATTACGGAAATACATAAGTGCAATGTTAAACTTTATGGTCATAAAAACTTAACTGAATGATGTGACCTTGAACTCAACGTGAACTTTCTGTTCTATATCTTAGGTTATACACCTACCATTCATATATTGATTCGAGGATAACTGTGCTCTTCAGGTTTGTTCCATTGCAAGGAAACTTAACTTTTGTTTCATTTTGCACCTACCTTCCTTCACAATTATTTAATCATTAAGTTGTGAGGTAACGTGTACGGAATGTTTAATGTATAATACTGTCCTCTTTTCTCTCTTATTTCTTAGATAAACGCAAAATAAAGTGTAACCATTTATCTGAATGCCAACATTTTAACGTTAATTGTTCTGAGTCATTGGTGGGGATTTGACTGGGTAGGAAATAAGATTAATAACACTAAGGAACAGACATTTGCAAATACCTTAGTAAGGGAAGGAGGCTTTACACAGGTGGTGGAGCAGAAAACAAGGGGAGAAAACATGTTGGATATTTTCCTAATAAAGCCGGATGATAACCTAATCGGGTGTCAAGTAACCGAAGGAATAAGCGATCATAATGCAGTTCTGATGGATGTAAGGGGATCCAGCAAACCAGTGGCCAGAATTGAAGGGAGAAATAGATACAATTATAAAAAGGCACAAATCTTAGAATTGAAAAGATACTTCAGTGTTAATTTTATTAAATGGAAGAATGGTACAAGTTCAGTGGAGACAAAGTAGGAAGAGTTCAAGGAAATTGATAAGAAAGGGTGAAAAAATGTTTATTCCAAAACAGAGAATCTTCATACTATAACAGGGAGGTTAGGAGGTTAAAGAGATTGTGTGAGACGAGAACATAACGGAGTTAAGAAACCAGCAAGGCAGTAAGGAGGTCATGAAACAACTAACAAATGAATTAATAATGTCAAAGAAACTGGATAAGGGTGAGTTTATGAAGAATATTATTCGGTGCAGGGGGACCTTTGACTGATGCATCTAGAAATTTCTGTAGCTATATCAGGAAACTGAAGGGAAGAGAGGGTATTGAGACAATTATAGATAAGGATGGAGAAGAAGTAACGGAGGATTTTAAAAAAAGGCAGTTATTCAGTAACTGGTTCAGTGAGTCCATTATGGACAATAATGCAGGGGTTATATCGGGAAATGAGCCTATCCGCACAGTTGTAGGGGGCTAGATTAGAAAATTTGAAATTAAATATGAAGATATCATGAAGGAACTAAGGAATCTAAAAAAGCATAAAAGGACTGGTGTTGATAATATTACTACAGATTTCTTGCATATAGTAGGATGGTACATTGTACCTTATCTTGAAACATTATTTAAATTGATTATGGATACTTGTTGTTTACCAGATGACTGGAAAAAATGCAATAGCAGTACCGGTCCATAAAAGAAAAGTGACAAACGGTATTGAAAACTATAGGCCAATCAGTTTGACAACAGTGGTAGGTAAAGTAACCGAGAGATTAATATTAGAGGTATCTGTGAGGAAAGTAAATGGTTTTTAAGTCTGCAACATGGCTTTAGATAAAGATATTAGTGTGAATCTCAGTAGGATATATGCAAGATATTTCTGATGAAACAGGGGAGGTCAAGTTGATAGTGTGCCACTAGATCTTTCAAAGGCCTTTGACAGAGTGAGCCATAAAATGGTGCTAAATAAGGTAAAAACTACTGGAGCTGATGAAAAGATGATTTGTTGGGTGGAAGAATTCCTAAAAGGTAGAAAGCAAAAAGTTATGGATAGGAAATGCAATATCAGAAGAAGTAGAACTGAACATGGGAGTCCCACAGGGTAGTGTATTGGGACCATTGTTATTCGTTATTCTAATGAATGATTGTGTTAATGGTTTACTGTCAGAAGTTAGATTCTTTGCTGATGACATAATGTTATATAAAATGATTAAAAAATGGAAGACTGTAAACAGCTGCAGGGTGATCTAGATAGGATAACTAGTTGGGTGAGTAAACATGGGATGAAGATAAATGCAAAGAAGAGCCAGCTTATTAGGTTTTGATTGATTGTAGTTTGTAACCATCTTTCGTGAGTCTTACTCCTAGAATTTTTCTAATGATTTTTCTCTCTACTTTTTTAATTTCTTCAAGGTCATGTTGTCTGTTAAGTGTTAATGTTTCACTTGCATAGAGGACTGTTGGTTTTATGACTGTGTTTTAATGCCGAATTTTCGTCTGTGTTGACATAGATTTTTTGATGTAGATATTTTGGACTAACCCTAATGCTTTTTTTACTTTTTGGAGGCGATTTTGCTGTGAGATTTTCTCAAGGCCTGTTGGTTCGATGAATTTTCCGAGGTATTTAAGGTATGGGACCCTGTTGATTTTACCGTATTTTGTTCTCAAACTTGCTATTTCTGTCTTTAAACATATGAATTCAGTTTTCTCGAATGGGATTTGTAATCCTGCTTTTTCTGCACATTCTTTGAGTGTCTCAAACTGTTTGATGGCAGTCTCTTCATCTTCTGCTAGTATCGCCAAATCATCCGCAAAAGCGAGGTATGGTATATAGAGGTTGTTTTGGGAAAGCCAAGTGGGATTGTTTTCCAACACTTACATTTCTTGAGTTCTTTCTCCCATTCTTCCATAACCTTGTCTAGAACGAAATTGAACAGAAGAGGAGAGAGCCCATCACCTTGTCCCACACCTGTTTGAATGTCAAAGGGTTCTGAAATTTTTCCCATGAATTTTACTTTAGATTTAGTGCCAAATAGGGTTTGTTTCATGAGTTCTCGTGTTTTTTGATCTAGTCCCCTTTCTTCTAAAATTTGGAATAGTGAAGGCCTGTCTATTGAGTCGTATGCCTTTTTGAAATCCACAAATGTGCATACTAGGGATTTCTGTCTGAGGGCTTACGTTGTGATTATAGTTTTGATGTTGAAAATTTGTTCAGGGAACGACCTGTTTGGTCTGAAACCTGCTTGATATTCTGCTAATTTAGGTTCTAACTGCTCTTGTGCTCTCTTCAAAATACAGGCTGAATGAATTTTGTACGTGACTGGTAGGAGGGAGATTCCTCTATAGTTGTTTACATCTTATTTGTTACCTTTTTTATGTAGTGGGTGGATGAGAGCAATCTTCCAATCATCTGGGATTTTTTCATTTTGCCAAATGTTTTGGATTATTTGTGTAATTTCTTTGAGTGAATTTGGACATAATTTTTTTAAAAATTCCGGCTACAATTCCATTGCAATTGTATTTTTTAAATGCTTTTTTTCTTTCTTCTAGTGCAGTCTCACATTTTTTATTTCACCAAGGATGTTTTGCTTTTTTGTCCTGTCTCTAAAGACCTCGCTTTTAAGAGTAGTAAAAAAGTTTTAAAAAAGTTCAGTTCTTTCGCGGTTTTTATCATTTTAGTCCGAAATTCCCGCCAGTCTTCCGCAGGTTCTTCTTCCCCTTTTTTGATTTTGGAATCTTTGATTTTGGATAGATCGAATTTTGGAATCACTGATGGTTTTCTGTTAAATTTTCTTTTGGGTGTGAATTTAATTTTTATTCTGGATAAATAGTCATCAGAATCTATATTTTTCCCCCTGCGTACTTGCACATCGTGAATTTCTTTTTGATAGTCATACGATATTTCAACATGATCAATCTGAAATTTACCTAAATGATGGATGGATGATCGCCATGTTTTTTATTTTATTTTGGGGGGATTTTTTCGAAGTGAGGTTGACATAATTTTGAGGTTGTTTTGCTGGCATAACTCAATAAGTCGTGAGCCATATTTGTTGGTGAACTTGTGGGCAGGTTGATCTGCTGCTGTCTTCTTGTATTTGCGTTCCCTGCCAATCTGTGCGTTGAAGTCACCAAGCAAAATTTTCACATCATCTTTCGGAATTTTGCCGATCTCTGTTTCAAGCTCTCCCAGAATCTTTCTGTTTTTTAGGGGTCTATTTTATTGTCACCATTTGTTGGTGCATGTACATTGATGAAAGTATAATTTTTGTTGGTGTGTCTTATTCTCATGGTCATAAGTCGATTGTTGACTGGATTCACCTCTTTCACTGGCTCCAAAACATTTTTATCTACAACAAAGGCCACGCCTAATAGTGCTCCTCCTTGGCCAATTTTCCTGTTTGTTCCACATTTGAAGATTCTGTAAATACTGTAATCTATTGGTTCCGAATCTGTAAAAACCGTTTCTTGCAGCGCGAAGATTTGGATTTTCTTTTTATTAAGTTCTGTTACGAGATTGTGTAATTTTCCAGCTTGAATGAGTGTCTGAATGTTAAAAGCGCCAAAATAAGTGTGTGTTTTTAGCGAAAGTTTACCAGAGCACTCCGACTTGCTCTCTCGTATAAGTCCAAGCTCCCCAGAATCCGAATGCTTGGTTGCCACTTTGGAGTGGGTGGATCGTCCACCTGGGGTAATTTTGTCATTACTTGTACGAGTAATACTTGCTTATTATTGATTTTCTAGCTTTCGCTATTGTAGAACCAGGGATTGTGAGTTCCTGGAGCATGTTTACAGCCGCACCTCCTGGTGAACAGACGCTGACCATATTGCCGCTTGTTCCAAGTCAGACGCAACATGGATTTCAGTTGTCATTTTGGTCCGGGGGTGGTATTTTATTTCCCACCTACCCTGCATATCTGCCGGGCATTCCCCAATCCGCCACCTGGGGACGCGCCAGTTGCGGGTTGAGATACCCCACACTGGTATCAATTATTATTATTATTACTTATGTTCATTGCAAGACTAGTTATATTTTATTTGTTCTTATATCTTGCAAATGCAGCATTATCATTCAAGTGCTGGTTTTGTCTTCTGAAATTCAAATAGGTCTTTGTAACAATTATGGTACGTCGATTTTATACTTAAGGAAACCATTTAAATTTATTATACCACTATTCTAAATCGAAAAGCTGGAAATATATGAATACACTTAAAAAAAATTAAAAGATAAATCTCATATTTGTTGAATACTAGCACTAGAACTAAATAGTTTTTATTTATTTTTTGATAAGTTTTGTTGCACTCAATTGTCTTCTCACTTAGTGGAGCCGCGAAGTGGTGATGACAGGTGATATACGATAACACCTCACTCAGCGTTCATGCGTGGAGCCGCTAGGCTGGTAAGGGGCGTCCATAAATTACGTGAGGTGAAATAGGGGAGGTGGGGGGAAGTCCTGCGAAATCTCACCAAGGGGGAGTGGGGGAGGGGGGTGAACGGAAATCTCACGTGAGGTTTTGGAAATATTAGGTGAACAGTAGAGCTTAAGAAAAAGGTCTACAAAGTCTACAAAACACGCGAATGTCGATTCTAGGGGGGTATTTCGTCGAAAAGTGGGGGTGCAACCAGATCTCACCATAGAGGGAGGGGGGGAGGGGTCCGGAAAAACACCCCACGTAATTTATGGATTGCCCCCTAACCGCAACTGTTCTACAGTAAGACAGAGTTCCCAAAATATTTAAAACATGTGTTAAGTTAATTATAAAGTCATTCATCGTTATATAGCAATAAGATAATATCATGAGAATCACAGAACTGAATCATTACAGTTACATTATTGACATTCTGTTAAAATTTGTAATTAATATAAGATATGTTAATTTCCAGCCAAAAGAAAAATTCTTTGCTAGCTTGAATATAGAAGAGAACTAAAACCATAGCATATTGAGTTCATAGAAACTAGTACATTAACTAGTAAATCTAAAGTTATCTTTTCAGCAGTTAACGCAGAAACATTATACATCACGTGACAAATACTGGAGATAAGTTCTGGCGTAAAACCCTATAATCAACTTCGTACACATATTGAGATACTTTGCTTTAAGATTTTCCGCTACATCTAATGCTATATATAAAAATTAATTAAATTCTTAACTTCCCTTTTTATTACTTTTTCACCCTAAACTGCTGGCAAATATTAATACTTCATTCCAACGACTTATTTTGATTGAGACTCGTGTGTGTTTTCAACGGTCTGAAAGAATTTTTTTTTAAAATAATTACCGACTTTTATTAGTTTTAATGAGGAAGAAACCAATTTAATTGTTCTTATCTATACCAAATTTCACCGGAAGCATGAGATATTCATTTGATATATATATATATATATATAAGAAGTTATTTTTGTCTCACAGTATATAAAAATATCTCAATAAATTTGACGTAGTTCCTAATTCCTTTATGCTATTGATTTATAATTTTTATATGGGGTTTTTCTTAGTTTCATGGGTTTTCCTCGGGGAAGCGATGTTATTTTTCACAGCGCTTTCCTTGGGGGGCATCCACAAATTACGTGAGGTGTTTTTCCGGATTTCTGGACCCCCCCCTGGTGAGATTTCGTGAGATGTAGCCGGACCCCCCCCCCTTCTGGTGAGATCTGGTCCGTGAGAACCCCCCCTAGAATTCGCCCTCGAAACTTTTTTTTAGGTCACACCCTAACTTTTTTTCACGAAATACCCTCCTAAAATCGACTTCGCCGCAAATTGTAGACTTTTTTTTTTTTTTTTCCTCTACTTTCTCCCCAAATTTTTTGCAAAATCTCACGTGAGATTTCCGTAGACCCCCCCTCCCCCTTGGTGAGATCTGGTGAGATTTCGCCGGACCCCCCCCCCTCCCCTATTACACCTCACGTAATTTATGGATGCCCCCTTGTGAACACTTACTACATGCTTTTACAGTTCCAGTTTCACTTATTGTACCTCACCGAATCAAGTTACCCTTGTTCTTCCGACCAGTTTACCTTTTATACAAGTTGCTACCAATATACCATAGCTTGTCCGGTTGGCTTGTGAAGCCAACCATTAAACTCTATACTTATTGCCTTAACGTTGTTTCATGAGATTTATTAATTACCAAGGTTATAAGTATTTTGTCTGACTAGGATCCGGTAAAAATGTCACTGTCTTCCTATTGTCAAGTGATTTCATCATTGAATTTTAATTTACTCTAATTTTATTTAATTCCTAATATATATATTATTTCTCCATAAAATATCTTCAAGGAATAACCTGCTGCGATACGTTGTCACATTCCGTCGAGAAATCAATGTTGCCAATGATAATCCGTGCATATTTCTGCCGTTTTTAACGACATTCGTCGTCATCTGCATCCGTCATCTCTTCATGACACCCATTCTGCCCCACGCACCTCATTTCCTTATTTAATTTTTATTCCGTTGTTGCAGCTTTTTAAATTATAAGCACCTATGAAACAAGTGAAACTACTGTAGCACTTATTTTATTACTTCACTGTACCAGAATTAATCCTCAGTGAATTCGAAGTCCCACCGATCAAATGCAACGAGTAATAATGGTTCGTTTTGAAAATTACTTTCATTCAACTTACGAAAATTGTGGTTGTGTTCCGATTCCACCGACAACTAAGTTTTATAAAAGAGGGAATATCACTTGTTTAATAAAACAATATCAATTGCAGTTTGCTTTCGCAATCAAAATAATAAAGCTCAAGGTTTGGATAAATTTGTTGTAGATATTGGAGAAAAATCGGTTTAACATATGTTGCGTAATCGAGAGTAAAAACGTTAGAAAGCCTCGCTTTAAATACAAGATTTTCTTATGACGGAATTAGTAATTTTAAAAATACAAGTATTTTGAAATATTTAAAACTGGAGGAAACTCGAATGAGAAATTTTGTATCTGATTAAAAACAAATTAAATAAACTAATCTTTTAAATACTAAAAAATTACGTCGTATTATTTTTGTCAACAAACTAAAAACACGTATTTTGATGGCAGTTCGTGATGTTTAAATATTAAAATTCTTTTGATTATTATTTAATTTCTTTAACTGTATACATTACTTCTTACAGCAAAACTTGGCAAGCCACCACAAACCCGTGCTTTTAGCTAGTATTAGATCATTTTGCATCCACTTTCCCTATTTAGTGCACTCAAAATATATTCATTTGCTTTCTTAAACATCTTGATCTGGAAACTTCAGTGAAAAGAAATTTACTACTCAGAATTGCAGGAGAGGGGAACTATAGTTAAAAAAAAAGGAGGAAATTCTGTAAAATCAAAAGTTCAATTATGCAATACCTCCAAGAAGTTTGTAATAGACTTTATGGTATCGCGTGCTTTAACAAACTGATTCAACTTAAATAGTATATCATTCAGGAGTAATTATGATATTTTTAACTTAAACACTTTTCTATTATTATTATTATTTTTTTTTTTTTTTTTTTTTTTTTTTTTTTTTTTTTTTTTTTTTTTGCTAGACACGCTTTCACGAATTAGATGTCCTATTTAGTGTGATTTTAATTCTTATTTTCTTCTTTTATTTTCATACGAGCTATTTCCTTATCAAATCTTCGTGCTTGCTCTGGTATATATGCGACTGACTAAAACGATGCATGTAAATATTTAATTTAATTCCATTGCAATTAAAATAAATTAAATTAAATATTTACATGCATCGTTTTAGTCATGCGCATTTTAACTTTTTACGTTTTAAACATTGCTTGTATACTTTAGCATTTTACAGGGTGATTCTTCTTTAGGACTGAGTCTACCTTACCAGATGGTTAAATGACAAACAAATGCAGCGTAAATTACGCGTGAATTATTCTTTTGATGTTCTCATACGCTACACAGCTGCCTATAGGCAAAGATAATGAACCTCATTAGTTCGTATCGCGTCTAGCTGTCACACCATTCATTGTTCGATGCTTGATCATTTCGTAGATATATCTCGCAAGGACTGAAGTAATAAAGAGACTGTTATACCCGAAATGTTGTTTGAGGGTGGCCATCTCCTGTGCCTGGGCATGTTTGAGGGTTGTCAACCCCTGTGTCTGGGCGTGTTTTTTGTCTGTGGAACCGCAAAGCAAGCACTCGAAGAAAAATATACTTTCTTGAACGCTACCGGTTCTTGCTAAATCGTTAACTTACGCGATATTTTACCAAATCATTAATCTCAGTTGAAAGACCCTCGGAATGGGCTTATTGACTATAGTAATAGCTGTGATAAACGAGTATCTTTCCTCTGAATATTAACGTTAAAAAAAACCAGCTTAAAATTACTTGGTAATCAATAAATCACGCGCATTACACAATTTGTAACGATCGCTTCTCTGCGATATACTATAAAATTAACACAGTACCACAACACTATTCCATATTTCCTTTATTTACGCTTATTTTTATCTTGATTCTGAGTTTACTCATATTTTGCACTATTCACATTTCAGTTAAACCGATGTTATAATAACTCACAATAATTGTCATCAGAACACTTATTTTAGCACTGTTATTTCAAACCACTTAGATCTTGTTCGATTGCGCAGGTAGTTACCATTAAACAGCACATTATTTGAACATCTTATGTTCCTTTGCTCTGTTTCGAAAACTGCACGTTAAATCATATTTGGCAATAACGAGTTATCACGAAACATGATTAATTTTTGGGTGACAAAAACGACTCCGTCTAACTTCCACGACGAATTATTTAATGTTTTAAAATAGTAATTTTACGATTTTTAAACATGCACAGGCAGAAATGTATGCTTTTTTTCTAGTTTTCCTATCCGCCAGTTAGCTTTGAGTTTGCCCCTTTTATAGTTCACAATTGTAGAACTTTTATTATGCCAAATGTACATTTTTTTGTTCGGATTACTAATTTTGAAATAAAACATAAGTACTGAAATTTTTAATACAATGCTATCAAACTTGTAAAACCATCGTCTAAGTAAAGCCAACTACTAGATCTTGCATTATTCATTTTATTAATTTTCAGAGTTTTTACATAATTTTACTCAGAAAATTTTCGGCGTTCAATAACTGTCAACAAGTATGTTATTTCAGATTCCACATTTATTGCCATGTGCTGCGTGACTATAATGCTCGTCAATTCGCTGTTTCTGAGGCTGGAATCTGCGCCTGTTGTAACGACTTGTGACGCAATCGAAGCAGCTGCACTCGGTGGACGTTGCGAGACACCGGACACCGCCTGGTCAGCACACGGAGCCTACTGTGGTTCCTGGAAGCCATCAGACAAACCGATTTTTTACTGTTCTCCAAGTTCTATATTTTTTTACTGAGATTTGCAGACTGTTGACAGCTTTTTACCTCACCAGCTGCCGCCAAACCCGTTCCCTAAAACCCTGCTTTCTTGCCTTCTAACATCCACTCTTCAGTCCACGCGCTTACGGAGTCCTGGGTTCATATCCCATCTTTTGATCGTAGTAGCGTGATCATATCCCGCTTCTGATACTAAGTGTAGGAGCACCGAACGGTTTGATCAATGATTGGGTATGGCTGCGGGTGTTTAGTTGACTAAACTGGAGGCCTTTTTAACTATTCTCTCCGCATTCTGTATTGTGCAACGATCGAATCTAACCTATCATCTTGATGCTGAGCGGTCTTGTGGCTCAGTGGTTAAGGTGTCTGACTGAAGATCGGAAGGTCACCGGTTCGAATCCCTGTCTCGGCGGGGATTTTCAAAGGCGCTTAACCCGACCTTCGCCTCTGCCACAGCGAAGTACACCAGAACGCTTCCGTGGTTCGGATTCAACGTTAAACTGTAGGTCGGTCCCCTGTACCCGGCAGGATTGTCGGGTTAGGTTAAGGCGGCTACGATAGGGGCGGAATGCGCAGCCAATAAAAACCCTATCTCCAGGTCATTACGACTACACGGAGTTATTATATATTGATGCTTCTTTTCTTGAGGGCTATCTAATGTTAGTGTTGGGTCAGGCTGACACCGTGCTGTTTCCGGTGTATAGCCGTTGATTACAATAATTAGTACTTTTCAAGATGATAGCAGGTGCAATTGGAGATGACAACTAATTGTAGCAACGGAGCGAAGACATGTAACCTTGTGTATTAGGTTACTAACAATTGCATAATACAGACAGTGCGTGACATGGACGAGTTCCGAGCCAAGTTGGCAGAGCGGTTGAAGATATTACTAAACTCACGACTGCCGCTATAACGAGAACGAGTGTTGGTCCTAGGTTCTGAGGAAGACTTGTATTTACGTCAGTGACCGACATTTCTTACTCATATCAGCAGTTTGATGAACAAACAAGCTCTGCTAACACTGCAGCCCGTACCTTCCAAATTGTCTCGATGAATAAATTAATGTCTTTGAGTCTGAATATTCAACCAAAATCCCAATATTTGCATTAAGAATAATAAAGTCAATTCCAATATTGACAAGGATGAGATGATTTCTTATTACACTTACACCTTGCGCCCTGGATGAATATGATCGGCTGCCCCAGAATCCGTTATCAAAAGAGAGAGAGAGAGAGAGAGAGAGAAAACTATGAGCTGACAAATAAAGGCTTAAAGTGTAAGGCTTTATATTTATAACTTTAAAAATTATGTATTAAACTACGACTATGATCAAAAACATTTGTATTTATTTTTAAATGTGTGTTTAATATTTTCAGATCATTTGTGAAGAATATATATTAATTTTTTTTCCAAATTCCAGTATTCCCGACATACGGAAATTATTTTATCAAAATGGCGTAAACTTTTGTTAAAAATTATGAAAAATGTATAAGAAAATAACCTTTGCAAACATATTGGAATAAATACTTGTGATCTACATCTACATCTACATCTATACTCTGCAAATCACAAATACTGTGGGTGGCAGAGGGTGCTAAGCACCAATCCTAATTCTGCGCATTCCATCCCGAACAGATCGAGAAAAGAAGGAATACATAAATGAATCAGTACGGCATCTTATTTCTCTAATTTTATCCCTCCTGTCATTGCGACCTAAATAGGTTGGCGGAATAAGTATTTCGTCGCACTCGTAACTTAAAGATTTTCGCATATTCTCCAGCAAATTCAAACGAAAACGACGTCGTCTCTCCGCCAAACAATCCCAGCCCAACCCACGAATCAGCTCTGTGACACTTACGTAAGGACTGTAACTAGCAGTCACGAATCGAGCGGCTCTTCTCTGTACTTTCTCTAATGTGTCAATCAATCCCTTGCGATATGTCATACTATTTTATGTACGCAAATGAAAACATCTCTTTGCCAACTTTACAACGGTACCTACCTTTTTTTAAAAAATTTAAGGTTTAGTACAGATTTATATTTCCTGCTTCCAAACTATTATTTGTCAAGTGCGTCGGTTTTATGGCTGTTGAAATAAACATAAACTTGCATATGTAAGAAGGTTTTTGCTTTTATTTCTGAAAAGTAGTGTTTGCGATTTACGTAAAAAGCAAAGAGTAAACGTGTCACGGCTACCTACGAAGTAGGAAACTCTTTGTTGTTTGCGAATTGATATTATGGCAATTTCTAAAAGAACTATGCGTTTTTGCGGGATAATATCTATCCTATGTCACTTAACACACAATATACTGACTTCATGCCAAATTTCATTTAAATGAATTTTTAAGACGTGATTGATTCCAGAAGTACATCCAAACACACATCCAAACTTTCTCATTTTTATAGATAGAGACGTAAACATAAGCTGCAACTAGGACAGCCACGGATGGTGGCACAATAGCGAAGGGTATCATCTTTGAAAGTTACTTCAGAAATTAGAAGTTATGTCAAGTGATGAGTATAGATTAGAAAAAGTCACATTTTGTCGGTTAGAATAACAATGACACTTTAGAGAGAAAAGTTGGATGTGTAATGTCTACTACCTCTTTTTGGCGTATTGGCTTTCCGTGTCACGCGATTCAGTTAATCCTATATTTTATAGCTAACCGCGTGTTTGATAAGCTCAAGGTAATTTCACTGCTTACGACACACGCCAATTTTTAAGAAATCCTTGTTTGTACCTTGTCTGTACTAGCCTGCAGATCTGGATAGGAATTCCAAAGTAATAGTTTTTAGGCAGCAATACTTACGTCAACTGATGTACGTTCCTACACGGCTGACTAAGTACTTCAGTACTCCCCTTATTGTAACAACGTGGATGATTGTCATCCGCAGTTGAAAACTGATTTTTTTAAAGACTGTATCGGAATATGCATAAATATATTTTGTTTCTTAGCGTAATAGAACGCTAAGGAATTTAATAATCTCACATTGTAAGAAAGTAGTAGCATAATTCAAACAAGAACAATTGGTATTCGACAATTATTTTAAGGTAAATCTTAATATTTGTTTATGTTTAGAAGTTGTTTCTTATATATCTGTACATTGTAAGTTTCTATTAGTCCATTCATTCAGCTTTACGAAATATATTTTATGATTTACAAAGCCAGTTAGCTCCGTGCCATAACACCTGTTTTCTGAAAGAGAGGTCCGCAGGATCCTTGGCAGTATTTTCTCATATCTAGGTGTTTACCTTTCTTTGCGTGTGTGAAATACACTGTAAGCACTTGGTGGCTTATATTCCACGTTTAACACTAATCACAGAGGAAAGCACTGTGAGTGCTGCCAATAACACACTGTCCTAGTGTACTTTCTTCTGAACTCTCGGACCAACAAGGTACGAACAGTGGCGCATATCTATTGCTTTATTCGCACTGAAAGGCTCATATTTAAACTACATGCATATGGTTGTCCTGGTCATCTACTAAAAATGATCAACAGTTTCCTCCGGGGCAGGAAGTTCTATGTCGTGGTGGAAGGAGCTGCAAGCTAGTTCAAATCAATTGAAGCAGGCGTACCCCCAGGTTCGGTCATAGCTCCAATATTATACACATTCTATACAAATGACATTCCCCACCAACCAGGCGGAGAATTAGGCCTTTATGCCGATGACACGATGGTCTACCGATCCTGCCGCAGCCAAAAATTCATCGCACGGAAGCTCACACAACACCTAGAGCTTATAACACGCTGGTGCAACAAATGGAAAATTAAAAACAATGCTGACAAATCCCAAGCGATCATGTTCACCACAAAAAGATCTCTTCCCGACAAACATGTGTCAATCGACGGCAAAGACCTCCCGTGGCGAGACGCAGTCACTTATTTAGGAATTAAAATGGACAAAAAACTGACTTGGAGCAAATACATCCAAAACTTATGCAATACCGCCAAACTCACCAAACTCTACCCCCTCCTCAAAGGAAACGGCCTCCAAAGAAAGACAAAAATGCAAATTTATAAGTCAGTAATCCGGCCAGCGCTACTATATGGTTCGGAAGTAGATAGCATGGCAACAGACTGGCAACCTAAAAAAATTCAAACCATCCATAATAGATATCTAAGACTCATAACAGACGCCCCCCGGTACATCACAAACGCACAAATTCATCATGATTTAGGCATACAAGAAATGACGGACTATATTAAAGACAAATCCGAAAAATTTTATAACAAATCTCAAGCTTCGTCCCACCAATTAATAAAAAACCTAGGACAAGAAACACCATATGCCGATAACTACAACAGACCTAAAACTAACGCTGACAAGCAACTACAAATACTAAAAAAAAAAAAAAAAAAAAAAAAAAACAAAAAAAAACAGCACACACACACACACACACACAGACGACAGTAACTAAGACATGACTAGACTAAGACAGCCATTTCGCAAAACCCTAGACAGAAATAAGTCAGAGGACATTAAGGTCTTGGAACTTAGCACCTACATTGGCTCAGGCCAAGACAGATGATGGCTGGCTGGCTGGCTGGCTGATCTTCCTGATGCCGCAGCACTTGAAAAATCTCAATACAAGACAGTATGCTACTACGGTTTATTAAAGAAATGTCAAGTTATAAATTATACCAGATAATACCTAACTTGTTTCTAAATATGCCTGTGGTTATAAAATCAAGAGAAATCTTAGGCAACAACGAAATTATAAACTTATGATGAAGGAAAGCTGTTACTTTCATCAAGAAAGAATTCAGAACATTATTAATCAAAATCATTATTTTCTGTGGTGTTTATCTACGGGAATCACAGTGTAAGCCACAAATGAGATGCACTTTAAAACATTATCTACGGTAAGAACTTATTGTACCAAATACATGGTGTCTACATATTTGCACTAACTCTAATTCAAAACAATGATCCAAATTCTACCAAAACAGTCGCTGTCTGTATTGTAAGAGGCTTGGTCATGTCAATTGATCTCCCTATAAATTAGAATTTGAATATAGAGCTATAAATCTGTTTGTCTGAATATTCCAACCACATGCAAAAACTACCCTTAGTGTGGTCTTCGTGTTTGAGAAATCGAGGGTTAAAAAGTGTAACATGCTGACTGTACACTAGAAGAAAATGCATTTAAACAATATAGAATGAGCAGTATAGCATGAGTTCCCGATATAGTTTGTACTGCTTCCGTTAATTTCTGCTACTATTCACTGGTTGCAGCTTTAGAAATTTATTATTACAATATTTCAACCTGAACTAGTTTAATTTCCTTTAAACGATTCAGAATTTTTTTTGATGATCTTAATTTTGACCTCAATACGAAAATTTGAGAAAGAATATTTTATTCACATTTCTAAATAACAGATTTTCTTTAAAAATTTGTCCTTATGGTACGACTTTCACAGTTTGTTAATTTAGGATGATCCTAGTGCTGGAGCACAAAACGATAATCTGTTGTGAAGTTAAAACATTTAATACTATTGCATGGCATAAGCCAAGCGACGCATAGGCAACTGACCGAGGTACGGAAGCTCCTCGTTTAGATTCCAGGTTTCAGCCGGAAATCTTAAGGTCCCTTAATATGACCTTCACAAGGCGTTGAAATATGGAATTAACATCTCTTCTTACAGTCAAATTCTTCTACCTGTTAACTGGAGTAATCTAAAAATTGATGAACCGAATTTTGATGCAGTTTGGAAAGTTAGAACATTGCTGCGTCTGAGGGACATGTTATTACTTTTTTATATTCCTTACTGATATAAGTATGGAAGTTTACTTGTGCTTCATCCACAATGAAATAACTGTACCGATTTTGAAAAAAAATAAAAATTAGATTTGCTGCATCACGTATTAACATATGGTAGTTTTTTCTGAAAGGAAATGAGCTTCTCAAGAGAATAAGTACAGAAAATAGTTGTTTCTAGCTCAATCATGTCCAAACGGCTAATCTGATTAGGACAATACGTTTGTTTTCAGTATTACCGGTACTTTCGTAAAATTATTATTTTCGTAAGTAGGCACACGTTGTGATAGTTGAATTTAGTATAACGCTATTAGTTGTTGTACAAGGGTGCATGAGGTCGACCGACAGTGCCAGTTAGGGTTTACACCACTCTCTGATGTAATAACTTCAAATGAGATGATATGCGGAATTTTTTTGGGCCATAGCATCGTAATGAGACATTGGGATACCTTCTCTCCTTAATTTCTGATTAAATTTTCGCCTTCCGTATTAACCGACTTTCATTTTTAGATTGGCTTTAATTCGATTTACATTAATGCTGACTTTGGCTTTTCAGATGGATATTTGATATGAACTTTGTATTATTTCTAATAACTTACGTGTACTTATATGCAGCTTTTACATTTTATTTTTTGGGGAATTTAAAATACAGTACATCAAAATGCCCGATAATTGAAAACAAAAATTTCACAGAACTTTAGAACCTCCGGGGTTAGGAAGTAGGTAGAAGAGAGTAAACATCTTATATAATATTTGTTTTAGCCCTGAACAGTAATAATCCCGTCCAATACACTTGGAATTGATTTACATATCTTTGAAGTGACACTTTTTTAGCGGCGGTGAGGGTGATTTGTTGGTGATACACGCGTTACGATTTACGCGTAATCAGTTACGTGTTACGAGTTACGTGTTACGCGTTACGTGTTACGTGTTACGTTGATAAGCAAGTGCACGTCAGATTGCAGGGATAGGATATTAGCGTCCAGAGGAATCGCCATTAGTAAACAGTGAGACATGTAGCAGTAGTTTTGATTACTTGTTCTGTTTGTTATTTGCTTTTTTTTATCTAAATTCGTTCAATTTTGAAGATTTCATCAAAAAAAAAAAAGAAGAAGTTGGTTACGATTATAAGGTGGGGAAAGAATTGCTTGTTGAAGACTTGAAATTAAAATATCTTGGCATTACATTTGATGACAAGCTTAACTGGGCAGGACACATAGGACAGGTGGTAGGAAAAGGTTTGAAAATTCTGTATTCGTTGGAGAGAGTTATGAGGGGATGTACGAGAGAAGTAAAGGAATTGGGTTACAAAACATTAGTCAGATCATTTCTTGAATATGGTAGTGTAGTATGGAACCAACATTTTGAGTATCAAATACAGGAGTCGGAGAGAGTGCAAAAAAGGGCTGCTAGATTTGTTTCTGGAACCGCAGAACGCAATCTGTAAGAGATATGATATAAGAGCTGGAATGGAAATCATTGGAAGACAGGAGGATGGTGAATAGGGTCATGGGAGGGTACAAGTCGTATATTGGTGATGAGGCATGAAAAGATATTGGTGTAAGGATTAAAAGTAATCCATGGAAGGGAAAAGTTGGCACTCGATTTCATGCACAAGGGTATAGGAAGATTCTCATTTTTGGCTAAGGGTCTCAGGTATTGGAATAAGTTACCAAGAGAAATAATGAATAATTTACCAAAAATGTTGAAAGATTTTCAAAGTTAAAATGTGCAGAGGCAAAATGTAGTTGGGTGCAGAAAAGGGAGAAGATTGGTGTGTAGGGAAATGGCCACCGGAACGTGTACTGCATCGCAATTTAATTAATTGTTATAATTACTATATTATTATTATGATATGATCGCTGTTGCGAAAAAGCTATCATTTTCATGCAGAAATATTAGCAATTGTCATTACAACGGAGGGAACGTGCTATGTAAGCTTTAAATTTTTTTAATTCATGAGTACAGAAATCTACTTTTAACTGGTCATTTTCGACAGGCCTCAAAGCTATTTAATAACGAAATTTTTACATGCTGATAGTTTCTTGCGGGCTCAGACGCTAGTTTCTAACAAAAACTGATTGTAGGAACGTTTATCAGATAATTTTTCCAAGATGTTCTGGTGCAATTTACATCGTGATACAAGTCGTTAGATACATGGTGCTTTTGAAAGCAGCTTATTAATCTTATTTCTTTAAACGAACAATTCTTGTATATATATATATATATATATTAAATATATATATTGGATCCTGGATTCGGCTATGACGATTTCGATGAAATTTGATATTTAGATAACATTTTGATTAGGTACCTAAATAATTGTCTTCCCTACAAAAAAAAAAAAAAAAAGCGAGTTTACAAAATACGAAGAATTTTTTCACTCAGTATCTCGAAAATGGCATTAGCACCATCTCGTAGATAATTCAGGTACCAGAAAACCTACAATAGTTTCTCTTTGATTTCAAAGAATATTTAAACGAACAGTTCTTGTATACTGGCTGAACGGTAGAAATATTATCACTGCAAATTTAATTGTAAAACATTTAAAAAAGAAGATAATTAAATTGTCGTACCAGTTATAAAGTAATCATCATCTACTTATTGACCATAAAAAGTGGTTGTTAGTTTGTCATTAAATACTACCACATGAGTTATGAGCACAGTTTTATCGGAGTGAATGAATTTAGCACTGATGGTGTTCTATCATTACCGTGACATCACAATTTGATGGTGAATTCTGATAGAACTAGACGAAAATAAAGAATAAATGTTGTTCTTATATCGATTTTCGACGTATAGCATGTCAAAAATCAGTTATAGGTATAGTTCCTTGTGCTTTTGGTGACTTTTCTTCTGATCCATGCCATATTTCAACCTAACAACATTCATTAGGAACAAAATGAAACATTGAAAGTACATTTCCACCGTATAGACATAGTGGTTTTGGTGGATTTTTTTCTTGTCCAGGCCGGATCTCTTCACTTGAGATATCAGAAAAATAAATTCTTTATTTTCGATTTGTCTCGATGAGTTTCATACGAATTCATCATCAAACTTGGCTATGGTGAAATTAATCTTATAGTCCAGGTCGCATTTCAACCAACCACATCAAATTTTGAGATACTATATCTCGAGTACTAAGCGAGATATAATTTTTTTTTTTTTACTTTCAATTTTTCTCGTCGAGTTTCATAAGAATCCATCAACAAGGGTTATCGTAGAATCCCCTGGATTACCACAAATCTTGCACCATTAATTAATCCCTGACTGGCATTAAGATTTCTATTTAACATAATAAAAGCATTTTTCTTTGAAAGCAATTTATGAGGCAGTCTCGTAAATGGATCTTGCAATTTGGAAGATATTTCATATGTAGATAACATTTTACTTTTCAAGTTTTTAACACGATTTTTTTTTAAAAAAAAAAAAAAAAAGATCAATTTTTGTGTTTGGTTTCTCGAAAACGGCTCTAACCTCATTACGTAGAAGGTTTAGGTACCAGTAAGCCTACTGATGTTAGTTAAGCTTCTCTTCGGTTAACTGTGCACCTCAAATGCCTAGCCTTTTACTTTAATCAAACTTTACTCGAAATCTTGGATATTGAACAGAATTCGAAAGATGCCGAGCGAAGATCGGTCACCCAGGTACTTACTAATAATAAGCAAATTCCTCGTATTTTATGCTGTAAGAAGAATATTCTAGTCAAGATACCATTTTAATGTAATCACTATCTGCGCTAATACAGCCGCTACAAACAATGCAGACACTCCTAAATCCATTGCAAACTATTTTTTAGTGAAATAACGACACTTTCTACATCAGGATTCTTATTTCACATAACGTAAATTATTACGATTAAATCCATCAAACACCTTCAATATGAAGTACAACTAAACTAAACTAGGGCAATAAAACCCTCACTGTATCGCAGTGTAAACTTGATCCAGATGTTCTCCGATACAAAAGCTTTAAGTACAAAATACAAACCAATGCTAGATGCAATATTCCATAATCTAGAGAAACCTGCTTAAATTATTTAATGGTTTTCAATTGTTTGCAAGAATAACTTGGACAAAGTTCCTTTTAACTGGACAGATGCAATATAATATCATCGTTCGTCAAGTGCGAAGAAACAAAAAAATACACAAGGAAAAGTGTATAGATGTATAACTTGTTGCGCGTGTGCCCACTGATACACTCACCATTTTAATTTTTTTATGCTATCAGCGAACCATTCTACCCATTTCTGATGACTGTTCATGTTTTATCTGTTCTCCTTCGTATGCACTTATTAAAAACAGAGTAACAATCGTTATTCCCAATGAGTATACTCGTTCTTCAGAGGGACCTTTTGTAAATGGTTCATCTTATTCAAATTGTAGTTACTCTCTTGGCCAAGGCGTTATACAGAACAATTCCTAATGTTTTCTCTCTTGTCATCCGTTCTAGTTGCTTTTCCTCTATCATTACGTTTAGTTGCTTAGCGACCAAATGAAAATGTGACCTCCCCGCACATTCTCTGCTATTCAGCAACATTTGCTCCAGGTACTTCATCATCAGACATTTATAATAACTCATATATTCATAAAAAAATCTCATACATCTACAAATCCACACGCCAGCACACACACAAGTGGAGAAAAGAAACTGCACATCCTATACCTAGACAGACGAGTTAGAGTAAGGTTGAGTAGGTTGAAATCACAATATTTACACGTACATGCACAGGGAGAGACGCACCCTCACATGTCGAAGCCTACCGCGATTTCGACGCAACAAATTGCGCCACTCATGTCAACAGAGAACTATTTCTCCTGATTGGTAGTTAAAACTGTGTTAGAGCTCTCCTGGTTCCTAATTGGCTGAAAAACTGTGGTTTAAACCCTTTACCACAACAACTGTTATGTACAAAGAAAAGTAATGGAGGCTATAGAGATATACAAACGATAATAAAAATGGCAACTATGGTCTAACTTAAGCATGGAAATGTGGGATAATCATATAAACAATATTTTGACCGAAGACATCAATCGTTGGTGTAGATTGGATAGTCTCTATTCTATCAAGACGAGAACCACAGAGTCTAGCTGTCTCAGCAGATGGCTTGACCCCTGACGAAGGCCAAAGAGGTTCGAATGGACGCAGTGTAAGTCTCGCAAAGTTATTGGCAACATTATGATGACTACGGAATCTGCAAATAATGTTATAAACTATAAGTTCTTATTTTTTAATTTCTGCGAGTAATTAATTTATACTGGTAAAACGATAATCTTGGTAACTGAGTCTGTCATGCTGCAGAGTCGCGTAGCACGTCATTCTCTGCTGTAACAACGGCCAGAGATATTATTGAATAGTAAGGATTATGATGTTCATTTAATAAAAATCCTATTTACTCAAGCATATGAGGAGAAATGAATTGACAGAATACTGAAAGAATATGTAGCCTATTGCATTTAAATTAAAATATCAATATTGTTAGTTGCTTTTTATTTTTTTGTTTTCGCCCAAAGCAGATCATGCGTATGGTAAAATGTAAAAAAGTCAGCATTTTTATTTTTTGATTGAAAAATAATCTGCATACTTTTCAGATTACAATGATATATAATTCATTATACGTTTCTTCGGGGTGTTATTGATGGTTTTCATTAACCTTACACTCAGAAGTACCACCCATATTACATGTTTTCATAAATATTAACTAAAACTTTAACTTATGTAACTTTTTTTCAGGAGCGGAATGTTTAATCATCTTGAAATTTTGTACAGTAACAGAAGCTTATAAATTATCGTCCGTAAAGCAAAATGAAAATAACCACAGCAATAGTATTGAAACATTTGATAAAAAGTAGTAACATAATTTCAAATTTAATAAATCTAAATGTGTTTCTTATCAACAATAAGTTTGCTTCACAAGTTGTATCATTAACATTAGATTACAAATTACAGACTTTATTAAATTATGTACAGTGACTTGAGAAAAAAGTAGAAAAGAGTATGTTTTTTTTAATTTTTCATTTCTTTTTTTGCTTGTTTACATGTAAACATTAATGAAAATATACCACATATTTTAATGATAGTGTACAGACACACAGCGATGGATGTTAATAATAACTTCTGAGAATTTGAACTTTCTAGTTGTCATCCATTTTAGGGCTTCTGAACTGAACACACCTATGAATATGTCATGATGATCTTGCTTTTATCTCAGAAAAGCAATATGTGCGATTTACGTAAGAAGCGAAGAGTAAACGAGGCATTATCGTCTACGAAGTAGAATACTCTGTGTTAGTGAAACACCAATTGATAATGACTATTACCAAAGGAACTATTAACTTTTGTCCCGACGTTCATGGTGATTGGTCAAATAGGGTCGAAGTCTTAATCTCAAAATGATATACCAACATATATACCAACATATAAATTTGTTATATAGATTTATTAAATTTTTGTTGTTGTTCTGTGCATTTCCTCTTGAATAGTAACTTACCATATCTTCTATTCAAGAATATAGGATCTGTATATAACTTACTAACACGACACGGGTAGACGCAAAGTACGTTATAATGTACTAAACAAGTTAGCAGTCGTTATACATACGTCGGTAATTGTATAGTACGCTAGTTTCATTTCAGATGGATATCTTGTAGATATTGAAACTTCTGGTTCATATGGTAAGAATCTATCGAAATGAAATCCTTATGTAACGAAAACCATACAATTTGCTAACGAATTTTACGATCAAGCAATGTAATACAGACGTACATAAGATTAATAACGCATTCGGCGTATGATAAAGATTGTAGAATGAATTGTTGCTTGGGATTTTTAGCTTCACCTTCACAAAACCGTAGCATGGGTTATGCCACTAACATTTCTCCGGTTAATCATGTGAATACTGATTGTGCTTGAGACAGTAAATGTCGAACCAACTGGATTACTTGTGGAGCATATATGACTAGAAATGCTATCAAAATTCAGAGAGGCACAACGTGCAAACATAATTTCGAAATCAACAAGTGAATGATTTATCGCCACCTGGACTAAACGCCTATCTTTCCTGTTCCCAAGTTTCGCATGTTAAGCTATCTCATAAATAACGCTGATTTATGGCGCTCATTTCAGCTTCTGTTTTTAGATTAGTATATCACCTGACCGAGCGCGGTGGTGTAACGGATAGCGTTCTGGCCTCGCATTCGGGAGGACGGCGGTTCGAATCCCCGTCCGGGCATCCAGATTTGGGCTTTCCATGGTTTCCCAAATCACTCCAGGCAAATGCCGCGATGCTTCCTTCAAAAGGCCATGGCCGAATTCCTTCCCATTCCTTGCCCCCATCCTTTCCCGTCTCTAAAGACCTCGCTGTTGAGAGACGTAAAGCAGTTAGAAAAAAATATATATCACCTGACGACTAACAATTGATAAGTTGCAATAAAGAAAACAACAATTTTCACTTCGGAAGTACCATTATGATTTCATCTACAGTGCCTGAAAAACAGAGACCTTACTGAAGTAAGCAGGAAATTCTTTCTATCAGGGAAATTTTGTAAGAGAGCAGTATTTTTCTGTTTTTTTTTTTTTTTTTTTTTTTTTTTTTTTTTTTTTAAAGTATATATGTGCAAATTTCCATCGAAATTGGATGAAATCTATGGGTTTTTCTTAAATTAGGGGGAAGTGAAGGGGATAAGGGGTTGCATTTTTGGAAACCATATGTAGGCAATACTTTTCAGTTTGTTTAAAGTATATGTGTGCAAATTTTGATGGAAATTGGATAAAATCTGTGGGTTGGTTTAAATTTAGGGTTTAAGGTGGTGGAGGGGGTAGGTGTTTTGGAAATTTTATTTGTTAGGAACCTTCTCCGACGCGCACTCGACAACTCACCAAAGTTTCACCGTAATCGGATGAGCGGTTTAGGAGCGCGTAGGGGACATACAAACATTCATTCATTTTTACATATAAGATCTGCTGATGTGACTGAGAACTATATATTAAAAGAACTATGTAGGAGATCGATATTTTCTCAAATGATGACGACAGTCTTTTTTTTAAAAATTCTAAAATGGCTGTTTCGACGATAAAAACTAGAGATGAAACGGATATCCGGCAGCTATCCGGTATCCGGCCATATCTGGCGGATAACCAGCGGGTATCGGATTCTCAATAAATTACGAAAATTTTATAACATCTTCTTTAAATTCACAAATATTAAGTTTATAATAAGTCTAAAAACAAATAAAAACACCATGTCTTCAAATTAAAATACCGTTTATTATTATTTTTTAACAAAAAATTAGTTCTGGCACCGAATGAACAGCAATTTCTCTGTAATAAGAGGTAATGATTAATTTGGCTTGTTCTCGTAATCAAGAATTCCATCTCGAGTTGATACCTGGCACCAGCTAACGGAGAGGTAAATTTTTCTTTTTGAATCGCCAGCAATTTTTCTCGAATCTAAGCCACTTCAGGCTCAGTTAACATTCTCTGAAGCAAATGGATGAAACATCTTGCAGAAGGATACACCCTTCACCATGTTGGCGCTACTGTCATGAATGAGTAAATGAATTTTGTTTTTGTCAATAGCCCAACGATTTTCTATTTTTTCTCCAGGGTGAGAACAAGGGAAATGCTTCCCAGCAAAAACTCCATTTTCTAGTTTGACTTCAGAAATAACCTGTGAAATTCAGTTTTGTAAACAAATCTAGAAGTCACAGAAACAGACAGGGGACCAGAAATGTTTGTTTTATTTTCTAATAAATTCTGTCCTAGAATTCGGGAACAATTTTTTTAAATGTATTTAGGCTCGGTGTTATAGCGGGGTAAAGCGTCTTCCAGGGGACTTGAAAATCCGATTCTTTCTACGATAGATAACAGTTCGCAGTCTGTTGCAACGATTGCGGCAATAACTTTTTTTTGCGTCGTTTACAGCCCAAAGTAATTTCCTTTCAAACGTTTCTGATATTGTTAATTGATTTTCTTTAAATATCGAAGATGAGCTTGTCCCGGGGATAGCTAAAGGCAATATAGGCACGATAGTGGCTGTAGCTTTCCTAATTTCATTTATGTTTACCAAGTGTTTCATTTGCAAATGGTTTGTCATGGCAGAAGTATCTGGTCTAAGACAGAAAAAAATTCGTCATTGTGTATTCTCAAAGAGAAAAAGGAATTGATTCAAATTTTGTGTCAAAACATGCCTCACGAAGTGTAATTCAAAATCGAAAGCTTAGTGTCATTATTTATATCAAAATATTCCCAAATAGGCAATCCTTTCTTTACTGACGACATTTTTATTTTTCCTAACCACAAATAACAACGTTCTGCCGGATATTCAGGCTGCCGGATATCCGGCTATCCGGCTTATAGGATGGCCGGATACCTGGTATCCCACCAAACAGCTATCCGGTTCATCTCTAATAAAAACTTCAGCATCAACTCTGGCTTGTTTTGCAGCAATGTTAACAGTTTTAATTTCTCAATAAACACTTCAGTAAGTTTTTTGTTTTATTACATCAGTGAGATAAAAATCTTTGTTGGTTCAATGGCACAGTCATTTTTCATCCAAAAATAGTTCGTAAGACCTTGAAAGATCAGCAGTTCCATTGCTTTACCGTTTTTGCAGTTGTCTGAATAACCGTCGAATAGAACAACAATACTTAAAGAGCCATAATGTGTTTGAAAATATTTGACGTATTTATTCAATACAGTGGTGAAAGTGTCACCTTTGCTTCACACGACACGATGCAAAAGCAATCCACCATCCATAGTATATGTTACAATATCTTTATTCAGTTCGTTATTAACAGTTGCCAAATAGTTATATAATATAGGTTTCATGGTTTTTCTCATGACATTATTATTAAATAAAGATGCTGGATATGACCTCAGTTAATGGTGTAGATATTCTTTTAAACTACTTTCAAACTTATTGTTCACAGATATGCTATGTAAGAGCAGAAATGTATGAACAGAAATATTACAATTGTTAATCTTGATGGATTTGTTAATAGCTAAAGTTGGTAGAACTTTATCTACACGTGTTAATTTTATCTCTTTATCTCATTTAAGTTCAATCCCCTTATTTCGCCTAAAGCAAAATTTCTGGAAAATTTTATGATCTACAACTTTTCTAATAATTCAAAATAACATTTAGAGAAAAGGAAACGAGACGTTTATAAACAACAGTTTATTGGCAATCTTTGACCTTGAATACTTTGACTTGACTTCACAAGATTCTATGACGGTAGACGTATGCTGTGTCGACCGCAAAGTGATCCGACTTTGTGCGTTTGTATTGCAGATAAAAGACGAAATTCCATACGAATACGGTCTTTGGTTTACAAAAGCCACCCACTTTCCCTATCACCCTAATTATGCAAAATTCCTGTTAAAAAGCACTGTACAGATTACGATCGGACTTCAAATTTAAAAATTATTTTAAAGTTTTTGTGACAAGACACAAATCTAAAGTTTTTGAAATTTTCACACATATGCTTTAAAATAATTGAAAATGATGTTTACATTTAGTTTACAAAACTGCACATGCTCTCCCGTTTCATCCCTACTTAAGACTGATTTACACGCGCAACCTTTGCGTGTTTAGCATATATCTCCAGAACAAACTCAGATTGTTTTGTATATGTGCTCATTAGAATCACCGGAAAACTTTGCATACCCAAGACCATTGCAATAAACTTGAAATTCAATGAAACAATAATTAAAATTTATACATAAATAATTCATTTTTACTAAATACAAACTTTAAAATGTATTCATTTAATCTATATGTGTGCTCAAGTCTAGCAATAGTGAAGCATTGCGGGGTCAGTTAGTCTTCTAACGTATAAAAATCAATGTGAGTTTGTATGTCCTCTACGCGCTCCTCAACTGTTCATCCGATTACGTTGAAAATTTTGTGAGTTGTCGAGTGCGTGTCGCAGATGGTTCCTAAGAAATAAAATTTCACAAAAACCACCCCCTCTTCCCCATTACACCCTTTAATGTTTTACACAGATCAACACTTTATCCGATTTCAATGGAACTTTGCACACATATACTTTTTTAAAAAAATAAAAAATACTGTAGAGATTAGTTTTCCAATAACTCAATCCCTCTCCCCTTTACTACCCCCAAACCACCCCATTTTCACCATTACACCACATTATTTAAGAAAACACAGATTTTATCAAATCTGGATGGAAATTGGAACACATATACTTTATAAACAATCATAAAAATACTGCCTACATATAGTTTCCAAAAACACATCCCCTCTCCCCGTTCCAACCCTCTTTATTCGTAAACAAATGTAACACGTAAGCAGTAAAACAGACAGAAAAATATGGTCTATATTTAGATTGAAAGAATAGAAATCCTCTTCTCCTTCACCTCCCCCCTGATGTTTTGCCAATGTTTTCCTCTCTTAATTTTCAATGTTCCTTACACTAACTTTATTCAATGTAGATGGAACTTCACACTATGTATAAATTAAAGCAAGAGAAAATGCTGTCTTTCTTTGGTTTACAATACCCACTCACTTTCTCTATCACACTAATTAAAAAAAAAAAAAAAAACCACACACAGACACACACTTGAAACTATTAAGATTTTTGAAAATATCCCGAAAAGCTGGGGCAATTAGACAAAGTAGATGCAACATTATTAAACTACACATTATTTTCGGCTAAACGGCACCGAACAGATTACGATCGGGCAATTGCTGGCCAAGAAATTCGAATTTTAGTTTTTAAAATTATTTTAAAGTTTTTGTGACAACACACAAATCCACAGTTTATTATTTGATGTCGAAGGAAGGTTGCACACATATGCTTCAAAATAAGTGAAATTGATGTTTATATTTAGCTTACAAAACTGCATCCGCTCTCCCGTTACACACCTCTTTAGACTGATTTACACGTGTAAGATTTCTCTGTTTAGCATATATCTCCAAAACAATCTCAGATTTTTTTTGTATATATGCTGATTGGGATCACCAAAAATATTGCCTCTCCAAGACCATTGCAATAAACTTGAATTTGGATGAAACAGTAATTAAAATTTATACATAAATATCTAATTTTTACTAAATACAAACATTTAAATGTATTCATTTAATCTATTCGTGCAGTCAAGTCTAGCAATAGTGAAACATTGCCGGGTCATCTAGTCTTGTATATAAAAATTAATGTACATTTCTTTGTATGTATGTCCACTATGCGCTCCGAAACCATTCACTCGATTGCGGTGAAACTTTGGTGAGTTGTCGAGTGGGGGTCGGACAAGGTTCTTAAGAAATAAAATTTCCAAAAAAAACCACCCCATCCATTTCTTTACAACCCTTAATTCAAACAAACCCAAACCTCCAAAATATGCACACGTATAATTTAAAACAAATTGAATAAAATAATTGTTTAAAAAAACATAAAAACCGCCTTCAAAAAAAGCACTAAAAATTTTAAAATAACTTTATACCTTGCTTAGGAGAAAGTAAATCTAAATGGTCAATATTTTTCATTACTGTCATTGAAATTTTTACATTAATTAGTTATTTTTGGAGTCGGTGCCAGCTGTCACATCGCGAAGATTGATTACTGAACCTCTTTTGGTGTTAGAGGCGAAACGGGGAGTACGAACAAAAATTCCGATTCTTTTACAGCATGTCGTGAGACAGATAGTGTTATTGCGGGAGACAGCTTAAGGAAACAAATTAACAATATTTTAATCTGTGGCTCGGCCTTATTGGTCATCCAGGCATATCTCTGGCGCTACAGTGTCAGTTTGTAGGCTGCCTCCTGCAGTAAACGATTTACAGTTAGCATAATATCGGGGTATCATCTGTATGTTTCAGTTTTGTTGAAACATGTTTCTTGCATTAATTGTAGGTAAGCAGTAAGATGATTTTTTTATGTATTATTGTTATTCATTGTTGTTTTTATCTTTTTGTTTTTCTTGCTTTCGCTGGCACCGACTCCAAAAATAACTAATTAATGTAAAAATTTCAATGACAGTAATGTAAAATATTGACCATTTAGATTTACTTTCTCCTAAGCAAGGTATAAAGTTATTTTAAAATTTTTAGTGCTTTTTTTTAAGGCGGTTTTTAGGTTTTTTTGAAACAATAATTTTATTTTTAGATTTTTAGTGGTATTATAATTTGTTTTGTATTTTAAATATACCGCAGCAGTTCCCATTTTGCAAACTTTCTGGTAGCTCAGGGATTAAAGCGCTTGCTTTCAAAGAAGAATTCTGTCTTTATATACCACAACAACTTCCAGAACGGGGTGAATTGGGTGTTGTGTTTAGGTATGTCAGTTAACATTTTGGTCCAGGCTATGTTTAGATCGTATCATAACATCTGTTAAAGCAGCTGGTCGATAACCGAAACATGTAACTTCTGGGTATTAATACATACCACATACAGAAATCTGTCTCTGGAATATATCTGTTTGCTCCGGCATCACACAGAAAATATAGATTTTTGATTGATTTTCACAACGAGAAAGCTTGGGATCCAGTTGAAATCTGAAATACATGTTGAGACATTACGACACATTTATTTTATAAATATTATGCCATGACTTAAAAATAGCTTAATTGATTTTGACGGGATTTAAAACTGTGGATTTTTGTAAAGAACATTGAAAATTAAAAGGTGTGAGGGAAAAGGGGAAGAGGTATTGGGCTTTTGTATACCAAATGTAGACTGCCTTTTCTGATTGATTTAAAGTATAGTTGTGTAAATTTCTATTGATATCAGATAAAACTGTAGGTATGTATAAAAAACAATTAAGGGATGTGGAGACGAAGAGTAATTTGGTTTTTGTAAAACTAGTTAGGGCACTATTTTTCTCTTTGTTTTAAAGTATACACGGGAAAATTTCCATCGAAACCAGATAATAACTGTAGCACTGTGAAAAGAAAATTTGCAAAAAATAAATGGGGTAAGGGAGTAAGTGGTAGGGTTTTGTAAACAGAATGTAGACTACTATGTTTCTCTTTGTTTTTAAGTATAAATGTGCAGTGTTCCATGGAAATCTGATAAAACTGTGGATATCTATAAAGAACATTGGAAATTATGAGGGGTGGGGGTAGAAGAGAAGAGGGGTTGGGCTTCTGCAACCTAATTAAAGTATACGTGTGCAAATTTCCTTCAGAATCGGATAGAAACTGTAGACTAAAGGATGGAAAGGACGCAGCAGAGTTTGGACTCTCGAAACCAAATGTAGACAGTATTTTTCTGTTTGTTTTGCAGTATACATGTACATACTTCCTTCAAAATCAGAAAGAAACGGTAGCTTTGTATAAAGAACATTGACAGTAAATAAAGGAGTAGAAACGGGGAAAGGGTTTTCGTTTTTGTGAAAGTTATGTGGACAGTATTTTTCTTTTTATATTTGTTTTAAGATATACGCATGCGAAGTTCCACCGAATAGGATTAAAATGTGGCTTTTGTACAAATATTAAGGGAAGGGGAGCTAGGATAGTTTTTTTGATTTTTTGGTCATAAAAAATTATATATATGTACCAACTTTCATAAAGATCGGTCAAATGGTGTCGACTGTAGCTTTCTAAAAGAAATTGACAAAAATTAGGGAGGTGAAAACGGGGAGAGGGGTTCAGTTTTTGCAAACCAAGAGTTGGAATTATTGTTCTCATTGTTTTATAGTAAAAATTTGCTAAGTTCTGTCAAAACCAGATAAAAACTGTGGTTGTATATAAAAAGTAAGCGGTTTAATGGGGAGAGGGGGTGGTTTGTAGATCTTTTGGTTAGACATCTTCTTCGTGAAAAAATACATATAAGCACCAACTTTCATGGTAATCGGTCAAACGATCGCGACTGTAGCTTTTTATAAAGAACATTGACAAAAGTTAATGGGGTTGAAGAAGGGAAAGGGGTTGAGCTTTGGCAAACCAAATGTTGACAGGATTTTTCTCTTTGTTTTAAAGTATACATGGGCAAAGTTCAATAAAAAATCAGATAAGAAATGTAGCTTTCTATTAAATTAACGGGTGTAAAGGGGAGAGGGGTAGTATTTTTTTTGTTCAGATACCTTTTTCCATGAAAAACTACATGTAATTGCCAACTTTAATGGAGATCAGTTAAATGGTGTCGACTGTAGCTTTGAATAAAGAAAATTGGCAAAAATTAAGGGGGTGGATAGGGGGAGAGGGGTTCAGTTTTTTTAAACCAAAAGTTGACAATATTTTTCTCTTTATTTTTGGCTATATATGTCCAAAGTTTCATCGAGATCGAATAAAAAATGTGGATTTGTATAAAAATTAGGGGGCGGAGGGGGTAGAAGGGGTGGTTTCTTAATGAAATTCATATGGGACCACTTTGGAGGTATACCCTATCCACTAAAAAAATTTCATTTAAATCGGTTCAAAATTGGCGAAGATATCGCTGAACATACAGTACATACAAAAAAACAAACAAAAAAAAAGAACAAAAACAAAAAACAGACGAATTGAGAACTTCCTCCTTTTTTGAAGTCGGTGAAAAATATTGCCTACATACGGTTTCCGAAAACACTCTCCCTCTTCCCAATTATATTCCCCTAATTTAACAAACCCATATATTTTATCCGATTTTGATGGTAATTTGCATACATATACATTAAAACAGACAGAAAAATATTTACAATATACGGTTTCCAGAAAAACAATCCATCTTCCTCTTTACATCCCCTTAATTATTGCCAATGTTCTTTATACATTGTTACAGTTTCTATCCGAGTTTGAAGGAAGTTTACATACACATATACTTTAAAACAAACAGAACAATACTGTTTACATTTAGTTTGACAAAGCTCTACCCCTTGCCCCTTTATCAGCTCTCCTCTTAATTTCCTGTGCTCTTTATCGAAACCCAGAGGTTTTATCAAATTTCGATGGAACTTTGCATATGTATAAATTTAAATTCGGAGAAAAACGCTGCCCACATAAGGTTTAAAAAGCTATCTACCTTTTCCCCAACCCACTAATTTTTGGCAGTGTTACTTATGTATAGCCACAGTTTTTATACGATGCCGATGCAACTTTGGATATGCATACTTTAAAACAATCAGAAAAATACTGTCTACATTTCGTTTGCACGAATCCCAACCTTTACTCCACACATTCTTAATTTCAAATGATCCTTTCACAAACTCACAGTTTTTATTTGATTTGAATGGAAATTTGCACAGGTATACGTTAACGCAAAGAGAAAAATACTGTATATTTTTGGTATACAAAAAACAACCCAGTTTTCCCCCCTCACTCCAACTAAGCAAAATATACACTTGAAACCATACAGATTTTTGCAAATATCTCGGAAACGGCATTGAAATTAGCCAAAGTAGATAGCGATATTCTTATAGTGTAAAACATTTTATGTTTAACAACACTGGACCGATTCCGATCGAACAATTGCTGACCGAGAAATTCGAACTTTAATTTTGAAAACTATATCAAAATTTTTCTGACAACAATCAAATCTATAGTTTTATTTGATATTGATGGAAGTTTGCACTCATATTCCTTAAAATAAGTGCAAAGTTTACAAAACTGCATTTGCTTATCACTTTCACACGTCTTAAGACGAATTTACATCCCCATCTTTTCTCCAAAACGAACCGAGAGATTTTTTTGTATATATGCCGAATGGAATCACCAAAAACACTGTATATGCAAGACTAATGCAATGAACTTGACATTGAACGGAACCACAGTTCAAATTTATCTGTAAATATCTAACTTTAACTAAATACAAACACTCAAATTTATTCATTTAATCTACGTGTATAGTCAAGTCTAGCAATAGTGAAGCATTGCGGGGTCAGCTAGTAAACCATAAAGATGAAAGTCGCAGACAGTGGCAAATGCAGTGACTCCCGCACCGACACCGACCAATTGATTAGACAGGTCAACATAAAACTGGACTCATTTGGTTACAGAACATACAAAAAGTATTCACCGAAAGTGGAACCTGATGAAAGGTCATTGTGTAAAACAATGAAACGTAATTTCAGGGAACCCACTATCTTATCACCCTTAAATGGAACGATACGTATAAATCCAGTGATTCCGAGAAATGCCAGATTTTAGCAGGTCACTATCAAAATACTTTCAAACCGAATCCAATGACAGATCATGAGTTCAACACAACAGTCGAAGATTTAAATCGGGTTATGTCTGTTGGTACGGAGAATTATGCGAAATTCAATACTCCAAGAAGTCTACGGAAAATAGTTGGGAATTTGCCCGTCATAACATCCCCAGACCCGATAGTATACACAACATAGCGCTGAAGTCATCATCCCTTAAGGCAGTAACTACCTCACAGCACTTTTTAACAGCATGTTCTGCAGTGGATATTTCCCAAGAAATTTTAAATATTCTAATATCATAGTTTTCAATAATCCTAATCAACCATCATTCCTGAACTCTAGCTACAGACCGATAAGCTTATTCCCAATTTTATCAAAATTACCAGAAAAGGTATTATGGGAGCGACTACCCTCCTGCCACACCGGCTTTCGCCCGGTACTCTAAACCTCACGCCTAATACCGAGCCTAATTGAAGACTTTACAAGAGGCTTCGAGCTTAAACATAAAACACTGGCTGCTTTTTTCAACGTTGTACGGGTACTTGACAAAGTATGGAACAACGCTATCCTATATACTCTTAAAAATCTAGGAATATCTCTATATTTGTATAAGATCTTAAAAATCTTTCTACAAAATCTAACTTTCAGCGCAGGAATTGGCACAAAAATATGCACAGCATCACCAATAATAGCTGGAGACCCCCAGGGATCTGTGTTAGGTCCCACGTTATTCAACATAAATACTTCTGATATACCAACTTTCCCAAATACCTCGACTTCAATGTATGCTGATCAGACACAGTTAGATACACTTTATACAACTTCACCCATATAGCACGCAACTATCTTTACTGAGCAATAATGGAAGTAACCGAATCGGTCAATCACAGACCAAACGTGTGAAATAAAATGCCTTATACTAATATGACTACAAAACCTGCTTGAGATAGATATCATGGGAAATAACAGAGCTGCAATCCACATTATCAATCAATTAAATATCTCTGAGTCGATCTTGACACGTGATTAATGTGGAATTTACACATCAGTAATAAACTTAACCAGATTACACAAATTGTATGGAGAGTTAAATAAACAATCATAATTAAAAACACTGTGCTGCCTATTAATTTATAATATGATTTTATATAGGAAGATATGCTTCTGCAATTTGGAAATTGTGATGGCTTCGTCATGAACTTTAGCAAAATACGATTTGGTAAGGGTCACAACTTCTCTTTGACGTCACTCAACAAAATTTTCTGTAAATAACATATCAGATTCACAACTACTTACACTGGCATCATGCAAAAGTCATCAATGGACATATTTCGACAATATTCACATTTCTGCATATCATTCTGATTAAGTGTTACATATGATTTATGGTCTTTGCTCAACAAAATATCATCTTTCATATCCCATTTTTCATATTTGCCTTTTTCACTCCATTAAGTCGTAAAAGTATGAATACCATATCCTTCTAAAACTGAATCATGTGCACCAATAGGAATATTAACAATTAACCTCAAATTACTACCCATTAAAACAATGTTTACCTTAGGCAATTGATCATACATACTTAAACGTGCCTCAGTACAAGGGACAATCATAAAAATACTTGAATCTAACTTATTCTGTATCAACTGTAAATATTTAAAAAATACTCTAGGACTCAATAAAATATCACTAACATTCCCACCAGAAACCTTGTAACAATGCAATTCTTAATTTAACTAGTTCCATACACACATTGGTAAACCCAAATATAAGTTCTTGTAAACTCTTTACAGTAAAAATTTGATAATTCAAAGCTGTCAAAACACTTTCTACTTCATGCATATTCTTGTTTATCACTGATTGAATTTCCCTAGTTTGTGAGATGTAGGCATCTTCTAATACTTGTATTGCTTGTGTATGATTTGTAATGAACTCCTCCATATCATGAATCAAAATGAGCTGAGATGAGAGACTAAGTTTAACATCATTCCCTACAGCTTCTAAGTTATCTAATCTTGACTCTAGGTGTTCTAAATCTTCAGAATTTAAAGTTCCAAATACTGTCCTTAAAATTTTCCCTCCAAGACCGAAATATGATCTTCCTAATCTGTTAGGCTAATGAGGTAGAATTTCAAAAATATTATAAACTCTTGCTGTAGAGCAGCGTACATTACTTTTAGATTCAAATAAACTGAATTTATGAATCATCACGTGAAAGGTTTTCCTTAGTGAGCTCATCAAGTGTACTGAATGTACTATCCAGCTTGGTGCATTATCTCTTATAATTGTCAAATCATAATCTATCACTACTGACCAATAGTTATCTGAAACAATTACATTTCTCTCCTTAGAAAATATTACACCATTACTAAGAGGCTTTACATCAACAAGATAAACAAAAGGAATAACGATACTCAATAAAACCACTGGATTTAGATAAAACATGGTGAATACTCAACCTAAGATTTCTGCACTGAACTTTGTTCGAATGCACGAACACACACACACACACACACACACACACACACATGCACACACACACACACGTACACGTATACATGCCGCTCTGATTCTCCTCTAGTCGCTTTGCTTGGGGCGTATCAAGTTGCTGCCCGCGCTCTGTTCTGCTTGGCTGCTCTCCTCGACTGCTCTCCACGAGGCTACAACAATTTGTTTTACACATACTTGCAAGGCGGTTGAAAATCACCATAGACACATGTCTCTTTACTACACGTTGCAAATATAAACATCATCAATTCAAATCTTGAACTTAAAATATCGAACCATACAAAATTACACTTTATATTACAGCAGCTACAAAAAACCATGAAATACATACATTACAACGATCACTAATTATTTTCTAGGTCTCAATCCATACTTTAATGTTGGCTTTTGAGATGTATGAGATGGTTGAACAGGGCCTTGATGCGCAATAAGTACAGACTTGAACTTTGAGATTCTACTAGTTTTGGAATTTGCTTAGGTGGTTCAGCGTGTTGGGTTTCTGTTGTATCTGCTGAAGTCTTTTCACCTGGGTTCATTGCATGGTTCCTATTCGAATTATATACCCGAAGACGATTCTTATGAACAACTATCTCCTTGTCTGGTAACTTAACTTTAACTGTAACTGGTGAAAGAATTTGTATTACTTCGAATGGACGTGAACAGTTTGTAGTAAATTTACATGTCTGACCTTTTCTTAAAAATGGTGTGCTTAATATTACAAAATCTCCAACGCTAATTTCTTGCGGTTTGGGTGTTTTATCATTCTGTTTAGCTTGTGATTGAAATGCCTTCTGACCATGTTTTCTTCTGTTTGAATGCTAGACTACATACTTTTGGATTATCAATATCTTTTGAAGTTCTGAATAGTGACGTCTTTTCCCGACCATAGATAATTTCGAATGGAGTTCTCCTTGTACTAACATGGACTCTAGTATTGTAACCTGATACTACATTCGGTAATAATAAATCCCAATCATTATGTGACTTATTTACATAGTTGATCAATATTTTTCCAATAGATCTATTAATTCTTTCAGTCCTACCAATTCCTTGTGGGGGAAAACTTGTAGTATGCAGTTTCTCAATACCTAGTAACTTATTGACTTGTGTGAATAACGCTGACATAAAATTTGATCCTTGATCTGTAATAATAGAATTCGGTACGCAAAATTTTAGTATCCATCCTAACACAAAAGCTCTTGCTACAGATTCCCCTGTTTGATCATCCAAAGGCACCATAACAACACATTCCGAGAAAGCATCTGTGATGGTAAGTACATAGCTATAACCTGCTTTAGTGAGCATTAACGGACCCATTATATCCAAACCAACTTTCTGAAATGGTTCAACTGTTTCTGGTAATTATTGCAAAATTTCTCTAGCTTTTCCAAGACCTAATCTCTGATTACACTGAATGCAACATTTTACATACTCTCTGACATCTCCTTTACGACCTGGCCACCAATATTGTTTATGTATCCTATGATTAGTCATATTCCATCCGCAATGACCCGAAAAAATGGAATCATGGTACAACTTCGTGACAGACTCATATAATGCTTTAGGAACGACAACTCTGTCACCGCGCTTGGTTTTGCGATGCAACACATCATCGTGAAATATAAACCATTTATCTTTTCTCCACTTAGCGGACTCTTCACCCTTTGCTTGGGCAATCGGCAATTAAACTAGTGAAGGAGGGTCTTGTGCTTCTCCCATCCGAACATTCCTACTCAAACCGTCCACATTGCCATTTAAGTTTCCAGGTTTGTGTATAACATCAAATTCAAGCTCATTGAGTCTTAGTGTCCAACGCATAAATCTGCTAGAAGGGTCTTATAATCCTAACATTCATTTTAACGCGGGCGTGATGTGTGATGATAGTGAATTTTCTGCCTAAAGTTAATAATCCAAATGACTGACAAAAATTCACGCACTGTTACACTGTAATTTGATTCCGCTTTATTCAACTGGCGAGAAGAATAGGCAATTTGTCTTTCTTTTCCATCCATGACATGAGATAAAACTGGTCGTATTGCTGCATTACTTGTATCTGTGATAAGAACAAAAGGCCTGGAAAAATTTGGGAATACCAAAATTGTATAAGTTGTGAAAGATTCTTTCAAAGTATCCATGGCTTGATCACAAACAATTGACCATTCGAACATTGCTCCCTTTTTCAACAAGTTGGTTAATGGTTTAGCCTTAAGGACATAATTTTGAACAAATTTTCGGTAATAATTACCAAGACCAAGAAGTGATTGTAGCTCTTTTACACACGTTGGTGCTGGAAACTCCTTTACTGCCAGAACTAAACGTGGATGTGGTTTCACTCCTTCCGCAGAAGTATGATGACACAAATAATCGAATTCATAGGCTGCAAAATTACATTTTTCCATCGACAACGTCAAATTAGCCTTCTGCAGAAGTTCGAAAACACTTCTCAACCTTTTGACATGCTCATCAATATCTTTGGAAAATACGATTACGTCAATCAAGTAAACTAATGTAGAAAATGCGTTTAATCATATCAAAACACCGTCCGTCAGTCTCTGAAAATTAGCTGGAGCATTTATTAATCCGAAAGGCATTCTGGTATATTCATAATGACCGTTTGGGTCATTGAAAGTAGTTTTGGGAATGTTATTAACAACAACCCTAATCTGATGATAACCACTACGGAAATCAAGGTTGACAATATACTTACGCTGTCCAAGGTAATCTACTGTCTCTGAAACAGAAGAAGGTAAAAGATAGACATCTGAAGTGGTAAAAGCATTTAAACACCTGTAATCTACATAAAATCTTAACTTAGTTTCTCAGTTAGGAATCTTCTTTGGAACGATAACGACTGGGGCTACGCATGGGATATTCGAAGGCCTTATAATACCATCCTTTAATTTTTGATCAATAAATTCATTGATCAGTTGTCTTTGGTGATAAGGAAACCAATATGCCTACTTGTAAATAGGTAATGCATCGCCTGTCAAAATATTATGTTCAACTATATCTGTAACTGGGTGACTTTTAACTGGTTAAAATAACTCTTTGAATTCCTGCAATAATCCTTCGATATTTTCTAAATCGCTCTGAGGCAAGTGGCTCAACTTATCCTTAAAACATATTTCGCGCTTCACTTGGGTAATACGCGCCTTTTCACCTTTTGTTCTATGGTCGTCGACGAATATACTGCTAGCTAGCTCCTTATCATGTAAAATTTCGACAGGTGCTCTCTCATGACCACGCGGTATCACAACATCTTCTTCACTGAGATTCTCAATTATAACAGGAACAAATCTCCTACCATTAACTGTGCGCTCTTTACAAATACTTCTTTTAATGTACCATTGGTTCAAATCCAACCATCCAGACTCATCTGGTGTGTCGACCAAAACTACAGAATCTCCAACTGGACATCTATGATTTAACCTGGCGCTTTGGGAATTCTTTCTGCTTTGCTTGAACGGACGACAGTCTTATAGGTTCGTATAAGCTGCTCAAGTTTAGGTCATGACTCCCTCCTTTCAACAAGAATACTGTTCATTGTCTGGTAACGTCGAAGGTGAGTCTACACTCTTGTGTTTCCGCAATTCAATTGACCGTTTCGCTACGTCAGTCACTGTATTGTGCTTAAATAGCAAGCCAATCCCTATGATACCCTGATATGAAGAATTTAATGTAGGTACTATATAAACTAATGCATTACAATCATAACTATCAAAAGTTGTGAATATTTCTTCCCCCATCTAAACCAATAATTTTACAATCCAGTGGACATAATACCAGAGTTTCACAAATTCTCTTAGACAACAAGGTCACCTCTGCACCTGTATCAACTAATATATTACACTGTCTTCTACTTATGCTGACACTTGCAACCAAATTTGCCACATGAGGATTTACTATAGGAAATACAATAGGTACCCTCTTTACTGGGGGTGTGGCACCGTGGCTCTGCTCACCTCTGCCTCGTTTAAATTCTTTTGTTCTATTCTCGCTCCCCGCCACAAATTATAACCTCTACCACGATAATTTCCCTGAAAGCTAGGCTTTCTTGAACAGTTCACAACTTTGTGCCCAAAACTTCCACATACAAAACATTTCAAACCCTCATTTAGCATTAAATACTCGCCTGGATAGCTTCTCTCTATAATTACCTAGTGGCATTCTTTTCACTTGCTCATACGTCACAGCGTGCTCAATTGCCTCGTTAAATGTCTTGGGCTTCTGTAGACTCACGTATTCATCCAATTTCACCTCCTAAATCACCTAAGAACGCGTCGAGTGCACTTTGATCTGCCTCATGCCATACATCAAGATTATACAAATTCTGTTTCTTTGAAAAGCGCTTAGAAAGCTCCTCTTTCAACCCTTCATAAGTCTTCGTTTGTTTGCAATAATCATCATAAACAACAAACATAAATGCTTCACCGACCAATTTGGTCCTCAGAATGCTCATTTTGTCACTGCCTGAAAAATCACTGAATAACAAATATCTTTATTTTTCATAAAAAAAATCTTGAATTGACTCATTAGCTGTTCCACCAATGCTATATTACTTCACATAACTGCATTATTAACTTTAGACTTCAATTCAGGATCAACAATTCTACAACGATTTAATTCCACCAATTTTTGACTCAAATGTTAATTGCGTCTTGCAAAGGGACTTCTCTATTGTCCAGAAGGACAGACATGGTGCTTTCCACTCACCTATTAGCCAAATTTCGAATTTACAGCTCGGTATGCTTTAATCCCCGTTCTCCGACACTTGGAATTCACCGTCCGACGCTACTGCCGCTGTCCACAGACTTCTCCCGCGTTGTTCCTCTCCACAGTTGGCTGCATAGGCTGCTGGTTGGCTCCATTGATTCCTGGGCTCGAACCGACGATCTCATTGTTTCGGGCACTGTTGCACATTTTTTTATTTTTGTCTTACGGCTACCAACTTATACTTGGTAACACCTTCCGACCTTCCGTATCGCGTAAATACCACGAACTGGCAACCACTTTGTGATGGCTTTGTGTTCTGACACCAGGTGATTGTTGTGACGACAGTATTCACCAAACTGCGTAGACTAAAACAGTCTATTATTTATTGATGTTATAGTTTATATAAAAAACAATTAAAAAAATAAGGCCGCGTGGCTTGAATGGTTGTAGCCTGATACGGATTTGAAAGTTACTAGCAATGAAACAGAGGTTGCAACAAAATAGTTCAGGTTTATTGGCTTTCTTCAACTGTAGACAGTTTTAAAAACACTGAACGCAACTCTTGTCCGCGCAAACTGTTAGCCGCTATCCATGCCTTATCCATTTTGAAAGTGTTTCTGCCGTAACGGGATAGCGAAGTTATTGTTGGTAGTACACTGCCTACATTGAATGTTCTAATACGACCCCCGTGGCCGTTTGTGTCGCTAACAACGAGCCAACATTCACTTCACTCTTGCAGAATAATATGGGGATTTATTTGGTCTTCTTAGAGGATGTGCTGGTCACAGAACCAATATGTCACAGTACCAATATGTCAAAACAAAGTATTTTGACTAGCAGTAAACGCACCACAGTATGTACGCAATAGCTACACAGAGAATTAAATGTCACTTATACTAATTAATTCATAAAAGAATAAACAAAAAGTACCTTCAAACGAATCGATATATTAACTGGTGCGCAATTTCTTGAGCTAGGAATTTTGCTTGCTATCCGAATTTCAATTAATTCTTCCAAAATAAGATTCTCCAGGGGCTCAACACTAAATTTTTTATGCGACGAAGAGTGAACTTATTTGAAGCCAGTTTCATTATAACAATTTGTGTTTTACCTACTGTATTAATTAATGCTGATAACACTGTTGCCATTATTGTCATAAACTATTTATTGCGTCACTGTCCTGTAGTTACTGAGGTGCCTTAGTGGGCTGACCTCAGCCATGTTAATATATGTGTTACCGAGAGTGGTGGTGTAACGGTTAGCGTTCTGGCCTCGCATTCGGGAGGACGGCCGTTCGAATCCCCGTCCGGGCATCCAGATTTGGGTTTTCCATGGTTTCCCAAATCACTCCATGCAAATGCCGGGATGCTTCCTTAAAAAGGCCATGGCAGAATTCATTCCCATTCCTTGCACCCATCCTTTCCCGTCTCTAAAGACCTCGCTGTTGAGAGACGTAAAGCACTTAAAAAAATATATGTGTTGTGTATTGTCAGATTCAACATTTAATTTCATTAATTTAACTATCATGTAGCGCACGCTCCGGTTACAATTTCCCTGCATACCCATTTTTGCCCTTTCCTTTACCTACCAACTTTTTCCCTTTATAGATTTCAGTTTTAAATTCTTTCAATGTTTTTGGTAAATTATTGATCATTTCTCTTCCTAACTTATTCCAATCCCCCTACCTACGAAGGAATATCTCCCTACAAACGTGTGCCTGAAATCAAGTGCCAACTTGTGATTATGGTCTGTAAAGCTCAACTGCTAAGTGGGTAATAAAAGATCTTACATTTTACATGCGTGCATTTTAATGTTTCTGAAAAGATCGGTGCATGAGGTGGTGAACTATACATTGGATTTTTATTACATCGTGTATTGATGTAACTTCGCGCTTGAATATGATTATTTTTTAATTTGATTTAACTTTTTACTTATACCAATGCTTATCTTGAGACAAAAAGAAATATTGATTAAAATAGATATAATGTATTAGAAAAATTTATCACGAATGATAAAATTCTGCGGAACTCGAACAGACTATTCTGTTTACCACCGAGACAAAAACTCAATTTTTAAACGTTACATTCGTATGAACTAAACCCAAAATTTGTAAAATTAGTGAGATAAATTTTTCTTATAACGCTGGAGAATTTCATCGCATCAATGTTCAGTAGTTTTACCGTGTTATATTCCGTTAAAATTTGTGCAAAATCCATTATATAAATGTATTGTGCATCGCGCATGGGTAAGTTATTAGAAGCTATGGTAACTATTTGGAGTGCTTTTCTCATCATTTTCGATATGACTCTTGAACGTAATTTACCTCAAGGTTAGTTTGTTCACAAAAAAACTATGAGAACTGAGTTCCCCACTCCGTTCTGTCTGAAATACGTAGTGTTTCCTAATGATTCAATTACACGTTGAACTCGTGAAGGGCAACCAACCGATACTAAATTCCCCCCACATTAAAGACACTCCCGGTGCTCCCTTCTGGCTTTGCCATAGGGGAGTTCATCCCAGTCTTTCAAAGTTGTGACTTTATGCAGAATTCAATGTTACTGGCTAATGCACTCTCTGATGGCTTCGAAAGGTATTTCGGTTAGCTAGGATTTCATCAGTAATATCCTTGAACTGATTCAGAATAGTTTTCACACAGTGCTCCATGTTTTACTTACGTGATTTGTAATTGTGTAACAGTCAGAATGATTTCATGGAGGCCAAATTAATATTTCCTACGTTATTTCATTTTATCATACTAATATCCTGCTCATTTGCTAGTAGTAAGCAAAAGAGTAGAGGTGAGAGGTCGGTCACAAGATTACAATTTCGAGTAAAACGAACTCGGAAGTGAGTTGACCAAACAGTCTTTCAATTTAACTTCGACTGACTTCAAAGCTACTTAATCTGGACATTCAACGCATCAGAGAAATGAAATTTAATTATGACGTTCGCTTTAAAGCTGATTGGTTTGTTACGACACTATATTTCCTACGGTATCCACAGAAATTGAAATAGTTGATACACCAAATAATTTCAAGAAGCTCCATTTACGTAACAGGAGGAATCAATAACCCCATGCAAATATTTTTTTGTTTTTGTTTATGTTTTGAAAAAGTGTTTAACTTCCCCTAAGTACACAAATATGGTTTTGAAAGTTGCAGGTGCTTTTAGACACCTAAGTTTTAATGATAGTGCGTAAATTAAATTAGAGAAGTATTTTCATTCGCCTGCAAAGGCCACCATTTAACTTAACGGATTGTACGCAAAGCGATAGATGAAGGCGGAGTACGCTCTCTTTTAAATCTGTCCTTAGCGGTGGGTGTACGGAATTTGTATGATTTTAAGCTTCAATAACATAGTGTGTATCGACGGAGTATTTTCCTTAAGTTCTTGGATAAAGGTAACCTGATTCTTTTAGGTGCAGCATGTTCCCTAGCTAACAGAGGCCCATAACAAGAGAAACCATTCTCCAACTCTACCAGCCCTTAAGTACTTACTAAGGTCTAATGAACAAATTATGGACCTTAGACCCGTGATTCCCCCACACCAGGCCTACAGCCCAGGGGCACGGTTCCATTCTGACGCTCTGCGAGTCTTTTCTCCTCCATGATGAAAGCCACATCGAGTCTTCATGTATGATTAACAGGTATTGGCTGAAACAACCTCTAAACACTGCTGGCTTGGGAAAGATACTTCGAGTGAATATATTTTTATCAGTGATATTACTGATTGCATTACAGTTATTTCCACGCATTATTTTTATGCTTTTCATATGTTTGCCAATGTACTCTATTTCAATGAATTTACTAAAGTACCTTATTCTTTTCCCTGCTATTTCAACTGCTAACACTGAATCCATGTTCATTACTAGGTATAAATAATAGTAGGAATACAGTAATATCTTTGATCTCATGATCACATATCTCAGGTAAAACGAACCAGGGAGTGATTGATCAGAGACGAACCTAGAGTTCTGTGGCGTCAAACCGCTCGGGATACTACATGGAATCTCGATCTCGATGTCGAGGAAATATATAAACTGCTTATGAATGTAAATCCCAATTAGGCTCCCGGACCAGACGGTATTCCTATAAGATTCTACTCTAGGTACGCAAAGGAAATAGCGCCGAATTTGATAAAATTATTTACCGCCTCCTTGGAACAAGGAAAAATACCAGCCGAATGGAAGACCGCCATCGTAATTCCAGCGTTCAAAAATGGGAATGTTAATGATCTTCAAAACTCAAACCTCAATATTTTGTTGGATTTTAGAACACATCATCTATTCAAAGGTCATGCGGTTTTTGGATGAAGGTTAGCTTTTAAACCCAAATCAACATGGATTCAGAAAATACCGATGCTGCGAAACACAACTTGCCCTTTTAATTTACGACTTGAGCCGTATTATAGATGAGCAATCCCAGGTTGATTTAGTTCTGTTACACTTTAAAAAAGCTTTCGACACTGTGCCTCACACTAGGTTACTTAGGAAACTTCATGGTTACGGCATATCTAGACAAATATGCGACTGGGTTGCAGACTTCCTGAAGGGCACAACACAGTGTGTTGTTCTCGACGGTGAGCGTTCATCACTTACTGAAGTGAGGTCCGTGGTTCCTCAGGGAAGCGTGATAGGGCTTCTGTTGTTTCTCATATACATTAATGATTTGTGCGTCAGAATAAGGGGGATGAAAAGATTATTTGCCGATGATGCTATTATTTATCGTGAAATCACTACCCAGGACGATTAGCGCTTTGTTTCAAGACGATATTATGAAAATAATTGCGTGGTGTGAAGATTGACAGTTAGAGTTAAACGCTGAAAAGTGCCAAGTCATGCGTGTAAGTAAAAAGGCGACAACATTTAGCTCTGAATATACAATTAATGGTACTTCCCTTAGAACGGTAGATTCCGCTAAATACCTAGGGGTAACAATTCGTAATAATTTGTTGTGGAATGAGCATACCGAGAATTTAATTGGGAAAGCAAATCGTATGCTTTGATTTCTAGGTCGTAATTTAAAACAATGCACTCCGGAAGTTAAATCGATTGCATACAAGTCACTAGTGCGTCCTCACTTAGAATATTGTTGTCTGTATGGGGTCCCCATCAGAAGGGATTAATAGAGGCATTAGAGATGGTCCAAAGAAGAGCCGCCCGATTAGTGACAGGTATATATAGTTGGAGGGAAAGGGTAAGTGCGATGTTGAAGGAGGTAGGTTGGGAAGACCTGGTGCACCGAAGGCGTTGCTCTCGACAGAAGCTAATTGAAAAATTCTCGACTGACATACTTCGGAATGACAGTAAACAAATATTGCTACCGGCAACATTCATATCTCGGAACGACCGCGAAAATAAGATGAGAGAAATCAGGGCCAGACCGATTCATTTCTGTACTCATTTTTTCCACGAGCGATTAGGGAGTGGAATAGAAAGGATTTACCTGGCGAGTAAACTTAAAATCCGACAGGAGTAGCTTTCGATAAAGCACTCCGGCCATCCTGATCTGGGTTTTCCATGGTTTCCCTAGATCGCTCCATGCGAATGCTGGGATGGTTCCTCACAATAGCCCATGGGCGCCTCCTGCCATATCCCGAAAATCCTTTCCAAACCATTACCATTCCGGATTAGTGAATCGCGGAGTAATAGTGATAGTAATAGAAATAGACTCTATGAGATTTCTCGGCATTGAAAGCCATCGCTGGTCAGTTAATTGTATAGTGTACTGGACGCGATAAGCATAAATAAGTAACTATCAAATGTTAAACTATTATGTAGTCTATCATTATTGAGCGGCGAATAAATGGATTTCTCCACTGTCTTAACTTTCTCAAAATTCATTTATCAACGCAAGGGTGACAACTGTGTGTACAGTTGCAAGCGTAAATCTGTTGAGCTGTTGCTATCCAGTGACTGCTACTTGCAGGCTCCTGTCCCCAGTGTTGCTGATGGTGGTAGCTCTCTGTTCATCTGGACCCACACGCGATGCTACTAGAGATTATTCTGCAATGGAAAATGTCCAGCGTTCGATCACGTACAGCGCTATCAACTACACCGTGGTCGGAGAAGACACGGCTGTTGGCATCAAGGCAATCAACAGCACGGACAGGAAGCCGCGAGCTGCTGAGTAAGCTGACAAAATCTTGATTTATGCATTCTACCTTCATTTATGCACTTAGCATAAAATGGAATCTTTAATTCGAAGTTCTTTGGGTTTATTGCTTGCCATTACTGAAATGTTTTAATACTGTAACTACATTTTTCATAAGTTATAGAACACGAAAGTTAGTAGTATTCAGTTTATTGTCCTAGCAGTTACCGCGAAGTTACTAGTTTCATATAACCGCTGAACCCAGCAGCTAATGCATATTATTAAATGTTTAAATATGGAGGATTTTCAGATACGAATGTAGGGTATTCATAGTCGAATAGAAAATCGATGGTAAGAATTTTATAACATTTTATAAATTAAAAATGTAAGAATTTTATGAACTGATTACTTATTGTGGTACCATTTTTCAATAGGACAGTAATCGTTCACGCACGTCACGTATCTCTATGAACTGTCTGGTGACTATGAAGATCCACAGATTAGTCGCCAGTAAAACATGTGTGGACTAGGACGTGAACTCGATCCCAGTGCGAGTATGTAGGATACCAGGCATCAGTTAGAACAGTTGCGACCATTCGCACCACATGCATCCAGACCTGATAAATAAGCTCTAACTGTCAAGTTCTTAGAAAAATTTTACTTGATTTTATAATCACTGAAATAAAATCGCATACCGTCTCAAACCATAAAATATCATTCCGTTTCCTCCTTCCTTTGTGAATACTTTACTTTTTTAGTTAAAGTGTTTGTCGTATCAGATACATAGGCTACATAGGAACAGCGTTTCGAACTGAGGTACCAGGAACATTAGAAATATCTGAAAATTTACTTGCTAAGCTTTTGTTGTGATATAGTCATTAAGTTTTAATTACCAGCTGTAATGCTACGTAGAATGCCAGCCATTCCACACTATGTGCATGAGAGTTGATCCATGTTATAGTGATTTAGTACCGCGGCATGCCGCTGCTCCTAGGTGCGTGGCGCTGACTGCTGACCTGTCCCGCGACGAGATGCTGCAGCTGCTGACCGACAGCTGCCGCTACGACCGGCTGGTCAGACCCGGCAGCGCCTCCAGGCCACTCGGCGTCGCAGTCAGGGCCTACATCTATCTACTGCAGGCGAGCGTGGCGCAAACTCAAGTGCGTACTCACACAGATGTAGTTCCGATAGAAATCATTTTGCAATATGGCTGTCAATATCAGTATGAACAGTTTCGACAGTTTATTAGAACCAACTATGGCTTGAAACAGAATTAACAGAAAGCTGACACCGGGCAATTCTGTACCCAGTGTCCAAAAATTACAGAACAGCTCTAAAACAGAATGAACCGATCTTTAATGGGAATATTTACCAGTAATCAAATTTTTTGTGCTATTACATTATCAGGATTACATGAGATTTTGTGCGTATAATTCGACGAAAACTCTGTAATTAAGTCTGTAAAGTATTGGAAAGAATGATGGTATTATATGCCAGAGATGATTCCCTAGCGTTATGAAGTGAATCAGGAGACAACAATATTTTGTCCAAAAACACATAATTTGCCTAATTTTGGCAGGAATGAATCATTAATTGTACATCTGTATATCTAAAATATAAAAATAAATGTTTGTTTGTTCGAATTCTATGCGTTTCAGAACCATTCATCTGATTGCGACGAAACTTTAGTAAGTTATTGTGTGCTTGACTGGGAAAGGTTTCTAACCAAAAATAAAAATAAAAAAACCGCTTCTCCTCCTAATCACCACTCATTTTTTTTCAAATGATGTTTGTGGAAATCCACAGTTTTTGTCCAATAGAGATGGAATTTTTCACACGTATACTTCAATAAAAGCAGAAAAATACTGTCAACAATTGTTTTGCTAAACCCACACCTCTCCAACTTTACGCCACCCTCTTAACTTTTGTCAATGTTCTTTATACAAAGGCACAGTGTTTATCCGATTTCGATGGAACTATGCATACATACCCTTTAAAGTAAAGAGAAAAATATTGTTTTACGTTTGGCAAAAAAAAAAAAAAAAAAAAAAAAAAAAGAAATACCTAACCCCTCTACTTCTTTCCCCTGCCTCCTATTTTCTGTGGACGTTGTAATACATACTCAAAGGTTTATCCGATTATGATAATACTTAGTAACCGTATACTTCACTACCAGGCGATAGTGGTTAAGGCCCGTACTTCGCGAATTTCCTGTCTCCGGTTGCGAATTCAAATCCCAGGGGGAGCAGGAAAGTTTGAGAGTTGTAGCCGATCCTGAAAGTAATGCCGGGGCGCTCCGTGGTTCGGATTCCACACAGAGGAAAAGAACTGATGTCCGGCCTCTGACACTTCTTTCGGGAGGATTCAATCAATCTTCGGGTTCTGGTATAAGTTAGTCTTTTTTCTTTAAAACTAAGAGAATAATACTGTGTACGTATGGTTTGAAAAAACATAACTGCTTTTCTCCTTTATCCCAACCTCTTAATTTTTCCTAGTTCTTTGCACAAGTTCACAGTTTCTGTCTGATTTTGATGGCACTTAGCACACATATACAATGAAAAAAACGATCTGCTAGCTCACTGATTATGGCGATTACTTTCGAAAATTTCTGGGTTCGTTCCCAGGTTCAAATCCTGGTAAAACTAGAAATTTTAAGGGTGATAGTTTATGACATAGACTACGCCAGATCCATGATTCGGATCCCACGTTAAACTGAAGGTCCGAGAGGAAAGGAACTCGCCGTTCTACCTCACACGCAGTTTCATAGTACTCCTTCTTCTGGAGGATTCAAACGACCCCCCCCCCTTTTTTTTACTTTAACTTTTTCACTTTTAATTTATGGCATGTATTTTTTTTTATGCTTACCCAGTTAAGCAAGAAAAAGAGGCATTGCAACGCATATCAGGCAAAGCTTGTACAGTATATAATAAAATAAACCAAAATTATCGGAAAGAGAGCGATGGCGTTGTATTCAGCGCAGTGAGTGAGCGGCAACACACTATCCTCGCATTCGGGATGACGAAGGTTCGAATCCACTCCCCGCCATAGAGATTCCAATTTTCACCAGAATTACTCCGGGTGAGTGGTGGGATGGTTCCTTCAAAAGGCCATGGCCGAATTCATTTCCGTTCTTTGCACTCAGTATTTTAATGACTCTTATCCCCTCAACGTCGACGAGGCTTAAAGTGATAAGAAAAAAGTGTGGTTGTTTTAGCAACCAGATAAATAGTAAATGAAAGCCAGTCAAAGATTTATAATGGGATTTAGACAATTATATCCCTCCGAACGCTGCTATTTCCTGATGAAATTTGATGATGGTATTGTAAAGTGACTCATCAAATTTCAGAAGAACAATTTTGATTACATATATACCGATACACGGTGAAAGACATGAAATGTAGCTCAAATATAGACGGTAATAATAGCTTAAATATAAAAATAGAATCAGATATTACAGAAGTAAAATGTAGTAGGTAGCCGAAGGAAGAGAGATATCAACACTTGTGAAAAGGACCCTTCTTTAAAAAAGAAAATTCTGCCTTAAAATATTATGGCAGGACTCACAAAGAATATTCCATAACATTGCGTTCAACCAATAGTCCGACCAAAGTTTTGTAACCCAATTCCCTAACTTCTCTCGTACATCCTCTCATCACCCTCTCCAATAATTGAAGGATTTTGTAACCTTTTCCTACCACCTGCCCAATGTGCTCCGCCCAGTTGAGTTTGTTATCAAACGTTATGCCAAGATATTTACACTTCAAGCTTTTAACAATCAATTCTGACCGCACCCTATAATCGTAAATAACATTTTGTTTTTTTTATCTGTGTATTTAATAAGCTGACTCTTCTTGGCATTTATCTTCATTCCATGCTGATCAACCCATTAAGATATTCTATCGAGGCCATCAAGCAGCTCTTCACAGTGTTCACCTGTTTTGATTCTATTGTACACCATTATATCACCTGAAAAATACCTAGACTCTGACCGTAACCCAACAACACAGTCATTCATTAGAATTATGAACAGCAACGGTCCCAATACACTACCCTGTGGAACTCCCCATATTTACTTCCACTTCTTTCGATAATGTATTTCCTCCTCTAACACTTTGTTTTCTGGCTTTTAAGAATTCCTCTATACTAACAAGTAACTTTTTCATCCAATCAATTTCAGTTTATTTAAAGCTATTTTATGGCTCATTCTGTCAAATGCCTTAGAAAGATCTAGTGCCTCACTTGTCCAATTCATCTGAAATATCTTGCATATAGTCCACAATCTGAGATTCACATGAATATTCTTGCCTAAAGCGATCTTGATCTGAAAACCGGTTTATTTCTTCACAGATATTTCTGATATAGTTGCATATCAATCTCTCCATCATTTTACCTATCACTGATGTCAAACTAATTGGCCTGTAATTTTAAACCCTACTTGAACCCCCTCCTTTATGAACCGGTACTACAATCGCTCTTTTCCAATCCTCTGGTACTCATTTTAAATAAAATTTCATGGTAAGGCACAATATCGTATCCTACAATCTTTAGTAAATTTGTAATAACATTACCTACACCAGCCCTGTTCGGCGGTGCATGTCGATACTACAAAAATTAAAACTATTTTTAAAAACTTCATGACTTTGGTAAATTCGCAATGATAAATTATGTATATATGTGCCTTACACATTATCCAGTCTGACATTTTTTTGTTCATGCAATACCTACAAGAAGGTTTCTGTGAAGAACCAAACAATCAATACCAAAATCATCACGTAGCAGCTGCTTGTTTCATTTTGCTCGTTAAGAAATGGTTCCATGTTTCTGAAATGTGTCATAGAATTTTTAGGAAAGCGCTGGTATATACACTTCAAAATATATTTTTCTATACAAGACGGTCGGTGAGGAAAGATGGTTGGGTTCACTTGATGATACGTCTTTACTTCTTATTTTTGGAGTTATAGGTTCATCCTACTCCAAAATAAGAGCTAGGTCCAGAGTCAAATTGCATAGGTTTTGAAATTATAATCAGTTCTTTGGATGATATAATATGATTTACAGTATTAAAGTTACCGAAAGGGTTTTGTGGGTGCAAATAAATCTTCTACAAAGTTTCATTCAGAACTTCGACACGATCTAGAAATTCTATCAGAAATTTGATAGTAAAAGGAGATTCAAAAGAATCGCGTAATAAAGATAGCAGTACACCACTTTGGTTACAATAGTTTTTAAGGAAGATAAGCAACAACACCATCTTGTTGGGTCGAAGCTGTCGCAGAGAAAGGCTTTAAGTATCACCAGCTGCCTTTAATGAGTCACGTATATAAACAATAAGCTCCCTCACAAAAACTAAAACATTTTTTATTGCGAGTACTCTTTTATTGTGTCTTGAACAAACAAGTTTAAGGACGTGCGATGCAAAACAGATGAATTACTCTTGTTTCGATAGCGTTAACCCACGATTGAAGGCCAGTATGCGCTCCGCAAACATTAGTAGCGCCATCTGTACATAGACCCCTAAAAATCTTGATTCTGTGTTTGTTTCAAATCGCGAAGGAAATTTAAAAACAATCACTACTAATTTACCAGAGAACACCGACAGAAATGTATTAGAAAGGTACCAGATCAACATTCATATTCGGGATGGGAGGGTTATTATATTTAATCATCAGAGAATCACAGGCAAGTGTTTAATTACACAAAGCTTTCCGTTGATTACAACGATTAGATGGGCGCCGTGACCAGTGTTTCTAATACAAACAATCAACAAAACTTCTGAACATAACCGGTGCAAGATTAAAAGGAAGATTACATGATTGTAATAGAGTTATTGTTCTCAGCAGCTGTGATCCTCGACTAGCTAGCTTAGCAACGTGGATCGGAAGGCCTTCCTCTATTGGCCACTCACTTAAACCTTGAACAGCGTGGAAACTTCGGCGCTCCTAATTGGAGGGAAGGGTGTTGAGGGCGGACATCTACTACACGAGGTCTTCCTCGCATCTCTTCCTGCGGCCACGCAAATGTGCTGAGTATTATTAAGCACAATACTTGTATTCGATCTTCTTAATACGTCACTGAAAATTTCGAACAAAATTTGGGATGTAGCTGATATCGTCTTATAGTTTCGTGCACACTGTCTACCAAAAAGTAATTCGGCTCCTGCCCACAATGTTTGCTCGGTGGTTGTCACGCCATTACAATGGCTATAGCCGTAGCCCACCTGTCTGGCATGGCCATTAAGAGTATTTGAAGGACATCCACTCGGATTCCTCGCTATTCCTCCTGCAACCATTCATAAGTTGATCATTTGATCTTGGCAACTCCAGACGAGCCCTCACCCGAACATTCAATTAATCACAAAGTGTTTTTGTACGGTTCATGTCGAGGCTCTGGACGGGCCACACCAATCAGCGAACGTTGTTGTCGTCATTACACTGTATAATAGTCGTTGAAACATGGCACCTGGGATTGTCATCGGGGAAGTAAATCTGGTATATTGCGTAAAAACGCGACAATGAGTTTAACTATCCAGGTCTCTGGGTTAATGTTACCACGGAGAAACACCAGAAGATTTATGCCAAATGCTGTGATACTGCCCCACACCGTCACTCCACCACCATCGAATTTCGTAGTAGGCATTATTCAGGGCCGGCGCTAGGAATTTCGGGGTAAAATGGGCGACCTTTTTTTTTTAGCTCTACAAACTAGCCCGGCGACAATAGGCGGATTCTTGCCATTCGAGGCCTTGGGGCCCCTGTTGCCAGTGATCGGGGCCCCCCATCAGCCGGCGGGCCCGGGTACATTTGACCCGCTTACCCCCCCCCCCCCCCCTAACGCCGGCCCTGGCATTATTCACTCAACAGAAGACATTTCCCGCGTAGACGCCATACCTATATACATCCTTATTACCAGAATACTCTAAACCTCGACTTATCAGTCCACAGAATAATTACAACTGCTTAAATGTCCAGTGGCGATGGTCCAAACACTACTTGAGGCTTATTTCTTGTCATGATTTAGGGCTTATATGCAGCTGCTCTCGCAAATATCCAAGTCGTTGGACTTACTGTATGTATACAATATACCAATGGTAAATTATAATCTTGTTGCTTTAAGAAACTCCTCTCCGATGGTAGCTATGGGTCATGCCCTATTTTAGACAATTTCACTATTCAGGGTTCTGCGAAGTCTGTCGATCTAATTTGCATGTCACCGAGAACAAGCAACATTGTGACTATGGCCATTAATCTTCCACTTACAGTATACAGGACAAATGTGATCGTTGATTTGGGCTTTTTAACCTTCGCTTCAATCGCTGGCCTATACAGTTAATTGAAATGCCAGCCCACAATCACGTCCTAATCGATGCCCAATAGATCTCATACCATACCCTTGTCGACAGGTTCTGCACGTGCTTGCAGTGTACGGCGGCAACACAAGTCAACCTATGTACTGAAATAAGTTGGTGTATAGGTTAAGCTTTGAGTATATGTAACGAAAGCAGAATGTTACTTGTTAACACTGGAAATATCACGTTCATCAAGCATACCTGAGTAATACAAGCAGTGCCTCGTGGCTCAAAACTGTATACAGTTATTTATTGATATTTAGTGACAAACACCTACATCTGGTGCGTTGGAGTCACCAGCTTATCTCGGGAATATCATGTGAACACAGCTCCAAAAATAGAATGTAATTTTATTGCTCGGTCTCATTGCTCAAAATGGCTACATCTCAGGTCATTACAAAAAAAGAAGAGTTAAATTAGTTTAAGGTGTTTTCATATCATCAACTTTACTTTTTGATGGCATTCAGTATATACTGACACCATCGTTCTTCACTGAAGAAACTGGTATAGGAATGCGTATGGAAACACAGAGATATGTAAACACTCAGAGTACGGCGCTGCTGTCGGCAACGCCTATATAAGAGCAAAAGTGTCTGGCGTAGGCATTAGATCGCATATTGTTGCTTCAGTGGCAGGTTATCACGAATTAAGTGAGTTTGAACGTGGTGTTATAGTCGACGCACGAGAGATGGGACAAAGCATCTCCGAGGTAGCGATGAGGTGGGAATTTTCCCCTCTACGACCATTTCACAAGTGTACCGTGAATACCAGGAATACAGAAATACGGAATACAGGAATACGGAAAAAGATCCGGCCAGAACGGGACCAACGAAGACAGAAGAGAATCGTTCAACGTGACAGAAGCGCAACCCTTCCGCAAATTGCTGCGTATTTCAATGCTGGGCCATCAACAAGTGTCAGCGTGAGAACCATTCAACGAAATATCATCAGAGCCGAAGGCCCACTCGTGTATCCTTGCTGAATACACGACACAAAGCTTTTCGTCTCGCTTGGGCCCGTCAACACTGACAGTGGACTGTTGATGATAGGGAACATGTTGCCTGGTCCGACGAGTCTCGTTTCCAATTGTATCGAGCAGATGGACCTCTAAGGGTATGGACACAACCTCAAGAATTCATGGACCCTGCATGTCAGGCTCTGTAAAGGTGTGTGGTGTGTGCAGTTGGAGTGACATGGGACCCCTGATACGTCTAGATAAGACTCTGACAGGTGACACGTACGTACGCATCCTGGCTGATGACCTGCATCCATTCATGACCATTGTGAATTCCGACGGACTTGGGCAGCAGGACAATGCGACACCCCACACGACCAGAATTGCTTCAGAGTGGCTATAGGAACACTCTTCTGAGTGTAAACTCCTCTGGTGGCCACCCCCCCCCCCCCACCAGAAATTAACATTATTGAGCATATCTGGGATGTCTTGCAACGTGCCGTTCAGAAGTGATCTCCACCCTCTCGTATTCTTACGGATTTATGGACAGCCCTGCTGGATGCATGATGTAAATTATTCCCTCCAGTATTAATTCAGACATTAGTCGCGTCCATGCCACGTCGTGTTGCGGCACTTCTGCGTGTTCGATGGGGCCCTACACGATATTAGGCAGGTGTACCAGTTTCTTTGGCTCTTCAGTGTAAATTGGCTTTACACAATACACAAATACAAGGGACGTCAAAATTTTCATGGTTCTAAACCATTCTAATGCTTTATTCCATGATGAAAAACCATTTTGAGTGAATGACTTAATGGACTATTCTTTTCTTTTCTTTTCTATTCTTTCTTTTCTTTTTCTATTCTTTAAAGATCTGGAAAAAAACTTTTTCTGTAACTCCAACGCATAACAGCCATGGAAAAATTTTCTGCAACTTACTTAGAACATCGCGCCTTTTCTTCTATTCAATCGAATGATCAGAAATAACGTTTTCGGTTTGCATATTTTGAGCTGTGCTAAGCTGAGAAGAACTACTTGTGGAAGGTTCTGCAGGTATTGGCACATTACGATTTCGTACGACGAATATATGCATTGAAACTAATAATTTTATGAAATTAACACGGTGACAACACGCGCGACGCGCTCTCAAATCACGTGCTTTATTTATTTTATTCACCAGGTTGACTGACAATTAGTGACACCCTTGAGCCATGGCCGTGAAACGTTTCCGGCGCGGCTGACGAGCGAGGTGCTTGCTGGTGTGCGTGCTATTCACAATCCCACCGACACTTACCACACAATAGATGATGGCTTTTTGTGAGTGTTAAAATTTTTCTTTGGCCTGACGCGGAGTCGCGTACGATTGCATTAAGCAAACCGAGCGTGGTGGTGTAACGGATAGCGTTCTGGCCTCGCATTCGGGAGGACGGCGGTTCGAATCCCCGTCCGGGCATCCAGATTTGGGTTTTCCATGGTTTCCCCAAATCACTCCAGGTGAATGCCGGGATGCTTCCTTCAAAAGGCCATGGCCGAATTCCTTCCCATTCCTTGCCCCCATCCTTTCCCGTCTCTAAAGACCACGTTGTTAAAAAGGGACGTTAAACTGTTACAAAAAAAAAAAAAAAAAAAAAAAAAAAAAAAAAAAACATTAAGCAAGCGCGTTCTTGTCGAAACTTCTTGCCTTACCACGCGTTGTGTTAGGTAGGTTATCGACTATCGACCATTCATGGGTGTTCCGAACCCACTATTTATCTCTGGTAGGTGCTACAGCCTCCGAGCACCCATAGAGTCGGATTCCCTAATTAAGTTGACGAAGCTGTGGATTCTCATGAATCTAGGATTCTGTTTCTGTATAATACTATCCTTTGTAGAATTGCAGCACAGTTGACGGAGGATATTAAGGAAAATCGCTGCATAAAATAATTGAAAATTTCTTAATTCTATTGGTCCTTATCATCTATTTTAGTCATCGTGGCTTTTGATACGTTCGCACGTTCGTTAACTGGAGTTTAGACCAAAATATTTAAGGCTTTCCTGGCATTCTACGTCAAAGGACCATGGTTTAGCATCATAATGGTAACCCGTTCAACTTCAACTATGGGCATAGATGTCTTTGATTAAGTATGGTGTTTGTGCTGTAGTTTTATTCCTGGGCCGTAGCTAGAGTTGAATTAAGGTAGAGCATAGATGGTTACAGGTAGGGCGGAAGTTAAAATTTTACTTGATCTAATCTGGTAAATCGATTTTTGTCGTACTTGTGATTGTGAGTGAGTGAGGTAGTATTTAACTGTCGGGAGGGGTGATAGATAAGACAAAAAATCATTTATTCAGGTTCTATTATTTCCATAAACATATTATTTTATTAGGCTTTTATGGCCTCATTGGACCACTTAAGTCATTTTCTGGTTATCTTCTTAGGCATGTCCATGCATCGTTCTTTCCGAATTTCCCAGTATCTTTGCATTCGCTGTGACCTTCTTTGTCTATCCTCATCTGTAAATACCCTCTTCATTGTGTGTCGTTTTTCTATTTTTGGTTTAAATCTTATTTTTTATTTTTTCAATTTTTTTTTCTGTTTTGTTTCGTAGATCATCCAGGGTTATTTCTAATTCTTCCATACTTCTCGAACTTGCTTAATACATCCTGCCTATTGCTTCAGCTTCCTAAGTTTTCTATTATTCTTCTTATTAATCAGGTTTCTGGTAGCCTCATGATGTGACCAAGGAAAGTAGGGATGATAATTTTTTGACCCCAAACATGGCCATTCGTAATTTCAACTTGAGTATGACTTTTAATGCTGATACTCTTAGCTCCATCGTCACCATTAAATCTGTCGTTTTTAATTTCATCTAAAGCCAACAACATCGATGAATAATTATTGTTTACAACTTTTGTAACCGCCAAGTGTCTTGACCAATGCTGTTCAAGGAACCAGCCAATCCACTATACAAGGCAGCTGTTTCGCAATGGTGATAGAATTCATGTAACATCAATATATTGATAAAAAAAAGAAGACGGATGAAATTCTTTTCCGAGATTCTCCTGATGAGTTATAAAATGCAAGAGATGGTTGTACCAGTAGACGTGAGGCATTATTTGGCCATATTTATTATCTGTTCTGGTCGAAATTCCTGAAACATTCCCATACATTACACTTGCGACATTATAGCATGCCGGAGAGGTCAATGTTATTTTCTGTAAGCATATTTAAACGTTAAGTCCGTGAGAGTGGCTGTAACAAGGTTGTCATAGTTGTAACTATCAGCAACGACTCATTGACGAACCTATCCTTAATATAACGTAATGTTACTGCAATATTTTCTGTGTTATTTTTATCTCTCATCCCATCTTCCATTAGAGTAAACCAGTTCACGCCAGTTTCCTCAATATCTTTAGCAATGGAACTTCGCACTGCTAGAACCATTGCTTGAATTATTTGATTTTGAGTTTCAGGTGAACGATATGTTGCGTTTTGTGTTATATGACTGCGAAACGGGCTCCATGAACGAAGAGTCTGCGAATGGAGAACCGAATGTCTACTCTCCTACTGCAGAACAGGGATGCGTGGGATCTAGTACGCGTCCTGAAGGAACCACGCCAACCCAAAATAGCTCTAACATGTCCCGCAGGACCAGGTTTCCTACCAGCTGCAAAGGCGGAACTACTAGCGGACAGATTCGCCGAGCAGTACCAGCCACGAGCAAGCCAACCAACGGACGACTACCAACATAAACTAACGGAAGAAATTACAAGGACATTACGAGTACCACACCCTGCCCTACCTAAACTAAGTTGTGTTGGCGAAAGGACAGACCTCTGTCCAATGCCCACTTGAAGCACCTTCAGAAACAGGGAATGGTTCTCTTAACAAGAATCATTAAGTCCTGTATGCAGCGAAGCTACGTTCCCGTCGTATACAAAACGGCAAAAGTAATAGCTATCCCAAAACACGGGAAAAATTTAACCAGTACAGCTAATTACCGACCAATTAGTCTTCTTAGCTCTATATCTAAAATCATGGAGCGTATCGTCATGAAGCGCCTCCAAGAGGAAAAACTAGAGAGCAGACTATCTGTACGGAAAATACGGTTTCCACGAAGGGCTCGGCTAACCGAAGACATCCGCCATGGCCTGAATATCGGCAGTTCTACTGCAGCAGTTTTTATAGACGTCGAAAAGACCTATGACCGAGTATGGCACGCAAAACTATTACAGAAACTACGACGACAAACAACCATTCCGGACTGTTATGTTAAATTCATTGGTGGCTACTTGACAAATAGAAGATTCTTCGTGGCAGCTGACGACTACAAATCCTCACGCATCCAATGCGCTGGAATTCCACATGGTTCCGTCATTTCTCCGTTCCTATTTAACATTTATGTCAACGATTTCCCAACGTAAACATGGCTCAATTTGCTGATGATACAGTAATTTACACAACCAGAAGAGACCACGCGGCTAGTATCAAGAGACTCCAGCGAACTGTAAAAATGATAGAAAAATGGTGCCAGGCCAACAAAATTAGATCAAACCAGACAAGAAAGCTTCTGCATATTTTAAAAAAAGCGACCACCCCTTGAGACCCAGCTGCAAATGTCAGTCGCCAAATCCCTTGGCGAGTTAATCATCGCTACCTAGGAGTAATAACTGACAGAGGGCTGACTTACGCCAACACATGCAAAAGAAAAGAAAAAAAGGTATAGCCATACTTCTCAACATGTATCCCATACTGAAAAACAGAAACCTAACAATGGAAACGAAACTAAGAGTCTACCGGCCAGTCATATTACCAGCTCTACTTTATGGGGCACCGCATCAAAACAAACTTAGGAATCATAGGACAGTACGGATGTTTAAAAACAATAATCAACTTACCAAGATATGCCCCAACATAGAAATCCACGCGTAACGTATACAAGAAAAATTGTCGTCGAAATCAGAAGAGTAACCCAACTTTTACAATATAATTGATAAACGCACACAAAAAGGAAACAGACTCAACAACGACTACAGCCAGAGCCATGGCACAGATATAAAGTACCGAAGCATCCTAACTAACAGTCTCATACTGCAGAAGAGCCCAGTTGGTTTTAAATAAGGTCAAAAGACTATAGCCATTTTCCCCCAACTGTGATAGTAAAAGTGTGACAAACAAAACCTAACCTGACACAGTAAATTAGGCTGCAAATGCGGCGGTAGCTCAATAACATCAACAAAAAAAAAATTTACCTGGAGCGACGGATTTTTTTATTATTATTATTATGAACTTTTAGCTAGGTGCTGGGTATTTTATAGGAAGTTAGATTTTTTAACCATCAGTTTGGGTAATCGGCTTGGGGGCACCGGGGCCTGTTTATAATTATTTTCATACGACATTATTAATACTCCTATAAACCAGTCCAAATCGTGGCAAATCGTCCTCCAAACATCGTGACTCACGTCATCACTTACAATTACAAACTTTTAAAACATTGCCTTTGATCATCTGATTTACACAGTTTATGTCCATAAAACAATGTTCATATGAATAACGCAAATACACAAATTCACAACTAATCACAAAAAAATATAAAAATCCATAATTAATCAACTCACATCATGCTATACACGATTCTTAAAATACAATTTCATTAAAATGCTGGGTCTGAGAGCTGTTATGGTTTCAAATTATCTCAGCAAAGTCTGAGAAAATAGTTATAAAAATATAAAATGGAGCTAGCAAAATGTATACAGAAGCCGTAGGCCATGTGGTTTAAAAAATAAATCAGGACATCGTAATAGATCTATTTTCCACAGCCGCACTTTAACACGTTGCTTCCTTTTTATGGGATATTCATATACTCATTCTGTATCGCAAATAGTGCTAAGTAGAACATTTTCACGATCCACAAGCTGTAATTTTCAGAATTTTTAATGACTAATATATTTCAATTGACTGATATACTACTATACATTTAGTTCCACCGTCTTACTACGAAATTGTAAAAATATTTCATATAAAGAAATTTCGGCCAATTGTATCATAATGCCTGTCAATGGATCTTTGGTGTTGTTCACTCGATAAGGCCGTAATTTGAGTGAAGAGGATTATACTAACTCAGCTCATGAGACTTAATTGCAATGAACAATTGTTCTTCGCTTCCAAAGAACGATTGAAAGGTAAACACTTCCTTGATATATGTGTCAGCTTTCCCGCGCTAAAGCTCGCCCCACTTACAGTTCGCAGGTCTATTCGTCCGGGAGTTGCAGAGTTCTACAGAGACTGTATAGTTTTATATATTAAAATATACTGTTTAATCTTTCTGAATAGTGCTTTTAATAAAAAATTAGTGAATTTCGCAGAAAAGTCAAACTATGGCTGATACCAAAGATAAAGAGAAGACGATTCAAGCGGGGTTTAGACGACCGGACCGGATCTGAAACAATGGGTCCGATAAAACGGGCACCCGATAAAGGGCTCCCCCACCACTCTACCAGATTTTCCCTTGGTCGATCGTTACACGACCAGTTATCCGGTCCGAGATCCCCGGTCCGATTTTTCTTCCGAAACTGTTTATGTCAGCTCTCACAGATTGTTTGGTGTGCATATTGTCACGCCCAGATTTTCAGATTCTCATGTTCAATTCCTCATGTTTTCTAACTTTTTTTAAAGATCTTTTAAAGTCGCAGACGTTCTAATGTTTCTGTACATCTCTAGAACAGTTTCATAGGCCGGCATTACACTGTAAAAGATCTTTGATAAAAGATATTTTATAAATATTTTACGTGTAATGGGGCATATTTTATAAAAGATTTCTTTTATAAAATTTAAGACGTTGACATTACATTTTATAAAAGATTTCAGCACCCTGCAAACGTAAACAAAGAAAATGGTGCAAGGGACGTTACCAAAATTGGTTATGACTGCCGAATCCACGAAAATCTTTATTTCTGAGTATGAACAGAAGGAAATGTTGTAAAGTCAGAAACAAGTAACTATTAGATTAGGAATAAAAAAGGTGAACACTTATGCAAAGTTAATTAATGCTATGATAGAAGGCTGTACTATAAAAGACGTAAAAAAGAAAATGAATGTGTTAAGAAACTAGTATTTGGCAGGTTTCTGGAATACAGTAATAACAGACGGAATGCGCAGACCAGTGCGTGCGCTATATTGCAGAATGGTGTAAATCCGCCACCAGCAATCGAATAAAACCCATGGCTCATACACCGTAAACATAAACACCTAATAGTATACATGGGGAAATAATTCTGATTTATGAAAATGTTTTGGTAAGAAATTATTGGACCTATACTTCAGCATCGACCATATTTTTATAATTTGCCATGTCCTCACATTGCAGCTCTTTCACTAAACTTTGATGAACTCCTATCATATCAAGTCTCGTAATGCACGGTGTAACCTAAATATGTTTACTTCTCTTCTTTATCTTCAATAAAATGCATATTGTGACAGTTGCACTAACTGCGTCTGCAAAAGCTTACAAGTTTATTTCATTCATTTCAGAGAACTATGAAGAAAAATTTTATATAGTGTAATGCGACTGAAAAAATATCATAAAATATCTTTGATAAAAGAAATATGATAAAATGTTTTATTTCCTTCTGTTCATACTCAGAAATAAAGAAATCTTTTATAAAATATGCCCCATTACATTGTAAAATATTTTATAAAATATCATTTATCAAAGATGTTTTACAGTGTAATGCCGGCCTATGAAGCTCTTCTATAAATGTACAGAAACATTAGGACGTCTGCAACTTTAAAAGATCTTTAAAAAAAGTTAGAAAACATGAGGAATTGAACATGAGAATCTGAAAATCTGGGCGTGACAATATGCACACAAAACAATCTGTGAGAGCTGACATAAACAGTTTCGGAAGAAAAAACGGACCGGGGACCTCGGACCGGATAACTGGTCGTGTAACGATCGACCAAGGGAAAATTTGGTAGAGTGGTGGGGGAGCCCTTTATCGGGTGCCCGTTTTATCGGACCCGTTGTTTCAGATCCGGTCCGGTCGTCTAAACCCCGCTTAAGACGGCATAAACGTATCTCATAGTCACAGCTACATAGTTGCATTATAATCACACTGAAGATTGGCAGCCTCAAGTATTAACTATTCCGAACGAACAGCGACGCATGCTATGTGCTACAGACAGATTGCAGCAGGGTCATCCTCAACTACTGCAACAACAACAACAGCAGCGGCAGCAGAAGCAACAACAATAACAGCAGCAGCAAGAACAACCACTTCTAGAGATTGAAGAAGGATCAAGCAGTACTTCACCACAGGATCGATACGTATATACGGGAACTGCTCAGCATTACTCAGTACACAGAAGACAGAAACCGACAATTACGCGTGAGTCGGACCAGCTGGCTAAATGATTTTGTGTACAAGTTGTATTTGCAGTTTGCTCACTCGTTTATCTTCAGTCAGCAGCGGGAGTGGTCTTCTATGTGGACCCTCGTTTATGTCGTACTGTGCTAGAGAGCGAACAAGGTAGTTGTCGCTCTCCTCAACTTTTTCTTATTCTTGCCAAGTCTCGGGATCTGCTCTGTCTCGTGGAGGATGTCCGTTGGGGAATCTCATTGGCACGCACGTAGCGTATTCAGCGTCTTGTTTCGCATTCTCTGCAGCCTCTCAATATGCGTTTTTTCGGCATATTCCCATACAGGGGATGCATATTCCATGTCCAGGCTCACCTGCGCTTGCTATATTTGGAGGCCGCATCTGGGTGGCAGTGTGCTATTGTAGTTCAACACTGGATACATTTGCATGAACGTATTCGAAGTGCGGCTTCCATGTTAGTTTTGTATCTAGTATCCACTGCGTGGTCACCAAGGGGATTCTCTCCGTCAAGATCTTCAGCGTCGGTTATGGTGGCTTAAGCCTTCACGTCAACGTGATGGCATGACTCTTCGACGCGTTGATCTTTATCCTCCACTTGGTGGCCTACTCGTCGATATCTCTATAGCACTGCTCGGAGGCGGCGTCCCACGATGATCCGGCAGCGGGACGTATTGAAGATCGCCGTGTCGTCGGCGTATAATGCCAGATTGTTGGCCCTGTTACCGTATCGGAATATCCGCTGGGCCCAGCACACTGCCTTGAGATACCCTGGCGCGCAAGGGTCTAGTTGTTGATTAGGCATCGGCTATTTTCAACATGATGGTTCTTTGCTGGATGTAGCTCTTCAGTAACCTGAGGTCCATCGATGTGGCCATTTTGAGAGCAGTCTCGGTGCGACCTCGAGGAGGACCACGCCGCAGTGGTCTCGTACGTTGAACGCTGCGGTTGCTTCCTCGACGAGCGTCAGCAGTTGGTGCGTGGTTGAATGGCCAGTTCGGAAGCCGTGCTGCTCTGCTGGTGTCATGCCTCCTCCACGGATGTGCACCTGCAATTGCTTAAGTAATAGCCGCTCTAACATTTTGCTGAGGTTAGGTAGGAGGCTGATTGGTTTGTAGTACTGCGGGTCTGTTGCGTTCTTGCCAGTCTTAGGGATAGCGATGATCACCGATTTTTTCCAAGCTGCTAGGTACACTTTGGTGCGCCCGGTCTGTACTAGCCTCACGATGTAACCTGCTGGTAGATTCTTCAGTACTATGTTGGTGATGCCCCGTATCCTAGCGCCTTGTCGGGGAGAAGCTTGAGATCTCTTCCTGAAGTTCTTCGACGGTGAATGGGTCGATTTTACGCCGTTTGCTCTGAGGTACCTGCCTGACTCTACGGCAGTGACGTTAGTCTCTTTGACGGGTTTAAAGTTTCCCTCAAATGCATCCGCCAGGGTATTTCTTTGTCTGTTGGCTCAGAGACAAGACCATCCGTTCCGTTCAGGAGTGGGATTCAGCTGCGACGTCGAATAAGAATAGCGGAAGAGGTACCAAGATGGCAGACAGACAGTAAGTATAGAGCGGGAGGTAGATGCGGATTGTCAGATATGGCAATTATGATGGCGTCGTGAGTGTTCTTTTGAAAAGTGTGATTTAAAGTTGCTCTTACTGACTTTAAGCCAAGATTGTATTGTTTCCGCGGTGACTGATACCAGTGTCGAGTGTTAAATGATGTTCTTTGCACAACAATGATCCAAAATGGTGTTATTTATGAGCATGACTTTGTAACCATTGGAAATATTTTCACCTTTCATGAATTTGTTTTTTTTGGTAATAAAGTCTATTTAATATTTGTCTGGTGGCTGACTTCGGCGTGTTTGAGGGTTGCAATAAAACTTATCTATGAAATTCCACAATGTTCTACCTCAGTGTAGTTAACTTTATTTTTTGTTGTTAGTGTGGCTTTTGATATTTTTTTGAACTTACAAGCATGAATACAGGTATAGTTTACCAGACTGGCGGCTATAAAATCCTATTCCGGAATTGGTATCCGGAAATGTTTTCGAGTCCAAAACATATTACGTATCACACTGAATAAATAAACCACATTGCTTGGCGGTACTGTGGCCACCAGAATGTTTTGGGAGAATCGACGATAAAATTATTACGTGGCTCCTGTGACAGCGACGCGTGGATAAATCAGTAGCCAAAATTCGATATAACAGTATTGTCATCCGTTTCCGGGAAAATATCCTTAAAGTGGAAGGCAAAATCGAAGGGTTGCGTGTGGAACTGGAACCTTACGTAATTCTAGGACCCAACGTGGATTTCATACTAGGCACCCGATTGGCCGATATTTGTGGGAGCCTAGATAGACATGAAAAAGAGTACGTTGGAGTTTACAAGCCATGGAAAACGTATGAATCTGGTCCTGAAGAGGTTAGCAGTGAACGAAAAAGAAGAAACGAGTTTATTACGAGCGGTCTGATGGGGAGATCTAGGTGAATCCGGCACAGGAAGGCATGTCTCGAGTTGGAAGTAGGCCCTAGTTCAGTCTGCGAGGAACGGGACATACAAGGCATTATCGACGCGTTTCTGATGTATTTTCAGATGTGCTCGCACTGATTCGGTGTTACGGCTGCAAGTTGAAAATACAGAAGGGCAGTTGTTTACGGCTAAATCATACCCCACACTGCCGGCACAACGGGAGAATGTGCAAGAACTTCTGGACAGTAGCGTGATCATTAGGTATAGCAGCCATTGTAGTTCAGAAGGCTGATCGTTCTGTGAGACTGGTATTTGGCAACTGTCGTTGGACAAGGAGTCGCAAATGTATACAGCTTTTCGATGTGAAAGCAAATGCTATCACTTTTGTCATTTCGGCCTAAATAATGCGGTTGCCAGCTTGATTAGAGCCTCACACCAGGTGGTCGGTATAAAGTGATAACGGATGTCGACGACATGATGATCGCCTAGGAGAACTTTAGAGGAACACCAGCAGATGCACCGAGAGTGGCGGTGTAACGGTTAGCGTTCTCGCCTCGCATTCGGGAGGACGGTGGTTCGAATCCCCGTCCGAGCATCCAGATTTGGGTTTTTCATGGTTTCCAAAATCACTCCAGGCAAATGCCGGGATGCTTCCTTCAAAAGGCCATGGCCAAATTCCTTTCCCATTCCTTGCCCCCATCCTTACCCCCCATCCTTACCCCCTATCCTTTCCCCGTCTCTAAAGACCTCGCTGTTGAGAGACGTAACGCAGTAAAAAAAAAAAAAAAACCAGCAGATGCTGAGAAAGAGTACTAGCAGCTCTGAGAAGGGGTGGAATGATAATAAAGATTTTATTTTTTTATTTTTTTTGTAACTGCTTTACGTCTCTTTTAACATCGAGGTCTTTAGAGACGGGAAAGGATGGGGGCAAAGAATGGGAAGGAATTCGGCCATGGCCTTTTGAAGGAAGCATCCCGGCATTTGCCTGGAGTGATTTGGGGAAACCATGGAAAACCCAAATCTGGATGCCCGGACGGGGATTTGAACCGCCGTCCTCCCGAATGCGAGGCGAGAACGCTAACCGTTACACCGCCCCGCTCGGTTATAATAAAGAGCAAAAATGTGTTCTCCTTAGGGAATTGGTTAATTTCCTCGGGCATGTGATAATATTTCAGGGAGTGATGGTAGATGATTCGAAACTGGAGGCCATAGCGAGGATTCCGCGCTCGAAAAATAAAACTGAATTGAAGAGCTTCAATGATGTGTGTGGCTACTACTTGTTCAATGGGCAAGCACTTAACAGTACTCATCTAAGTGAGCAGAACAAGGTTAAAACGCAATGGGAATGAGCGATGGACTGTGGGGAGGGATAAAGCAGGAATTGATGGTATGCAATAATGTGTCACACCCAGACCGGGAGCCAGATATGTGCCTGTCAACGAATAGCTCATCCTACGGCCTAGGGCTGAATGCTCCCGGAATTTCTGAAGGTTGAACATGTGACGATACTTCGCAGTGTGCCACCACACAAGGGATGTTTCACACGCGCCTCCAGATGTAGCCACTCGACTCGGCCCAGAGTAAGTCATTAAACTGGTTTTGCGGTTCCGCGCTCGTCTCCCACGCGGGTGACCCGGGATCGAGGCCCGGCACCTACTAATGAATTTTCTCTCGCTTATCTAATCCTTTATTTTTTTTTTATTTTTTTTTTTTAAACTGCTTAACGTCTCTTAACAGTGAGGTTTTTAGAGACGGTAAAGGATAGGGGGCAAAAAATGGGAAGGAATTCGGCCATGCCCTTTTAAAGGAAGATCCCGGCATTTGCCTGGAGTGATTTGGGAAACCATGGAAAACCCAAATCTGGATGCCCGGACGGGGGATTCGAACCGCCGGCTCCCGAATGCGAGGCCAGAACGCTAGCCGTTACACCACCATGCTCGGTATCTAATCCTTTCTAGATTATTCTATAACATTATACTTAATTCAATTAAGTACAGAAAGTTCTGAAAATACTTTCTCGAACATTCGGTTCTGTATGTAAGACGCCTCAGCTGCCCCACACGGCAGTTGTACCACCTACTTGTAAATAAAAAAACTTGTCTTGGAGCAACTACGGACTACTTATTCCATATCTGGACCCAACCTCGTAGCTACAAATAGAAGACGACCGCCTTCGCAAGCAGGATGCTAGGGAAATATAAATGCTGGTATACAATTATCGAGAAAGACTGTCTTGCGATTGTATGGAGTTTTCAGAAGCTGAGGCATCTCTTCATAGGATGGATAACACCTATTTTCACGGAGCATAAGGTCCTATCGTTCTTAATGAGCTGCCGGCTAAGACATTCTAAGTTGACGAGATGGGCACTGTTTATGCTGGAGTTTGAATTGGAAGTGAAATATCTGTGATGCGAAGAAAACCAAGTAGCTAATTGCTTGTCTGTGTTGCCATTGAGGAAGAAGAGGTTAAAGTAGAGGAACAGTGTGAGGTGTACCTAAATGTTATGAGACAAGTACGTTATGAAGACGTGGTGGTGAATTGTCTAAAGAACATAAAGTAGTTGCAAAATGACGATAAAATGATCGGGATGGTAAAGAAACACCCTCAAAATCTCAGTTATCGAGAAAAGTTATTTTTTTTACATATACAAGGAAGTAGTGTTACAACGGAAGTCCGAGAGTAGCGAAGATTGGGAGTTCTGGATACCGGACGCCTTCTTGGACGGCCTCACTATACAGCATAACCTCCGCTATGGGATTTAGGAACCCAGCAAATGTTAGAGAATTATGAGGGAAAGCTGTTGTTTCAATGGCATGTTAAGGAGAATCATAGACTGCTGTCTGTATGCGATGATTGTCAGAGGGTGAAGGCGAATAATGTCCTGCGGAGTGGCGTCATGAGAAGTATCCTACCCAGAAAGGCGATGGAATTTGTCGCAGTTGACGTGTTCAGACAACTCCTGGCGTCTAGAGTGTGAGTTACACAAATCATCGTCGTTATGGACGTCTTTTCAAAATACATGAAACTTTACCCATTGAAGGTGGTTACCGTCAAGACGTTGGCCAGTAAAATAGTGGAAGGATGCAGCCTGGAAGTTGGAAAGCCAGTCTTTCAATTCAAGAGTAAGAATTGGACAGAACGACAGGATTTGTACTGCGTGGATATAAGGCAACCTCGGTGAGCGTGTAATGAGGGAAATTGGGCGTTGGTTTCTTACTATCTGCAGTGGCAATTACAAAAGTAGAGCCTTTACAGTGGACAAGTTGGAAGATATCCTGAACATCCTGCTGCACGGTGCTACTTCGCTGGTGCCTTACGAGATCATGTTCCAGAAACCCCCAACGAAGTTAGTAAACAAACTGGTAGAATTGCATGCGAACAACACTGTAAACAACTAGAAGGAGATGAAAACGGCTGAGGAGAGGCAGAAGAGATTGTCAGTGAAAACATAAGGAGGACACGTTCAGAGAGAAAAGGCTACGACATAATGTTGAAAACCTCGTTCTATTTCAGACGCATTTCAAGACGTCAGGAAATAAGTATGGAGATAATAAAGTTCAACCAGACGCCAGGGACTAATTTTGTATAATGGCATCTCTGTTTGTATATGCTTTACTTAGTTTTCGGATGTTTAGGGAAGTAATTTTTTATTTTTTTTTATTTTTTTGGTGGCGAAAGACTGGGCTTTGTCAACCCCGTCAGTCGCCAAATTGCTCCAGTGGGGATCTAACGCTCAGAGATGTCTCTGTGAGCTGGGAATTATACAATTTCTCAGGATGTTGAATAAGAATATGGCAAGAAGTACCAAGATGGCAGACAGTCTGTAAGTGAGGAGCGGGAGGTAAGCGCGGATTGTGGTATACGCCATTTATGGACGGCGTAGTGAACATTCTTTTGAAAAGTGTGATTTGAAGTTGCTCTCATTCGCTTTAAGCCAACATTGTATTGTTTCCGTGGGGACTGGCACAACAGTGATCCAACATGGTGTTATTTATGAGTATGGATTTGTGACTCTTTTGGAATCCTTTCACCTTTCATGAAGTTGCTATTTTCTGAAGAAAGTCCTATTTAATATTTGTCTGGTGGCTGACTTCGGCCCGTTTAAGGGTTGCAATAAAATTTATCTTTGAAATTTCACAACGTTCTACACCAGTGGAATAAACTTCATTTTTTGTCGATAGTGCGGCCTTTAATGTTTTGTACATGCAAGCGCGAACTAATAAAAAAGTCACGTACAGGTGTCCATATGAGAAAACAGTTTCTGGTTAATACAATCGTGCGCTTTGAAGCGTGTGACCTTGTGCTATATTAATGGTTATAGCGAAAGCTACATTTACTGGGAATTATTTCTTATCATTTGGATAGGCACAGTTGGGTGAGAAGGTGTGAGGTTAATACGAGGTAAGAACATAGTTTTATCGGAGTGAATGAATTTAGCACTGATGATTTACTCGTCTAAGTGAATTACCACTAATCTTTCACTGTTAATTAATTCCTAATTAGCATTAAGATTTCTATTTATCATCATAATAGCATTTTTCTTTAAAATCAATATATTAGGTGGTCAATCAAACGATCTCGGAAATAGCACTAACAATGTGGATTGAAATTTCAAATGTACATAATGTTTTGATTTCCAAGTCTGTAAGGCGATTTTACAAAAAAAATTGATATTTCAGAAACAGCTCTAATCTCATCACGTAGAAGTTTCAGATGCCAGTAAGCCTACTGAAAATTCGGTCGCCCAGGTACTTTTATCAATACGGCCACAATTTTTGATATATTCGACAAAAATATTAGTCAGCTTCCACTGCGATGGTTTTGAAGAGGCAGTGGCATGCATACTGTGACGTGTTTCAGGAGTTCCACGTGCAGCTGCTGCTACAGATGAGGTTTACCGACGAGCGCCTGGCTTACGGCTCGCTGCTGGAGTCCTCTGGAGTGGTGGACAGTGCGCCCTCTGAGGTGGTCGGCGAGTCAGCGGCATGCATACTGTGACGTGTTTCAGGAGTTCCACGTGCAGCTGCTGCTACAGATGAGGTTTACCGACGAGCGCCTGGCTTACGGCTCGCTGCTGGAGTCCTCTGGAGTGGTGGACAGTGCGCCCTCTGAAGTGGTCGGCGAGTCAGTGGCATGCATACTGTGACGTGTTTCAGGAGTTCCACGTGCAGCTGCTGCTACAGATGAGGTTTACCGACGAGCGCCTGGCTTACGGCTCGCTGCTGGAGTCCTCTGGAGTGGTGGACAGTGCGCCCTCAGCGGCATGCATACTGTGACGTGTTTCAGGAGTTCCACGTGCAGCTGCTGCTACAGATGAGGTTTACCGACGAGCGCCTGGCTTACGGCTCGCTGCTGGAGTCCTCTGGAGTGGTGGACAGTGCGCCCTCTGAGGTGGTCGGCGAGTCAGCGGCATGCATACTGTGACGTGTTTCAGGAGTTCCACGTGCAGCTGCTGCTACAGATGAGGTTTACCGACGAGCGCCTGGCTTACGGCTCGCTGCTGGAATCCTCTGGAGTGGTGGACAGTGCGCCCTCTGAGGTGGTCGGCGAGTCAGCGGCATGCATACTGTGACGTGTTTCAGGAGTTCCACGTGCAGCTGCTGCTGCAGATGAGGTTTACCGACGAGCGCCTGGCTTACGGCTCGCTGCTGGAGTCCTCTGGAGTGGTGGACAGTGCGCCCTCTGAGGTGGTCGGCGAGTCAGCGGCATGCATACTGTGACGTGTTTCAGGAGTTCCACGTGCAGCTGCTGCTACAGATGAGGTTTACCGACGAGCGCCTGGCTTACGGCTCGCTGCTGGAGTCCTCTGGAGTGGTGGACAGTGCGCCCTCTGAGGTGGTCGGCGAGTCAGCGGCATGCATACTGTGACGTGTTTCAGGAGTTCCACGTGCAGCTGCTGCTACAGATGAGGTTTACCGACGAGCGCCTGGCTTACGGCTCGCTGCTGGGGTCCTCTGGAGTGGTGGACAGTGCGCCCTATGAGGTGGTCGGCGAGTCATCGGCATGCATACTGTGACGTGTTTCAGGAGTTCCACGTGCAGCTGCTGCTACAGATGAGGTTTACCGACGAGCGCCTGGCTTACGGCTCGCTGCTGGAGTCCTCTGGAGTGGTGGACAGTGCGCCCTCTGAGGTGGTCGGCGAGTCAGCGGCATGCATACTGTGACGTGTTTCAGGAGTTCCACGTGCAGCTGCTGCTACAGATGAGGTTTACCGACGAGCGCCTGGCTTACGGCTCGCTGCTGGAGTCCTCTGGAGTAGGTGGACAGTGCGCCCTCTGAGGTGGTCGGCGAGTCAGCGGCATGCATACTGTGACGTGTTTCAGGAGTTCCACGTGCAGCTGCTGCTACAGATGAGGTTTACCGACGAGCGCCTGGCTTACGGCTCGCTGCTGGAGTCCTCTGGAGTGGTGGACAGTGCGCCCTATGAGGTGGTCGGCGAGTCAGCGGCATGCATACTGTGACGTGTTTCAGGAGTTCCACGTGCAGCTGCTGCTACAGATGAGGTTTACCGACGAGCGCCTGGCTTACGGCTCGCTGCTGGAGTCCTCTGGAGTGGTGGACAGTGCGCCCTCTGAGGTGGTCGGCGAGTCAGCGGCATGCATACTGTGACGTGTTTCAGGAGTTCCACGTGCAGCTGCTGCTACAGATGAGGTTTACCGACGAGCGCCTGGCTTACGGCTCGCTGCTGGAGTCCTCTGGAGTGGTGGACAGTGCGCCCTCTGAGGTGGTCGGCGAGTCAGCGGCATGCATACTGTGACGTGTTTCAGGAGTTCCACGTGCAGCTGCTGCTACAGATGAGGTTTACCGACGAGCGCCTGGCTTACGGCTCGCTGCTGGAGTCCTCTGGAGTGGTGGACAGTGCGCCCTCTGAGGTGGTCGGCGAGTCAGCGGCATGCATACTGTGACGTGTTTCAGGAGTTCCACGTGCAGCTGCTGCTACAGATGAGGTTTACCGACGAGCGCCTGGCTTACGGCTCGCTGCTGGAGTCCTCTGGAGTGGTGGACAGTGCGCCCTCTGAGGTGGTCGGCGAGTCAGCGGCATGCATACTGTGACGTGTTTCAGGAGTTCCACGTGCAGCTGCTGCTACAGATGAGGTTTACCGACGAGCGCCTGGCTTACGGCTCGCTGCTGGAGTCCTCTGGAGTGGTGGACAGTGCGCCCTCTGAGGTGGTCGGCGAGTCAGCGGCATGCATACTGTGACGTGTTTCAGGAGTTCCACGTGCAGCTGCTGCTACAGATGAGGTTTACCGACGAGCGCCTGGCTTACGGCTCGCTGCTGGAGTCCTCTGGAGTGGTGGACAGTGCGCCCTCTGAGGTGGTCGGCGAGTCAGCGGCATGCATACTGTGACGTGTTTCAGGAGTTCCACGTGCAGCTGCTGCTACAGATGAGGTTTACCGACGAGCGCCTGGCTTACGGCTCGCTGCTGGAGTCCTCTGGAGTGGTGGACAGTGCGCCCTCTGAGGTGGTCGGCGAGTCAGCGGCATGCATACTGTGACGTGTTTCAGGAGTTCCACGTGCAGCTGCTGCTACAGATGAGGTTTACCGACGAGCGCCTGGCTTACGGCTCGCTGCTGGAGTCCTCTGGAGTGGTGGACAGTGCGCCCTCTGAGGTGGTCGGCGAGTCAGCGGCATGCATACTGTGACGTGTTTCAGGAGTTCCACGTGCAGCTGCTGCTACAGATGAGGTTTACCGACGAGCGCCTGGCTTACGGCTCGCTGCTGGAGTCCTCTGGAGTGGTGGACAGTGCGCCCTCTGAGGTGGTCGGCGAGTCAGCGGCATGCATACTGTGACGTGTTTCAGGAGTTCCACGTGCAGCTGCTGCTACAGATGAGGTTTACCGACGAGCGCCTGGCTTACGGCTCGCTGCTGGAGTCCTCTGGAGTGGTGGACAGTGCGCCCTCTGAGGTGGTCGGCGAGTCAGCGGCATGCATACTGTGACGTGTTTCAGGAGTTCCACGTGCAGCTGCTGCTACAGATGAGGTTTACCGACGAGCGCCTGGCTTACGGCTCGCTGCTGGAGTCCTCTGGAGTGGTGGACAGTGCGCCCTCTGAGGTGGTCGGCGAGTCAGCGGCATGCATACTGTGACGTGTTTCAGGAGTTCCACGTGCAGCTGCTGCTACAGATGAGGTTTACCGACGAGCGCCTGGCTTACGGCTCGCTGCTGGAGTCCTCTGGAGTGGTGGACAGTGCGCCCTCTGAGGTGGTCGGCGAGTCAGCGGCATGCATACTGTGACGTGTTTCAGGAGTTCCACGTGCAGCTGCTGCTACAGATGAGGTTTACCGACGAGCGCCTGGCTTACGGCTCGCTGCTGGAGTCCTCTGGAGTGGTGGACAGTGCGCCCTCTGAGGTGGTCGGCGAGTCAGCGGCATGCATACTGTGACGTGTTTCAGGAGTTCCACGTGCAGCTGCTGCTACAGATGAGGTTTACCGACGAGCGCCTGGCTTACGGCTCGCTGCTGGAGTCCTCTGGAGTGGTGGACAGTGCGCCCTCTGAGGTGGTCGGCGAGTCAGCGGCATCTATACTGTGACGTGTTTCAGGAGTTCCACGTGCAGCTGCTGCTACAGATGAGGTTTACCGACGAGCGCCTGGCTTACGGCTCGCTGCTGGAGTCCTCTGGAGTGGTGGACAGTGCGCCCTCTGAGGTGGTCGGCGATGTCAGCGGCATGCATACTGTGACGTGTTTCAGGAGTTCCACGTGCAGCTGCTGCTACAGATGAGGTTTACCGACGAGCGCCTGGCTTACGGCTCGCTGCTGGAGTCCTCTGGAGTGGTGGACAGTGCGCCCTCTGAGGTGGTCGGCGAGTCAGCGGCATGCATACTGTGACGTGTTTCAGGAGTTCCACGTGCAGCTGCTGCTACAGATGAGGTTTACCGACGAGCGCCTGGCTTACGGCTCGCTGCTGGAGTCCTCTGGAGTGGTGGACAGTGCGCCCTCTGAGGTGGTCGGCGAGTCAGCGGCATGCATACTGTGACGTGTTTCAGGAGTTCCACGTGCAGCTGCTGCTACAGATGAGGTTTACCGACGAGCGCCTGGCTTACGGCTCGCTGCTGGAGTCCTCTGGAGTGGTGGACAGTGCGCCCTCTGAGGTGGTCGGCGAGTCAGCGGCATGCATACTGTGACGTGTTTCAGGAGTTCCACGTGCAGCTGCTGCTACAGATGAGGTTTACCGACGAGCGCCTGGCTTACGGCTCGCTGCTGGAGTCCTCTGGAGTGGTGGACAGTGCGCCCTCTGAGGTGGTCGGCGAGTCAGCGGCATGCATACTGTGACGTGTTTCAGGAGTTCCACGTGCAGCTGCTGCTACAGATGAGGTTTACCGACGAGCGCCTGGCTTACGGCTCGCTGCTGGAGTCCTCTGGAGTGGTGGACAGTGCGCCCTCTGAGGTGGTCGGCGAGTCAGCGGCATGCATACTGTGACGTGTTTCAGGAGTTCCACGTGCAGCTGCTGCTACAGATGAGGTTTACCGACGAGCGCCTGGCTTACGGCTCGCTGCTGGAGTCCTCTGGAGTGGTGGACAGTGCGCCCTCTGAGGTGGTCGGCGAGACTGAGTTGCTCGCCAGACTCTGGGTGCCTCATCTCTTTCTGCGCAACGAGCAGTCGTCTCAGGTCATGGGCACGCCATCCGACGACGTCTTCATCTCCATATACCCCGACGGCACGGTCGCCTATTCGCAGAGGTCAGTCTCAGTCAGGATAGTACTCGACCTCCTGCAACAGTCTGCTTGTCCAATTTATAGTTTAGACGCATTTATATCTAAAACTTCCCTCAAGTCCTTCCTCCATAGTCCTGCACTGTTAACTTTGTTACTAACTACCAGTAGATACTGAAACGGCTACTGTTACTCCCAAATCAACTTATCCACCCTTTTGTGAACCACTCATCTTATAGTTCCCCAAATGAAGTTATTGTATTACCCCGATGCTAATCCATTTCGTCCGTGAAACAGACATTATTTCAAGCCGGTGTTATCCGTTTACTATAATGGTTTCATTGAAATGATGACTGCAATAACTCAGCAGTATAAGATGATGTCAGTTAGATATCCCCTTCAATATTCTGTTATTTGTGTGTATTAGAAGTTAATCTGTACCAGCTACCTCGCCTTAAAGTGGCAGTACAGTGGTTTTGATCAGCGTTGAATGTAAGCACACGCATATATCACCCGAACGCAGGGCTGGAGACTAGTGACTTTTAAACACAGTTTTGGTACTAAAAGATCATCTGAAAAAAACTCTAAGAAAACGTTAGCGAAGACATCATTATAAATGAATGTAATTTTTCTCGGCGTTGTTTATTTATAAACGTTTCTCGGGAAACAAACCGAGTAATATTGTTATTAATGCACAATATTTCGGCGACTTAAACTCCGTCGCCATCTTCAGGTGCAGTTGCAAGTCTTGAAGTCTGCCTTGAAGTCAGCCTTGAGCGTGTTGTTTGTAAACTGGCATGGCAACGACAGACTGAATTTTTGCGCAAAGAATCCCACATAAACTATAACTTAATTCATCCGAATAATACAACACCACTTCTATGTATAAAACATTTCAACTGCGAGCCGTAGCTAACCTAAAAGAATGTTGATTTGCAGACATCTTTACCATAACTCTCAGCATTTCAACTGTGCATCAAAACAGAATATGCGTTATTCTACTCATTAGATCATATTCTGTACATTGTGAGAAACACCATCAACATTCTACATGTAGATTTTGCGTTGTGTTCAACAAAAATCTGGTCTTCTGACACTTTAATCTTAATTTCTCACCATTGCGACGTCATAATAAAGTAAAACAAAATCCTATTTTGCTCCTGGGACTGTGGAATGTGCATAATTTATTTGAAATTCCATAAAAATTATTCCAGTAGATTTTACTTGAATAAAATTCAGCAAAGAATCTTTAAATTTGGACGTTGCTTGAAAATGAAACATACCTTTTGTAAAGACGAGACTACAGGGTGTAAATTAATCAAAATCCCATCAAAATCTAATCATTCTACATAAGTTTTCTGCTTGCGCAGCAAACACCTGAAAATGTTACACTGGGTTCACAGTTTACTATCAGCACATTATTTCTATACTAAGTAATCCACTTCCACACACTTTCAAGAAAATTCTCTCTTAAAACAGCTATCCAATTTTTGTTTATTACATATTTCTGTAAGTCATATAAGTTCCACACATGTATTCAGATCACAATACTCATGTTTTGTTCATTTTAAAATACATATTCATCTCCATTAAACCAATAATACATTACTTCTATAATAAAGTTCTTTCACGCCATCAGGCTTCCACTATTGCTGTATAAACTAGCTTTTTTTTGCTCCATAAAATCTGTTTATCATTCATTATGTATTCATTTTCATGACGTGCATCTTTTGTTTTGACCCACGTCATGGAGTCTCCTTTTCACATGGCTTGAAGAGCTTTAAACTTGACATAACAGAGTTCATTCCTTACGTATAAAACTCAAAAACAATTTTAACACTTATTTGCAGTTAGGTTATGTACCTCACAAAATTGATATCTTCTCTTAGATCGGTTATAAAGGAGAAACTATATTAGTCTCTTCCAACCAAGTGTCAACCCCTTTCTCATGTGGTGTACCGCTTTCGCACAGAAGAGGTTCTGATGACTGAATGATTCCTGGTATAAGAAGCCATCCACTACTTCCCAATAGCCTCATGAAAAGAGGGTTGATTAGCGGAGAATGATCTAGGGCACCCTCTTGTTCTTGGGATTACATACGGACCCTAAAGACCGATGAATCAGAAACGACTAACGGTATGAGTTAATTTGGGAGGTACACCTGACTGTTCATTAAGGTAAAGTACCAATACGAAACAAACCACAAGGTTTTCACTAAAAATAACTTGCTGAGAATGCTGACAAACAACCTATGGGGTTCCACACCAACAGTTCTGAAAATCGCAGTTCAAGCGTTATGGTTCTTTACTGCTCAATATGCCTGCGCAGTCAGGTGGATATAAGCCTCAATGTGACATGCAAGATAGTTTCGGGGTGTATGAAAAGTAGTCCATTCGAAAATCCCAAAAGAGCATCTGCTTTTGTAAGACCTTCTTCCCTCAGAAATACAATTATAAATACGGAGAGGTTCAAAAAAAATCTTTGACGAAAGCGAACGCCTCCCGCTTCATGCAATCGAAAATGGTGGCAAAAGGTTCAGAAGAAGAACCACCCGTCTATCCAGCTATAGCGGAAATACCCAGTGGCTTATGATTAAACTGGAAGGTATGGAAAACGCCGAACCACATGAGACAATGTGGCTCCAGTATAAACCAAACAATCAATGTAGAACAGCACAAATTGGCTTATCTGCCAAAATTATGCTGCCACTTGTAGCCCCGACAACCTATGGACTAACAAAAAGAAGATTAATATTTACGGACAATAAAAGTAATGTAAAGTAAGTTTGGTCTAGAGGAAAAAAAGAGCGATGAAGCAGGTTTTTAGAAATTTGTGAAAAATATATACTCAATGTGGAGAAGACATTACTTAGGAATGCTATCGCCTGGAAACATCCAGAGGACACAGCTAGATATCAGCTAGATCAGCGGTCCTCACACTTTTTCGGCGACGGAACCCTTTCTAACAAATAAATATTTTACTTAACCATCTCCTTCTTCTGGTCCCTATCCGATCCGGATGTTGGTAACTATCTTGGCTGTCTCGTCTCTGCTGGTTGATGCTCGGATTAGCTCCGTAGTTGTCTTGGAGGTCCATGTTCTCAGATTTTTTAACCAGTAAGTTCTTCTTCTACCAGCACTTCTCTTTCCTGGTATTTTCCCCTGGAGAACAGACTGCAGGAGTTCATAACTGTTATTGTTACTCATGATGTGGCCAAGCTTCTGTGCTTTTACGGTGGTCAATATTTCCATAATTTTTTCATTTTGCGGAAAACTTCAGCATTTGGGGCATGATGTGTCAATGGTATTCTCAACATTCTTCGATAAAGCCACATTTCAAAAGCTTCTAACATTTTACTGATTGTTTCTCCACGTTTCAACGCCATACAAGAGGACAAATAACACATAGCAGCGCAGGAGTCTGATCTTCGTAGTAATCGATAAATTGCGACTTTTAAGAAGGTTATTCATTTTATTGAAAGTAGACCTGGCTTTGCCAATACGTGACTTTACTTCGGGTGCTGTGCAAAATACGGCCAGTAGAAAAAGCTGTTATTTCTCGATGAAAATGTGATTAACGCATTCCTTAGGCATTTCTACTTAAGAAAAAGTGTACCCGAAGCCGATAAAACAGGTAGGAAAGAAGTAATATAGTGAAAATCGTCGGGTTACGTGCGGTATTAGCCGATGTGTAGCAGCCATTTTTACCGCGAATGTGCTATTCCTCAAGCTGTACACGTGTTGATTTTCAAATAGTTGTATTGGTGGACGTTGCGGTTAGGTTGAAATGCAGCCTGGACCGGAATTACGACTAATATTCCGTAGTGTATAGTGGATTTTGAACGACTAATGAGGCCGCCATGCCGCATTCTGACTATAATGACGTCATAGACGGAACGAGACGTCTATTGCCGCTAATGCCGTAATATGCGTAACCGTGTTGTGTTTAGGCTCAATGGCAGCCTGGACCCAGATGATTACTAATATTCCATGGTGCTTAGAGGATTTCGAGTGAAGAAGACAACGGCTACGCCAAATTCTGACTATAATTACGTCACAGGCGGCTCAAGATCTCTGTTAACGCCAAGTTAGTAACGTGCGTAAACGTATGTTTCGGCGCGGATTACACCTTTGTTACATATTTTACGGCTTTCACGTACACTTTTCCTTAAAGCGTAAGCGCCAAGGAAGAAGCTAGTTGTATTTTCAACCAGAATTAACAGTTTTGTCTACTGGCCGTACTTGGCTCAGTAACCTTTACTTCCTCAGATGGATCCCATTGGATATTTTTTGTTGTGCCAATATACTTGATACACATTCAATGGTCTACTTGTTAAACATAATATGGCATTATGAGTTGTTGTTTTTGCCAATCACCATCACTTTTGTCTTATTTATATTAATGTCAAGTCCATAATCGTGGCTGCTTGGTGACACTCTATCTATAAGATATTGTAAACTTCCTGATTGTCTGCAAAATGAACGTGTCGTCTGCATAGCGAGTGTTGTTTCCGTTTCCATTCACCAGCACTCCCATCTCCACATCGCTTAACGCCTCCCTAAAGATATAACTATGAATAGATGTTAAATAATAAAGGGGACAGGATACAACCTTGTCTTACACCATGAAGAATTTCTACTTCATCCGTATTTATATACTTTCATGTTTTTGTCATCCAAGCAATATTTTTTAAAAAAAATTCTATAATTTTCTGGTGCTTTACCCTGTCAAGGCCTTCTTCAAGTTGCATACAAAATTCTTTCAGCATGTCTTCTCAAAAGAGTACAAGAGCAACTCGACCACAAAATTGGCTAGTACCAAACTGGCTTCCGCACCGGTCGGAGTTGCATAGAACAAATATTCAATTTAAAAACTACACTAAAATATAAAGCACTTGGGAACAGCCCGGTCATTTTCTCCTTTGTAGATTTAAAAAAGGCATATGATTCAATCGACCGGCAATCTCTCTTCAACATCCTCGAAAAGCAAGGGCTCGATCCAAAAGCCCAATACCTCATTAAACAAACACTCACCGGCACAACCTCCAAAGTGAAATTCATGGGAGAGATATCTGAACCGTTTCAGATCAATACCGGCGTTCGGCAAGGTGATGGTCTGTCCCCAATACTCTTCAACCTTGTTCTGGATAAAGTCATCCGAGAATGTGAGAAAGAACTTAAACAGCAGAACTATTGGAAACCTATACAACTCGGACGACGTAAGAATGGTATTAAAATTTGCTGTCTAGCCTTCGCAGATGATTTAGCCATACTAGCAGATGATGAAACCATAGCAATCAAACAGATAGAAACTCTCAAAGAATGCGCTGAAAGAGTAGGCTTACAAATATCGTTCCAAAAAACCAAATTCATCTGTTCAAAGCTCCACACTCAAAATCTGATCACAAAGTATGGACAAAGTGAGAGATTCCCATATTTCAAGTATCTGGGAGAAATCATTGAACCCACAGGAGGAGAGAAAATAGCACAGGAAGCTCGCATGCAAAAAGTTAGAAGAGCCTACGGTAGAACCTACAACATAATAAAACATAATAAAAAATGTTTGTCCATATATACAAAAGACAGACATTACAACACAGTTATCAAACGTGAAGCCCTGTACGCCAGCGAAACTTTAACACTACACAGGAAAGGTGACCTAGAAATCATTTTGAAAGAAGAACGCATAATTATAAGAATGATTCTTGGCCCAGAAAAAACAGATGACGGATATAGACTTAAATCTCAAAAGACTACAGAAACACTGTCAAACCTCGCGGCAGACTTCAGGAAACGAAGATTAAGATTTTATGGACATATCCACAGACTTCCAGCAACAAGACTGATTCATAAAATTGTAAGGTATATAGAACAGCTAAAACCTATGCCCTGGGTCCAGAAGATCAAAAAAGACATGGAAAAAGCCCACATAAACTCATCAGAAATCGTAGTTAGACAAACATACAGAGAAAAAATTAACAAGTGGGAAGTACCACCAGAGAATGAAGTCATTAAGAGACCGGGGATGAAGTGGGCTGAAGAAAGGAAGAGAATCCACGTAGAAAAAATTAAAGCTATATGGAAACTTATAATACTGAATCGTTAAGGCTTTGCGTGATCCGACAGGGTCCAAAGGCAGATAACAATAATTAAAGTGTGAGCTATGACGTCGTCTGTCACGGCATGACGTAACTTTATGACGTCGCGCAATGACATCACGCTTTACGTCATTATTCTTGCTAATTCGCGTTATTTAATAACATTTCCAATCATCCGGGAATAAATTAACTGACAGGACACCGAAATAAAAGTATATATTGAGTTAAAATCGACATAATAAGTATTAGTTGCTTAGATTTATTTAATAATAGATTCGTTAAAACCTTTGGCCACATATATGTAAGATAAAAGCTTTAATTTTCTCCATGTTAGCGGCTATTTTAATAAATTGTTATTAGAACTGGCACTTGACAGCAGAGGGCGTATGTATTTTTTTTTTTCTTTTTTCAATTTAATTTTTTTTTCTTGAGTGTTCTGTTATTATCATCATTACTTTGTTTTAACGGAAGTAGTTCCACAGTGTTCGGATATAGACAACATAGACTACAATCAAAACTAACTACTTATATCGCTGGACTGCATAGTGACTTTAAGTTTCTTCTTGAGAGATACGGGCACCTATACGAAGAAGATCCTTTTTCTGAAGAAACCATAGAGACAGGGGAAGGTGTCCTACACACTATATCTACTGCTTGAAGAAATAAAATGTACAATTTAATGTCAGAGTTAGACATGAAACTGAACAGTCATAAGAGTGTAAATTACTGAAGAACCTCAATTGTGATCCAAGTAGCACTTGTCAAACAACTGTGAAAATTATATATACTGTTTATAACATTTTAATGTACTTTGGTTGCCACCATTGGATGGTTCGGGAATATTACGTGCACTTCCTAGAAAATAAAATAAACACTCCGTTTTCATAAATACATAAACACATTTATTCTGCTAGTTCCTTAAGTGTACTAATTTCCGACCACCAATGGAAAATAAAATGTTAACACTATTATACACTTCACAATAACATTAATCCAAAGATTGCAATTCGTTAGAGTGGCAAGTGACTTGCAAGCACTTAATGTAATATAACTTTCAACTGTTCGTCATACACCGTCTGTTCTTAATGCTCGTAACGGCTAAATAAACAGTCTTTACTACGTGGAAAGTCACTCCTTGAGTTCACTAATCTCCTTGAGTAACGAATATTGCCAAATTGATTTCACATTAGCAGCCACGGGCAATTATAAACACGGAATAATCACGCCGAAATCCGTCGTACACATATGCAGTACCGCGTACACTTACTCACAAACCAAAACTCATATGTTTGTTCTCCGACAACTAACACAGGCGTAAAATATGCATTACGTAGTTAAATCGGGTTAAACACTCAACACTGATTTTATGTATATACCCGTTAAACCACTAAGAGCACAACTTAAAACACATTTTTTTTGTTACGCCATGTGTCTACTTCAACACTCGCTGGAAAAACTATCTCTGACCTACTACAGCAAGTTGTTCAGAGATAACTATATCATCGACTACATTAAAACACCTTCAATTAATTTCTAAAATTTAAAGGAGGGTGGTTTTGTACACTGTATTGTGACACACTCCGACTAGCCTCCTTAAAGTTAGTCCAAATCAAATAGCACACCAACTGCTGCTGAATGGAAAGACTAGAAGAAAACCTGAAAAAAGAAACAGAAATCTCCAAAGACACACTACGAGCAAGACCACCTTGGGAATCCATGCGCATTAGTAGAACTGGAAGCTGTCTTGCAGTCTTTGAAGACTAACAAAAGCTGCAGGCTTAGATGACCTGAGATCAGAGCAAATTAAAATGTTTGGTCCAGCCACAAAGCAGTGGATCTTGAATTTAATGAATGCCTGCACCTCCAACTTACAGATCCCCAAGATCTGGCCGAAAGCCAAAGTTGTGGCACTGCTAAAGCCTGAAAAGGAACCAACAGATCCAAAAAAACTTCCAATCAGTTTCACTCCTTTGTCATTTATACAAAGTCTTGGAGAGATTGATCCTCAATCGTATCTCACAGTACACTGACAAAATGCTCATAAAGGAACAGGCAGGTTTTCGACCTGGTCGATCATGCTGCGGCCAAATTCTTAACCTGACACAGTATATAGAGGACGGGCATGAAAGAGGACAGGTTATGGGTGTGGCATTCATCGACTTCACGGCGGCGTATGATACAGTCAACCACAAAATTTTGATAAGTAAGGTATACTCCACTACATAAGACTACCATCTTACACAAGTCATCCAGTATTTACTACAAAACAGAAGGTTTTACGTCACATTCGACAATAAGAAGAGTCGCTGGTGAAATGAGAAGAATGGTCTTCCTCAGGGTAGTGTGCTGGCCCCGCTCTTGTACAACATATATACAAATGATCAACCAACTATTCCTGGTACAAGAGCATTCATTTATGCTGATGACACAGCAATTGCAACTCAAGGCACAACCTTTGAGACGGTGTAGGTGAAGCTGACATCAGCTCTTGAGGATATGGCCAAGTATTATGATGCTAATCGCTTGAAGCCCAACCCAAGAAAAAAGCATTCCACCTGAGAAACAGAGAAGCCAGAAGGAAGTTGAATATCTACTGGAGGGGACAACAACTATTACTTTGGGATACTCCAAAATATCTGGGAGTAAAGCATGATCGCTCTCTTATATTCAAAGCCCATTATGAGGATCTAAAATTCAAAATATCCGCCCGGAACAACATCATCCGGAAACTTGCAAGTACCTCCTGGGGAGCACAGCCAAATGTGCATCGTACATCTGCCCTGGCACTTAGTTTCTCCGCAGCAGAATACTCAGCACCAGTTTTGCAAAACTCTGCACATGCTAGGCAGGTTGATATAGCACTAACTGATTCTGGACGCATTGTAACAGGCTGCCTGAAAAACTCTTGTCGGCAAAATATACAAAATCACGGGTATAGCACTACCTGACATTCGAAGGAAAACAGCAGCAAAGACGGAGAAGAGGAAACAGGAAGCAGACCCCAGGCACCCTTTGCTTGGTCACGAATCTCAACCCTCAAGGCTAAAGTCAAGAAAGAGCTTCATGCAGTCAACTGCAGCCATAACATCTTAACCTGTAGTGCGCCGTATAGAACTATGGCGAAATTCGTTGCACCGCCCGCAGGGTGTAATCAGCCATATGCCACAGGGAAGGCACTAAACAGATTAAGAACTGAAGTGTCCAGATGCAAATCTAATATTAAAAAAATGGGGTTACTCTACTGAAAGCGAACTATGTGGATATGGTGAGCTACAGGACCCACAACATCTTCTGGTATGCAGTTATCTACCTGAAACCTGCACTATCGACGACCTTTTTAGGGGAAATGAGAAGGCCATCAGACTGCGGAATTCTGGTCACATTCCATTTGATTCTGTTCTATAGTTCATAAGTTTGATATTAATTAATTAATTTTAATTGTTTTGTTTCAACTAATGTAATGTTATGTCCTGGACACGAGATATAAATAAATAAACAATTAAAACTAATATTACGTGGAATGACGGAAGTTTTTAAGATTTATTTTTAATTTCCTTTACTTTTAATTATGCCATATTCCAGCCGCATGTAACTGTGTCAGCCATTCAAAGGTGTTAGTGTCTATTTGAATGACGAATATATAAAAGGAAGATGGAATAACCCGTAAAGATTTTTGATTTAGTTTACATCGCGATGCATTATTACAACTAAAATGAGATATAGTACATGTACGAGTATTAATATGCGTGTGATTGAACTATTGTTTCTCGGGCGGCAAGTGTAGTACGTGATTAGGTGTAAATGCAAATTGGAACAGGATAGCAATGAAAACCTTTTGTTACAGGACAAGGTATTAGGAATTGCATTGAGCTTTATTTTATAACAATTCTATTTATTTAAGTAATTAGTAAGAAATGTAACAGCATATTAATTATTAGTTTTTACTGACATCATTACTTGGTTTGAATGAAGGAAGTGCCAAATTGTTCGCGATCTATTGCAACCTAAACCAAAACCACTAATATTACGTGATATAACGTAAGTTGTTAAGATTTATTTTTAAAATTCTTCGTTTTCACTGGGGTCATTAATTCAGCCGGATGTAAGCTGTGTCATCGACATTCATCATAGTGAAGATTTTGGATCAAGTTTGTATCGCATGAAGCGTGATCGGTATCGATGCATGATGACATTGATATGTGATACAGGGAATGTATTAATTCGCGTTGAATGAAACTTTGATTTTCTACCGGCTATATTGGCGAAGATTGTAGTTAGGCTGAAATGTAACCTGGACCAAATTGTTAACTGAAACTTTTTGCTACATCACAACGCACGAGGAATTACAGCACATTGAGCTTTATTTTGTAGCAATTCTATTTAGGTAAGCAACTAAAAAGAAAGAAATTGCCAGAACAGTCCATTAAACCCATCATTTTTGATGGGCTTTGTGGCTAGTCTATTAATATAATAAGCCAGATGTCACGTATGACGTCACCTGTTACGACATAACGCCAATCTATGACGTCACCCTATGACGTCACGCTTTGTGGCCATTTTACGATCAGATATGTTGTTTTAGGATATAAATAGACGTTATTTAGTAACAGTTCTATTTAGCTAACCATTAGTAACTAAATTAATTGTCAGAACTCTGAAATAAAATTTAAGTATTTCGTTTAAATTGACATAATAATTATTAGTTGCTTACGTTTATTTAATATTTGTTTGATGTGAAAGTATTCGTTAAAATCTTTGGCTATAGATATGTAAGATAAAACCTTTGACTTTAAAGAGAGCATAAGTAAATTATTATTTTTTTAAATAATTTAAACTGTTTTCAATAGTGTCCTGTTAGTTAAATCATTACATTGAACGAAAGCTGTTCCACACTGATCGCAATCTATACAACCTAGACTACAAATAAAAATAATATTACCTGGCAAGAGGTTAGTTGTTCAGATTTTTATATTGTCCTTTGATTTTACTGATGACATGTTTCAGCCGAATGTAACTGCATTAGCCATTCAACCGTTGTAATACCGATCTGAATAACGGATAACGTGAAAGGTAGATGTAAACAACCGTGAAGGTTTTTGATTTAGTTTATATTGCGATGCATTATTGCCAATAAAATTTGATGATAAAATACATGTAATAATATGCGTGTAACTGAAGTATTGTTTCTCTGGCGGCATGTTTAGCGTAGTATGTGGTTAGGGGATCCTACGATAACCGTGGCGCCGCAATTTGATGATGGATTTTTATGTAACTCTACGAAAAAAATTGAAAGTAGAGAATAAAATTTTTTGCTATCTCGCTTAGATATTGTATCTCAAAATTGACGTGGTTAGGTTGAAATGCGGCCTGTACAAGAAGAAAAATGTCGCCATTGCCAAATTTGATGATGAAACCGTATGTAACTCGTACAGACAAATCGAAAATAAAGAATACTTTTTCTTTCATATCACGCTTAATTCTCGAGATATTGTATCTCAAAAGTGAGGAGGTGGACCATAATTTTTTTTCACCAAAACCACTATATCTACACGGTGGAAATGCACTATAGGTGTTTTATTTTCTTCCAGGTGGTTGTTGTTATGTTGAAATACGTCATGGACCAGAAGAAACGTCACAAAAAGCACAAGGAACTGTATCTATAACTGATTTTTAACTTGCTATATCTCGAAAACCATGAGAGATATCAAAAAATTTTATTATTCACTTTCGATTTATTTCATCGATTTCTACAGGAATTCATGAACATATTGTGGTGCCACGGTAATGATTGAACTGTCTGTGGTTAGATTGAAATGCGACCTGGACCAGGATAGCAACAGAAACATTTTGATACAGCGCAAGGCAATATAAATTACATTATGCTTTATTTTTTGTATTTATTTAAGCAATTGATAAGAAATGAATTGCCAGAAAACTGAAACAAAATTATGTATTTCGTTTAAATTGGCATATTAATTATCACTTGATTTTTTTAACTGAAATCATTACTTGGTTTGAATGAAAGACGTTCCAAATTGATAACGATTTATGCGGGCTATACCTCAGTTAAAACTAACATAAGTTGTTATAGTTTGTTTAAGCATCCTTCGTTTTCACTGGGGTCATTATTTCAACCGCATGTAACCTATGTCATCCGTTAAAACATCGATCTTCATCACCGATAATAAAAATAAAGATGTAAGAGCAGGTGAAGAATTTGGATCAAGTTTATATCGCGATTCATGATGGCATTGAAATGCTATACAGGGAATATATTAATTCACATGTGACTGAAGCTTTGATTTTCTAGCAGCAATATTAGCGAAGATAGGCTATAATGCAACCTCGACCAAGATGACAAATGAAACTTTTTGCTACATCACAAGGGACGAGAAATTACAGCACATTGAACTTTATTTTAAAACAATTCTGTTTAGATAAGCAATTAATTGCCAGAACATTCCGTCAAAACCGTCATTTTTGACGGGCTTTGTGGCTACTATAATATAATATATCTGTAATACGGAGGCATAGAATAGGCAAAAACCCAGTTTAATGTTTAAGTTTAATTAAAATCATATAAAAATAGGTAACAAGTTGGTACTTTAGATTATACTGTGTTGGTTCCACGGTAAATTCATAAAATTGTTCCTAAATGACGATCTGATGGTGACATGAAGTAGTTCCTTCTCTTAGTCCACATTATTCACGCAGACGCCATTCACAAGCATCGCGAAGCCCGAGGGCTGAGCTGGATTGTATCATGTTCAAACGGAAATTAATGAATCAAGGAGTAGACTGTAAAGAATATCTAAATGCTAACATAGACTTTGACCAAAGTCTAACAGTTATGAAGTGCAGGCTGATATTTAAGAGGATAAGGAATCAATAAAGAGAAAACAGACTGTAAGTGAAAAAAGTGGTATAAAATAAGGCTATAGAAAAATTTCCAGAAATGGTTGACGTGGGTATAAGATATAAGCCTTAAAAGGGTTCAACTGAGGAAGAACTATATGCACTGAAATGATAAATTGTTAAAGCTCTTAAAGAAACATTTTAGGAAAAATTCATTCGATCATACAATGAATATTTGGAGTTGATGGATCAGAGGGGAAGACATAAAAATTCATAGGATGAAGCAAAAAGAAAGCAGCATAGACATTTCGGAAATCGAATAAACAGGAAGTGGAAGTGTGCAAAAGAAAAATGGCTGAAAGAAAAGTTTGAAAAGTAGAAAAAGTAGATAAAGTACATGTGGGCTTTTGGATTTTAGAGAAAATAAGAACACATCTATCAAAATTTAAATTGAAATGCAAAATTGGTTTTAAGCTCACAAGATAAAGTTAACCTACGAAAGGAATACAGATAGAAACTGTATAACATGATTTTTAAAACATTGTATTAAAAGAAAATATACCTTTCAGTTAGGAATTCCTGTTTTAAGGACAGAAATTGATAGAAATTTGAAAGATTTGAAATGAAATAAGGCAGTTAGAGTTGATAAGATTCCTGCAGAACTTCTGAAATTCCCTGAGAGGAAGGATTACAAATATTATTCAAACTGATGTCAAACAATTACGAAACAGAAGATATTGCGATTGATTTTAATAATCTAACCTCTGAAGAAAGCACTAGCTGACGAATGTAAACATTAAGGCATTATAAGTCAAATATCACTTGCTTCTGAGCTACGGACCAGGATAATGGCAAGCGTAATAGAGGAGATAGTAGGTGAAGATCAATTTGGGTTCAGGAAAAACAGGACGGTATTTGGCATTTTCTGATTTAGAAAATGCTTTTGATGTTGTTCAGTATGCATGATGTAACAAGTTTTTAAGAAAGAAGACAAAAATAACGAAATAGATGTGTACTTTTTAATTTATATATGCTAAGAATCAAGTGGTTATAATAAAAGTAGAGAATCGTGAGAGATAGGTATATATTAAAAAGTGTGCGAGGCAATATTATAGTCTAGCCCCGTTAACAATCAATTTTTATGAAAAGGAAGCAGTAAAGGAAGTAAAAGAAAAATCTGAATTTGGCAAATGTGTTCAAGAGAAAAAATTGGTATGCTACGATTTGCTGTTGTTATTGTTCTCTTAGCCGAACTAACTGAGGAATCTGAGAAGTTACTGCATGATAAGAGTACAATACTGAAGGAAGGTTCTTCACAAAATTTAAACCAAAGAACGACAAAAATGATGAATTGTAGCAGAAATGATACCGATAATAATAAATTAAATATAAAAATATGATAGCAAGCAATACAATTAAATGAATTATGCTATTTAGGAAGTTACATATCTATGGATGGCTGAAGCAGGAATGATGTTAAACGCAGAGTAGCACTAATGAAAAGAGCCTTCTCGAAAAGGAGAAAGCTGTCAGTTTAAAATATTGATCTATTGATCTGTGTGGAGCACTGCACTTTATGGCAGCGAAGTATGGACTTAAATTAAATTGAAGCATTTGAAATGTGGTGCTACACATGATCTGTAACTGATGAGTGAGGGAAGAAGTTTCCGTAAAAGTTTTACAGAAAGAAGAGACAGGAGGGTGGGTCACATTTTAAGATATGCGTCACTGGTTAAAATCTAAGTGGTATGTTGAGATTGTTGTGATACACATGCGAACCCTTCAGCTAAATCATTACTAAAAGGATAATAATTATTATTTTATAATTATAAAATCATGGACAATGGTAAATAACTAATTATTTGTAATACAATTACAATATGGCTCTGCATGATTGATGTTGCAAGTGATAAAAATGGGGGGTACAGAAATAGTATGGAATTCTCCCTCTTTGGGTTTGGGGTGCGGTAGGCGTTCAAAGCGGACCCGGCCCCTTAATATCGTGCTGGATACGGGCTGGTAAGGCTGCTACGTGGTTCAAAGTATTCTGCGCGTCCCGCAAACTCACCACGAGATCTGTCGCCCAAAACCGCGAGAAGCTGTAAAATGCTGGGAACATATAGGAAAGTGGAAACTAGATCATGAGGGCTTATTCTGCTTTTAGTTCTCGCTCAAATAGGAAGACATTTCACACGATACTGGATATTTGTAAGGCGATATGATACGGTTGGACAATTCAATCGAAGATTGTACGTTCGAAGTCTATCCCAGAGGTATCTGACTTTCCTTCATATCTTTGCTCATGACAATTTTATTGCCATATTGCGGGTATGGGTGTCAACTCCCTGGATGCTGCAGTAGTCGCCGGGACGCCTTACTTCACAGGCATCGTGCGTTAATTTTTTTTTTTTAATTTTAAACTGCTTAACGTCTCTTAACAGGGAGGTCTTTAGAGATGGGAGAGAATGGGGGGGGAGGGGCAAGGAATGGGAAGGAATTCGGCCATGACCTTTTGAAGGTAGCATCCCAGCGCGTTTATTTAAAAGTGTTTTGCTATTATAAAAATGACGGAAAGGTGGGAGCAACGAATTTGCATTAAATTTTGCTTTAAACTCGAAAAGAGTTGTGCCGAGACCATCGAAATGATAAAGTCGGCATTTTGGGACGAGTGTATGAGCAAAACGCAAGTAAAAGGGTTGTATAAGCGGTTCAAAGATGGCCGCAGATCTGATAAATAGTAACTCACGCTCTGAGCGGTCTCCGACGACAAAAACACGGGATAATATTAACGAATATCGTCTATTGACTGCGAGAGAACTAGAATGTGATCTCAGAACACCGAAAACTACTGTTTCAAAGATTTCAATGTGTGCGAAATTCATTCCGAAATTACTGACGGTGGTGCAAAAAACCTTCGCCTTGAAATCACTCAGGATAGTGTGGAAACGATCAATAACGCTGAACATCTGCTCAAAAAGATTATAGCGGATGATGAAGTGTGGGATTATGATTATGATCCCAAAACAAAACGACAGTCTTCGCAGTGGAAGCTGTCCTAGGAGCCACGACCGGAAAAAAACACGTCAAAGTCGGAACAAAACCCAAGTAATTGGTGATTGTTTTTTATATTATTATTATAAGGGTGTTGGACACCATTAATATGCTCCTAAAGTTCAGTCGATCAACAAAGAATATTATGAAAAGATTGCGTGACCCAATTAGAGGAAAACGGCATCTGCCTTGGTCAAGAGGTGACTGCGGAGCGTGCACAAACCACGTAGCTCCATTTTGGCCTCCTGTGAACCCCCCCCCCCCACGTAGCCCTACGTGGCTTTTGCCTCTACCCCCCTCTCCACGCCCCCCACGTAGCACGTTGCTTTTTTCCTTTGTAATTCCAGAAGACATTTTCTACTGTTTTCTATTGTCAGACGATTGTAAATTACATACGGAAATAATTAACTGAGGGAAATAAATATTCACATGCTGTTGTGAGTTATGTTCCTCATTTTAACTGTTAAAAATGGTATGAAAGGAAAGCTACATGGCCCGGCTCGGAACCCACCCTCCCCCCACGTAGCCCAGCGTAGCCTTCCAGCCTCCCCCCCCCCCTCCCTGGACAGAGCCACGTAGTTTGTGCACGGTCCCCTGGCTTCATCACGATAACGCGCCAGCACATGCATGGAACCTCGTGCAGCAATTTTGACAAAGCACAAAGTCGTACAGCACCATTAATCCATACAGTCCTGACGTAGCTCTGTACGACTTTAGGCTGCACCAAAGATTCAAAATGCCGCTCAAAGGACACAGATTCGACTACAAATAAACACCCGAAATTAACACGACGAACGCTCTAAAGGAGATACCAAAAAAAACGAGTTCCAGGACTGCTTCCAAAAGTGGAAAGGCCGCTGGGAGCGTATTCCTCAATCAAATGGGGACTACTTCTAAGGACGCCACAGCCCGATGTCGCAGAATAACACCAGCGGTGTGATATGAAGGACAGACCTCGTATGGCCGATGACTGCTTTTGTGTAACGCATAAAATTTTTATGTGACAATCGGACGAGCAGAAAGGGTATGGCGTAACTCTATCGTTTCAGTGCAGTTATATGGAAGACTAGCTATAAGCCCGCCAAAGCAATAGTTTGGCAATTCATTTCTTTGCAGCTGGTTAATTATTTGGAATAGTTAGTGTATAATACTCATAATCTTGATTTTGTGTTAGTCTACATATTTAGTTTGCAGTTTACATAGCAATACAGTTATGACTTCTACTGAATTAATGACGAAAAAAGTATAGAACCTATGAAACTAAAAATAAATTAGGAATCCCAAACCGTCAGTTTTAATCCTGGTTCAAGCACAATTCTGCACGATAAATATGGAACTTTGTTCATCCACAGGAAGTGATAACTATAGTAACACGGTGCTGATGAAACAGCTTAAATTGTTTGTAAAACAGATTTCATAATGAGTTATGTTGTAACAAAGTGCGAAGTATTTGGCAAGGATTGAAAAAAAAAAAAAAAAAAAAAATTAAATGACGGAAAGTACGTTTTTGATAACGGATAACCGTTATTTATTTGACTGATATATTTGATGATTACGTACCTACGTTTCATGTAAACATTCACTGAGTTTAAATAAGATTCAGTTTCTTATCTTTCATCAAAAAAAAAAAACGCAGGTTATATTGTAATCTGGTCCTATCAACAGTTATAGAGAATATAATGTAAACATGGAATGCTCTTCTCCTTACATTTTCTGCATCTTGTTGTCGTCAATAAATAAAAAGCAATGTATACATTTAAACGAATTGTAATTTTGTTACGTAAGATTGCCTCATGTTAATTTTTTTTTTATTCGAGCTCATTGTATTTTTGTGCAATTACTTCCACAAAAGATAATTGCCTCTCTTTCTGGCTTCACAATTACACCTTCTGTTAAGAATATAAATGCAAAAAAAAATCAAATTAATTTTTTATTTGAAATTTACACATCCATTTAACGGTATAAACGAAAATAAAGTCAATACAGCCATTCATTGAATTTTGCTGGTTAGGTAAGCAGCGTAAATAAATCTTCGGGCATTATGGAGTCTCATGGAGTGTTGCCAATGTATCGAGGCTAGCGCAGTCTCCAGGCGATGCATTTCACTAAAGAGGATAAGGCCATAGATGCCCCCAGGTTCCAGCTATCCATCTCAGCAAACAGTAAAATTAAAGCAATAACATTTAATAATCATGAGAAGTCAATAAAATTAAAGCAATAACATTTAATAATAATGAGAAGTCAATAATTGTAATTACTACATCACACAACATAACCGTAACACACACATTTAGAATCCTAATGTTCATACAATATAATAGCATTTATCCACTTTCTTTTAATGCTGTATATTAACTTGGCGAAGCAAAAAATAAAAATCCCATTTAAAAAATTTTCTTTCATTTACTAATTACCTTTGATTCGATTTTGATACTGATGCAAGAAAGTTTTTTTTTTGTTAAGACAAAATAATATGCGAAATACAAGGAATAAAGAATACGCGAAATATTATCGCTAATGGCCCAATACAGAAGTACCGAGAATCAATTGTCCTTTTGGTCAGAAATTTGGGACACGCTTTCTTTCCTGAAGACAACTTTCGATAAAAAATGCATTTTTAAGAAAAAAGAAATTTTTCTTAGACATAAGGCAGCACTAAAGTTGCCGTCTGCGATAGTGTTGACAGTACAGTCTAAACACATCTTTACAACTAACGATAGCATTTACAACAAAGATTCTAAAATCACTGGTAAGTAATACCATATGAACACATTCGTAAGCCGTGGGTAGTAGCAAGTATTTCTTGCTTAATAACTTCTACATATATATCCACATTTTGGGCCATTTTTCTTCAAAATCTCAAAATTGGAAAAAACATTTCGCCGAAATCACAAAGAAATAGAAGCTTGATATGTACGACGGGAGCTTTGTTTGCGAGAGTAGTTTACATGACCATACATGTCATTGCTAACATTAATACAATGAGCTCGAATAAAAAAAAAAATTAACATGAGGCAATCTTACGTTACAAAATTACAATTCGTTTAAATGTATACATTGCTTTTTATTTATTGACGACAACAAGATGCAGAAAATGTAAGGAGAAGAGCATTCCATGTTTACATTATATTCATTATATTCATTAAATTCTCATTAAAGAAGATGATTATTTACTAATAATAATTGAATTCCTCATGTGTTATATTTTGATGCAAGAACATTCTTGTCCAGCAATCTACGCTGATATTGCCGCTGCACTCTTCCCCTCCTCAAGCCAGCTTGTGTCCTCGCAAGCTTAGTAATGGACCAACGTAAGCTGCTGGGCTATAGTAGTTCGGTCGTGGACTGCTGCTGTCGGCTCACAGAGTTTAAGAACAATATGTTATAATCTCAATTCCGGTTGCGACGCTTCGTCCATTTCCTGCGGTAAATAACCAGACATTAGTACATATGCCATGATATATTGCTTACACAATTTTAATGTATGTAGTACACATTACTGCATGGTTGTTTCAGTGTCTTTGTTAGTTGTAGCACTTACAGAGGCTTTAGGCAACGTTACTAAAATCTGAGAAGCAGTACGAATTACAGGCTCTAGGTTAAATTTTGCCACACTTTTAGTATGATGTTTGTATAAGTACAGTGTTAATATGATCACAAATGATACAATTACAATAGTAGATAAACTTATAGTGGTAACAATGGTTTTATGCTTAGCTTGGGCTAACATATGGGTTTCTACCGTGGCTATCATATGGTTATATTCAATAGCATCTCTTGCTTGTTTCAAGTGTTTTGTTAGCTCAGCAGTCAATATGGTTGGATGTGTTTGATGTAGCTCAACAAGTTTCGGACTATAATAAATTCCTACATTGAAGGTTGCAATGATTAAACTAAGGAAAAAGGAAACTGCTTTAGGCAATATAATTGTAAGGACAGGGAATATGACTCATCACTCACCAAAGTTGATGGCAGCGACGAGAGGAGAACATATATAAACACACAAATAAACTCAATATTTCGGTTATTAAACCTTAATCACGTTGGAGAAAATGAGTCATGAGGCTCGGAGGTGTGCACACGCCGAGGGTTGCTACATGACTAGGTGGATTATCAATATGGCGGTGGGGCTGAGATATTGTATATAAATACGTAACTCGCACATTACTATGGATAGCTATGCTATGCGTTACAGGTATAATGAAATCTTGACCAGTAAACTGGCAATGAGTTGCGTGTTTGACGATTCCGCTGCCTGAAAGGGTGAGTTTTCTGTCGGTTTGATTCGTATGTTCATTCCAACATCTTGCTAGTACATTGTAAGTTCGAGGTATGGTAAACAGCCAATTACCGTGCAAGGAGGCTACATAAGGACGATCAAGTGTCAGAATTTCTCGTAGTCAGTGATCAGAAAAACTATTGTTCAAAAACTTGGAGGTTTTATAATTTGGGAAATTTGTGTCGTGCGAGGTGAACACTGAACATTTGCATTTGCAGAGACCACCGTGACTGGCCCGCTACTGGTTTGCACCTCGATAGCCTTTGTTTCCAGCTGCTCTGTCTGGGGCGAAAGCAGCTCATGATGGGGGATGCCGTGTTTGATGTAAATTGCAACACCGCCTCCGGCTGTTGGTCGATCTTGCCGGTAGCAGCAGTAGTTGGCCACTGTGGCTCGGAGGCTCTGTTTGAGGTGTGTCTCAGACACGAGGCATATGTCTATGTCCTCGTCACGTAGACATTGTCTGGGCTCATCAATTTGTGAGCGGATGCCGTCAGCATTCCAAATGCACATGGTTAGTCCTTGTATATGGGTTCTAGCCACTGTGGGTGGAAAGGTTGCCAGGGTTGTCGGTTTTTAGGGCTGTCTTAACTGCGGTTGCTATGTCCGCGGCTAGCTGGTCAAATTTAGTGAGAAGCGTTGTCACCATGTTCAAAAGGTTGCCTACTATTGTCAGCATTTGGTCCATCGTCCCTCCATTCCCAGAATCAGAAGAATTTCTGGTTTGGTTACACTTTTGGCATTGTTGGCCAGGTTTGGGATGGCTGCTGTTGTTGGCTGCAGGTTTCTTGTTTCCCTTGGGTTGATTTTGACCAGTGACGGCTTCAATAATGGAGGTGATTTCCGAGTGGTGGGTTGGCATTTGTGCCTCACTCTTCTTGCTTCCTTTTTGCTGGCCTTTGCCATTCTTCTGAGGTGGGTTCTGGGCGTTATTATTTTCTTCTCGTTGGCGCCTGTGTTGGTTGGTAGCTGGTGATTCCTGGGCAGGTGTTTCTTCCGCCTTCTTCTCTGCGTTCGTCTTCTTCTGCTCCTTGTTTGTTTGGGTAGGGGTGACACCCCGTTGTCTATCTCAGGCGCGTCTGAACGCTGGACAGACCTTATAGCTAGCGACATGGCTGCCTTTGCACTTAGCGCATGTCGGGGTGTTTTCACCCTTCCTCATGGTGCAAGCGTTGGACAGGTGCGCCCCAGCGCACTTGACGCACACTGAGGGCAACATGCGCCAGGGCCTGACAATTATAACATTGAACAGCGCGTTAGGTGGACCTCAATTTTTCTACTTTAATCCGTAGGGACATCAGCGCTTCCAGTTGAACCACTTTCCTGTTTTGAGGCCGATCCAGAAGCACCACAAGGAAAAGAGGCATTACGTCAGAGCCGCCAGGTCTCTTTAATCGTGGTACTGTTCTTATGTCGAGTCCCAGCTCCTCTAATTCTTCATTGATGTCTTCCGGTGGCATGTCCGAGTACATGCCGCGAAGGACGATCTTCACTATCTTTTCCGCTGCGGACGGGAATGTGAAATAAGGCATTTTTCTCCATTGCAGCACTGCTGTAACGTCCAGATAATCTTCAGTATTGGATAATGTCAGTTTGACTTTGTCTCCACCGGCGGACTTGACTTGGAAAGGTCGCCCGTTCAGTGTTCGTTTCACCATCTGGTACATTTCCTTGTATGTGTTGGGGTACTGCACCACGATGGGCGGGATCTGCTGTTTGGAGCTCTGTTGCTGCTGGTGTTGCTGCTGCTGCTGTTGTTGTTGTTGCTGCTCTCGTTCTTCCTGGTACAACACATCTTAGTTCTATTCTGCCAGGGTGTAGAGTAGGCGGAGGCTTACAGGTACGACGCGCCTGCATGAATTTTCACCGTCATCTTGGTCCCCAGCTGAACTTGTTTTTAGGTTCTTGTTCGTGGATTTACCGCGAAACGGGAAGGTGGCGGATGGTTCTGGGAAACTGAAGGCACCGATGATTTTCTTCTTTCCCGCCTTTTTGTCTTTGCTGGTCGTGGTGAGCTGCGACACAGGGATGCTGATTTTACTATGGTCGGCTCTCTTCTCACTCATCGACATCTTCACTTTACCACCGAGGAGCGGTGAGGTGCACCGCTTAGTTGCGCGGGAGTTAAGTCCGTGGGCAGGCCCGGTCGTCGTTTGCGTTGTGTGCACGGTCTCGGTTGTATCTATAATCGAATCCGAGTTAGGTTGCCGGGTCGTTGTACGATCCTGCAAAGCCGTCCTATCCAAATCCGTTGCCAAGTCCGTGTCCGCAGTTGTCGCTCGCAAAGCCGAGTGCGCTGGGGCACTCGGCCCGCCTGGCGCGACAGTGCGGTGAGCACTTTCCTCCCCGATCATCTTAACGCTAGAGAAGCAAACACGGAACTGAGAGATGTTTAACATTCACCGGGCTCGGAAGGTCAACGACCCGACCACGAAATATTAAATTTAGAACAGCTTCCTGGTTTCCTAGTTGGTTTGTTCAGTAAAACAAACGAACCATTGGGAATTTCTTGCGGTTTCGCCCTTTTACTATATTCTCTCGCCTGCGCCTTTTTCTTATTTTTACGTACAGCCTTCCAAATCCTCTTTAATTTATGAACCAGCCCTTTTACTTCTGGATCTGTGACTTCCTTAGCGATAGGGAAAATTGTAAAAGGTTAATTAATTTCTAGGCCATGTAGAATTTCAAAAGGTCTGTGCTTGGTGGATGTATAAATTCTACACTTGTACGCCGAAACGATATATGGGAGAAGTTTTGGCCAATTAGTTTGCGACTTATTTACATAGCAACTGAGGGCCTTAATAATGGTTCTATGACATCGATGAGCGCGCCCGTTGCAAGTCGGCCGTAGTGGCGAAGTGCTGAGCTTCTCTATCTAGTATATAATTTCGTAAGATCACACATCCACTCACCTCGATAGCTATTGGCTGCAGAACCCTGTCAGGTGTCAGCCTTCGTTCTCAAAACAGCGACCAGAGATACCATTAGAACTGATACCAAATTAATTGGAATAATACATTCATTAAGTTTGCTTTTCATAGCGGTTCATAGTTTAAAAAAATTTGATAAATTTTGCGGCTGAAAGAATGCGGATCTGTTACCAATTAAAGCTACTTAAAAAAAAAAATTAAGTTAGTCTTGGTCTCTGCTGTAACCACGAATGCCAACTGTCATTTCAGCTTAGGATAAATTTCAGTTTAATTATAACTTTCACTAATCTTGTTGCTTGACCAAAATTTATGCATTACAGTTTATTTGCTTTTTATGCATTTTACTGACCACTTTCGTTATTGGTCTTTATTTTAAGTGGACATCAAAACAAATGTGCCACCGAATCGACTATTCTGGCAACTCATTTCTGCTGAGTTGCTCAACTGTGTCATAATATGGAATGTGTATTAAGTTCTCTGGCCTTCACAGATACTGTGACCAATGTTTTCATTATGAGCGTAAAGCTTTTGAAGCAAACAGGATTTTTTTTAAAAATTTTGCAGAGTGAGCTTTAAAGGCCAAATACAAGTCAAGATCGTATTTAAGCAAGTTCGAGTGAATGACCTTTGAAACATTTGCACGATAGCGCGATCGTTCCTGTCCGTGTTTAATACCTACCTCTATTAATCCATCTGAGTTCTTCAAGCTCAAGAGATTTTATTCATCCTAATGTTGAAACACAGGTCAAGCTTATATTTGGCCAGATCAGGTCAACCTGTCATAATCTTTAATCGTAAAAACTGGAAATATTCTAGACCCGTGACGATACGCAAAAAAACAGTTACGGGCTACACTAGTTAATAATAATTTACATACTTCCGTGAACAGGGTGACTTAAAATTTGATCCTCGAGTCTAATAAAAAAGTCAAGCATATATTCCATATAGTCCAGTCAAAATAGACATTATACCCTTGCATAAATTCCCAACAAGCTGAAAATTTGCATGAACGTTAGGGATACCATTATAATGAAATTGTGAAAAGTCCCTATCGATCCCGTGTGTGCAAAAAACGTCATACAAGGTCAAAGTTCGCAAAAATGTGTTTTTCGTATTTTTTAGAGAAACGGTTGGTTTTATGATAAAAATAGCTCAGACAAAAATTGTAGATCATGTAATTATCTAAAAAAATTGTCCTTATACTTTTTTCCCTATGATTTACCATTTCTGAGAAAAAACCATTCAACATTTGAACACGACTGGCCCCGACAACTGGTGCATGCTGTTGAACAAAATAAGCCCACGTTTTTGCAGCAGCATTTTGAATTACACCCGTTTTTGCAGTTACAAAAAATAGAGTTAAGGAGCTTTTCTCGTGCAGGTGGAAGTAGATTGTAGATTGGTTCCAATACATTATCAATTAGCATGCAACGCCATTCTTCTGGATCCAGTTGATTACCAAGTCGTACTTGAACCTGGTAATACACTCGATAAAAATGTTGGTCAGCAGATGCTGAGGTTTGAGGAAGACAAACTAATTGCACACGTTTTTTAATTATGTGTATGTTTTGCAAATGATAAGTAACGTAACTTATCTATGCAAGTAATTTTCGTTGGAGCTCCATATACAGAAAGAAGAATGCGAATTCCGCTGGTGATTAGATTTTCTGGAGCAGAGTTCATATCCTCAAATACTTGTGTCCATCCAATTAGATCTTGTTTCTCAAGTAATTTAACAACTGTCTTTTCACTCCTCCGGAACAATGCTGTTGTTCTATCATAGCATGTAAAAATAAAATGTGATCTTTAAATTTAGGATAAGCCAATATACAACTTGAAAAAAATTCCCGACGGTTGTTGAGCCTTGCCTGGTTTTAAAAAGTAAATGATTTTTTCAATTGAAGTACGAGCAGTGAGTAATACTAACAGATCAATATCAATATCTTCACCACCAATCAACTGGATTAAATTGATTTATTGCCATTTCTACGATAAGTGCATCAGCGTCATTGCCAGCTTGCTTGACTAAAATATTCTCACTAGAAAATTTTTCTTTGAGCATTGCAATGAGCTGAGACTTACTGTGAGTGTTGGAAAAAAATTGTTGTTGGCTAGTTGGGACTGTTATAAATTGGTCAAAGATAATATCAGAAGATGCCAATGTTTTTGTCACATGGCGACGTTGTTCTGCGGCTTTAATATTTTTTGTAGAATTGGTGTAGCCATCAAATACTACGGTCACTTTTTGACCAAAATGTCTGCGTATTCACTGAACATATTTATCTGAGTTGTTGGTGAATGTAACTTCTCGATAGCAGACCACACGGTGCAATAAATATCCTCCATCGATACTGAATACAGCACAAACTTTAGTAAAGTATACTAGCAATAACCACGTGTTTTCACCACGAGCGAACATTGAAGACTAACGGTATTTCATTGGAACCTTCGAAAAACGAGCAGCTAGACAATTGAACAGCAGACAGATGTTGCTGAAGGCTACGTGGTAACGTAAAATGTGGGACTGGGTTTCTTTTCAGCTCATATTCTCAGAATTACCATTCAGTATAAATGTATTAGTCACGCAGATTTATTTTCATACTTATATTATGCGTTAAATGATGTAAATAGACAGAGTAGTCATGAATATTGTGGAGAATACAACTTCAGTGAATTTTAGAATGGCTTTTTCTCAGAAATGGTAAATCTTAGGGAAAAAAGTATAAGAACAATTTTTGTAGAAAATTACAAGATCTACAATTTTTGTCTGAGATATTTTTATCATAAACCTAACCGTTTTACTAAAATATTCGAAAAACCCATTTTTGCGAACTTTAACCTTGTATGACGTTTTTTGCACACACGGGATGGATGGGGACTTTTCACAATTACATGATAATGGTATCCCTAATGTTCATGCAAATTTTCAGCTTGTTGGGAATTTATGTAAGGGTACCCCTATTTTTCAGGCTAAATTGACCGGACTAATACTGCTGGCCCATACCTGCTTATCACATTCGTCATTTAACGTGACCCTTGCATCTTCTGGCACAAAATATCGATCATTTACCACTGAAACGCGTGCGATTAAACAGGTCCTTGGAACTTCTATAGCACCGTTACCAATATTTTTTAAAGTCACAGGAATAAACTTCCTTTCGTTATGTGTTTCAACCTCACAAATACATCTTTTAACATACACCCTCCTTAGGTCTAGAAAATCATTTACCGGCAGGGAATCAACCAATAGTATTGACCCTAGTTCCGCTTCCATCTCCTTAGATAATGGGAAATACAGAACCTTATCTGAGGATCCTGGAATAGTAAACGCGGTATTGGACTTCACGTCTGACTGCTGCACACGGCTAACAGGGTTGGTGACGTAATTCCTTCCCCTAGGTTACGTGTTCGAGCCTTCGAGCACAAGTTGGAAGGTTCCATTAGATTGATCCCTTATCCTACCTAATCCAGCGCTCCGCGATGTCCAACACTGCCCTGTATTGTCCTAGAAAATCATATCCAAGGATTCCATGATATTTTAGGCCCATGGGACATCAGAGGAATGGCCACTGGCCAGCTGCAAATTTTCGCTTCATCTTTGGCTAAGCTGGTCTGTGTAGCAAAGTTCTGCATTTTTTCATTTAGTTCCTCCTTAGCGTCTTGTACCGAGGTGGTAGCCTGCTTAGCAGTTCTAGTTTCTGGAATAATATATGACAGAGCACCCCTCACCTTTCGTCAGAAGGGCCGTCGCCGATGCTCAGCGATTCTGCGCTCTGCCCGACGCGCACAGGTGCTTCCTCTTCAGTGACACGCTCGGCTCCGCGACGACCGAATCGGCAACTTGACTGGGTGGCATCGAATCCGCCGTTCTGCGCTTGGCACCGCTACTATCGTCACGACGAGCTGTCCAGAATGCTGCCTCACGCCCGCTCTCTCGTCGACTGCCTTTGAATGGAATGTAGCGAAGTATAATGACTCCCCCATCCAGCCAGAACCCGATTTTTGTCAGAGCTTATTTTACCATCCCAGCTTTTACTAATACTTTCGGTTAATCTTTTCCCCTAACTTCCATTCCTATCCTATCCTTCTTTCTTTCTTCTTCTTCAATGACCCGTGGTCGTTTCCCTCTTGCTGACACTGTTGTAGAGTCTTAGATGTGGCGGAGACTAGTTATGGTACTGCTTTGCACATTCACAGCCGCTTGCCAGGATGAACGAGTGGTAGGCCGGAAGTAACTATTAGACTACTTAATTGCTTGGATTGCTGTCCACGTTCTGCAGCTCCACATGTCCAGATATCCAGTAGCTTCGGCTGCTGCAATGTTAACTCAGCTCTGACTTGCTCTAACCGTTACACCAGGTGGGTTCTATTATTACAAATGAGTCAGGTGAACAGCTAACCCGTTTATTGCATCCAAGTTGTGCCAGGTTACAGACTTGGGCTGCTTCGAGCAGAGTCCTCGACAGTAGTCAACAAATCAATTATAAATTCACTTACAGGTTGCGGGTGCGGCTGGCTCAAGGCGGCGAGGTGAGACGCCCGTACCGGCGCGGTAACGACGCGAAATACGTGTTGAAATTTCGAGAGCGAGGCCTCGGAATTCAGAGTTAATATAGTGACCAGTCACCAGAGCTGAGGTCGTTGTCTCGCGTCAGCTATTTCATGAGACACTTCGCGCCGGCAGTTCAATGCTGCCGCGAATGTTCCGGGAGGATTCACACGTTACACCCTGCTCTATCGTCACGCGCTTCGGAACGTGACTTAATTCTTTACCTTAAAATTGCCAGAAATCCTACTTTTTCAATAACGACCTCTAAAAACTACTGAAATGCGATATTTCACAAAAATTTCTTTACTTTCGTATTGTTTATCATTATCACTATTCACTATGTAAATAACATGTAGCATCATACGCCTAATAAATCAATAAACTATTCTCTATAAAACTGTGGCGACATAGTTATCTTGAAAACTTCAATATCTGTACTAAGCACAAAGTTACTTGCCATAAATATCAAAATTCTATTACTTTTAGTGAAGAGTTAATATACTAGGTAGTGGTTTGAATAAAAATTCCGTTTAATCAAATTAATCAAAACTCAGAAAACCGAATAAATATAACCAAACACAACTACAATATAAACAATTCAAAGATTGGTACACTCATCTTAGGTCTCATCTTCGAGCGCATGAATTAAATATTACTAATGTTTATTACATTTGAGTCAGACATTCTAAAAACTAAACATTAGAAGTAAAGATATTAAACAGAATCGTAAGTTAAATTGTGTGACCTTTTGTCAGATTTCTCTCTCTCTCTCTCTTTTTTTTTTGTTTTTTTTTTTTGTTTTTGTTTTTTTTTTTAAGAAAAAAAGAAAGGTGTGAACATTTAAAATACAGTGTGATGCGTGGCTCATAATTTTCCGTCTAGAAAATATCTCCATTACTTACTCCGTCCTTCGGTATATATAAGTGATTAGCTGTTTCCGCAGATTTTGATCTGGACCATTTGTTCCTATCCAGATTGTTGTTTCTGCTTGATACCGTTTCAGACTTGTCAGAAACACGCGCAGCGTTTTTATAGATTTGTAATAGTATAGGTTCCTGACGTAATGACTATCGATCGGATTTCAGAGTTGTAGCTGCCAAACGTCTGAATTATATCTAAAGTATTTGTTTTCTCAAGTGCTTTTTATAATAATCATAATGAATTTATATCATTAATTATTGTATTCATTTAAATTATGTTGGGAGTTCTATTAGATATCGTGCTTTGATAATAATGGTAAAAAATAATTTTCCTCTATTACCTGTTTTGTTTTGAATACATTCTGGTCCTATTACACTTCCCTGAGGGACGGCCGATGTAACATTTAAATTATAAGAAGTTTCTCCATCAATGACGACATAATGTGAGCAACTAGTTAAAGTTTATCCATTCACAAAGTTGATTCGATATACTGTACGCTCGAATATTCGCAAAACGACGGTTATGTGGCACAGTGTAAAAAAAAGAGTCAACTCGTAAACCTGCGTCAGTAACTTTCATTATGTAATGTATAAATAGGGCCAATTGTGTTTCACATGTCATTTTCTTCCAAAATCAAACGTGGTGCTGTACGTGCAAATTCTTTTTATCTAGAAAATTTATATTGTTTGAGCATTCAAAATGCTCCATAACTCCACTACAAACAGATGTTATAGGTCAGTACTTGTGTGACGACAGCGCGTGCCATGAAAGGCTGCTTCCAGGTCGTTAAGTACCTGTAGCTGTCAAAAAAGGGCAGTTAGCCGTCAATCAATTTCATAATCTGTCAGAGAGGTCATTAATATATATCATAATCATTCAGAAAAACCATTAATCACCCGTGCCACCCACATTGCAACACTAACCTAACTCAGACCTCAAAGAAGTCGCCGCCCATAACGTCATTATGTGTTCAAAGCACGTAATAACTCCCGGCACTTGCGTGTGTTGTACAGAATTGTTTCAACTTGCAAAGATCTGCAGATACCTCGGAAGTTTATGAGCTGGGGATAAAATTGCTTAATAACCTCAATTTCATGTCCATTTCTTCTATACGGTGGTATTAAAATATTAATTTCTCGATTTATCACTTTTTGCAAAAAAATATTTAAAATACACTATAAAAAATATTGATAAATCACAAATTTATACTAATTTCAGATGATTATGATTGATATGCAGTCTTAAAATGTCTAATATTCGGATTTCATCAAATACAAGGGTCTTGGGTTCGAAATTTTTAATCTTCTAATAGTGTTACGACATATCAAAGAACCAGTAAATTTTCTGCCAAATAAAGCGCAAGTTGTTGCGTTAAAATGCGCCAAGCCATTTCGGACTTACCATTACTCTAGCTTAGACCATAGCGCAGATCACATCTTCGCTGTCCGCGGGACCGCCCTACACCGAAGGCTGAACCGTATTATCCCTCCGCGACCCCGTCTTGCCGGAGAGGGCACGCGTAGAACGCCATTTATTTATTTTTAGGTACCATCAATTTAAAGTTATGCTATTGAAAGCACGATTTGTTTTAGCGTCAGAGTGGCACGCTAAAACATTTCTCCAACTCACCTTGCTTCATATGCAGTCGTTTTAAAACCACTTTGGCAGCCCAATTCATATGCGCTCCTAAATATCCAACTGGTCGTGCTGTCCGAACCCCCTCAAAGGAAGTTCCGCCCTTATTAATAAGCAATTCAGAAAGCTATTGTACTACCCGACCCTTGTTCCTTCGCGCCTTCTGGCCGGTGCCAGGTAGAAAAGAACAATCAGACATCGCATTCTGAAAGATTTTATTTCGAATCCTGGTGTACTTATATGTAACTTTGAAAGTTACCCACCACTATTTTAATATTTGAAAATTTCATAGTATTTTTTTCTTCTTATTCGCTTCGGCATAAACTTTAAGGAAAATATTTGCAGGGATTTACTTATTTTTGCGCGCTTGAATTCGTAAGCAACACACATTACTGTTTCGATTGAAAGATAGAAAATTCACACAATTATAGATTGTTTTTCGGTGAATAAGGTAGAAATTTTTTCCCACCGTTATGCGTATCCACGACAGAATGGCTTGGAGATCGTGTATGAAGATCATTTATTCATTCGTACTGAAAATAAACATTTACTGTGCAATTCTGTACAACAAAAAATCAGGTTATTTAATTTTCTTTTCATACATGATGTAACGTGTTATTTTTTAACTGCTAGAGGCTTTGCGTTACTAATACTTTTCTTTTACATATGTTTGAAATTATTTGTTTAATTTACAAGCAGGTCCGTTTTGCAAGGAATTGAAGGGTTGCAATGCGAATGCAGTGTGTGTGGGTATTTACATATCTCCTTAGTCTAACGAACATATTAGTTCTTAAAACCTAATACGGTATTTAAAAACTTCAAACCTGATGGAGCCATGCATTCGGGACGACACGGGTTTGAACCCCACTTGTGGATATAATTTTTGTCGTCAGAACTTGGCTGTAGGGTAGCAGAGGTGCTTTCGATGAAACTCACTTTCCAAGAGCCTCATTGAAAATCCAAAGAAATTTTGGTCGTATGTAAAAAAAATAGGTGGTTGTGACAACAATATGCCAGTTCCACTAAAAGACGGTCGGGAAGTTGATGACAGCCGCGACAAGGCTACCGTATTTAACGCCGAATTTAAAAATTCCTTCACTGACGAAAACATGGAAAACATTCCCGTTTTTCCACGGCGTGTTGAATTTGAAATGGATCCAGTACAAATTGATAGTGTAGGTATCATGAAGCAATTAAAGCTCCTGAAGTGGGGGAAAGCGCCGGGTCCCGATGGTGTACCAGTAAGAGTATTTTCGGAATACGCGGAAGAAATAGAACCATTTCTGTCAGATATATTTCGTAAATCTTTAGAGGAAAGAAAAGTACCTTCTGACTGGAAAATAGCGCAGGTGATTCCCGTTTTCAAGAAAGGAGATCGGAGAGATCCTAGGAATTATCGTCCGATATCGCTAACATCTGTTTGCAGTAGAATTCTGGAGCATGTCATATGCTCTAACGTTATGAAGTTTCTAGATGAAAACGAGCTACTTACAGCATACCAACATGGATTTTGGAAGAACCGATCATGTGAAACGCAACTAGCTCTATTTTCGCATGATGTAATGAAAGTTATTGATGCGGGATCACAAGTTGATGCTATTTTCTTGGATTTTCAGAAAGCTTTTGACTCTGTACCACACAACCGAATCTTCGCGAAGATCCGAGCGTACGGTATATCTGATCAGATTTGCGAATGGATACGCGATTTTCTAACTGGTCGGTCACAGTATGTCGTTGTAGACGGGGAAGCCTCTTCTAAACTAGATGTTACTTCGGGCGTTCCTCAAGGAAGTGTAATAGGACCACTTCTTTTCTTAATTTTTATAAACGATCTCGGTGACAACGTTAATTGCAGGATGCGATTTTTTGCCGATGATGCACTTATTTATAGGGAAGTGAGGTGCTCCGACGATTGCTTAGAAATTCAGCACGATCTGGATGTTATTTCGGAATGGTGCCGTGAATGGCAGCTTACACTTAACTGTAAAAAGTGCAAGGCAATGCACATAAGTAATAAAAAGACCCCGTTTGCTCTGGAGTACAAAGTTAAAAATTCAGTTGTTGACACTGTAGATTCCCTGAAGTATCTAGGCGTAACAGTACAAAGCAAGATGAAATGGGACTTGCACATAACTTCCGTTGTAGGAAAAGCTAATTCCAAACTACGATTCATAGGACGTATTTTGAGAAGTTGTAATGCTCATACAAAGGAAATAGCGTACAAAACACTAGTGCGTCAGCATTTGGAATACTGTTGTGGAATTTGGGATCCGTATCGCAAGGGATTGATTGACGCATTAGAGAAAGTACAGAGAAGAGCCGCTCGATTCATGACTGCTAGTTACAGTCCTTACGTAAGTGTCACAGAGCTAATTCGTGGGTTGGGCTGGGATTGTTTGGCGGACAGACGACGTCGTTTTCGTTTGAATTTGCTGGAGAATATGCGAAAATCTTTAAGTTACGAGTGCAACGAAATACTTCTTCCGCCAACCTATGACAGGAGGGATAAGATTAGAGAAATAAGATGCCGTACTGATTCATTTATGTATTCCTTCTTTCCCCGATCTGTTCGAGATTGGAATGCGCAGAATTAGGATTGGTGCTTAGCACCCTCTGCCACCCACAGTATTTGTGATTTGCAGAGTATAGGTGTACATGTAGATTTCTGCTACATTTCCATCAATTTTATCTCGCTTTGGTTTATATTTAGTCCAATATCTTCCTTCAGTATTTTGTTCACAATATTCAACAACTTCTCAGTATCCTCAACCCGTTCTGTTAACAACACAATGTCATCAGGAAATCGTAGCATACTGATTTTTTTTCTCCTTGAACATTTGTGCCATATTCAAATGGTTTTTTTTTTTTTTTTTTAAATTTCTTTATTTCCTTTATTGCTTCTTCTACATACAAATTGAATATTAATGGGGTAGACTACGACCTTGTCTCACATCCTTTTTAACTGATGCTTGTCTATCATGATCCTCTACTTTTTTTTTATAGCTACTTGATTCTTATGGAGATTATAAAGTATTTTATATCTCGGTACTTTAGACCCGACTTCGTTAAAATTTTGAACATCTTGTCACGTCCAACATTGGAAGGTAACACATTTATTAAAATCAATGGAAATCTCTCCTATTTCATAACTGTTTGATATAAGTTTGAATAACCTTTGTGTTCCTTTTTCTTCTAGGGATTTCAGAAGTTCTGCAGGAATCTCATCAAATCCAACTGCGTTATTTGATTTCAAATCATTCGAAGCTCTATCAAATTCTGTCCTCATAGCTGTATCACTTAAGTAATCAATGTCGACATCAATTAATTACTACCGTCTCATAACTATGCAACTACAGCAGGAAGGAGTAAATCAAAACACATAGCAACTGTAAAAACAAACAGACACAACAGACAATTTGTGCGGTTCTATCAGAGAATTAACGTAATTTTTAATGATGTATACCAAATTTAGTACAATAAAATTTAGGTATTTGGATCATGATTTTAGTACTTTATGATTTTTTTATGAAATTTTCATAAAATTTTGCGATTTTTATGCTAATATACAAAGAATATTGTAACGGAAATCGTAAAGGCTTCACAAATTGCATTTTCAACACGTCCTAATAACCCATCTATGATTTCTAAGTCACTACGATACACTATGTTTCTTGAGTGCGCGTGTATCGTACTTTTCTATTTTAGTACTGTTTTCACCGTACGCACATACAACAATGGATTATTCCCTTCTTTTATTGTCCGTTTTGTTTTATGTATGTCCATACGTTCTCTGACCACGGGTATAAAACGATGCCACATCTCTTCAACTGCGCCTCTTGATAACTTGATGGTGTGGTAATTATTACTCAGATGAGTTCTAAAACGCTCCTTTGAGGCATCATCTAATCTGTGCACAGTTATTATCGTAGCTGCGAATGACATTGTACAGTGGCTTCATACCACAAGTTGCTGCCTCAGGAGACTCCTCAACAGCATTTATTCTGTTCACACTGTGCGCCTTAGCATTTTTCAGTCATTTTTTCGTTACATATTAACTTGTTTTACGGCGGGGAAAATACATACAGCAGCACCATCAACAAAATCACCTGACAAAGAAACGTCGATTCTCATATAAAAAACACCAGCTATTCTAAGTTCACAAAATGAGAACTGCTGTCCCATATTTAAAATATGAAACAAACTATAGTACCACTAAATATTTAATTATGAAATAATTTTTTCAAAAAAATAAATACCGCCTTCTGAAAAAAAACACGATTAAAATTTTAAAATTTCGAAATATTTATATATTAATTAGTTATATTTTGAGTACGCGCAAAAAGAAGCAAGAAAAACAATAAATTACAACAATAAGGATTAACAATAATACGTAAAAAATCGTCTTACTACTTAACTATTATTAAAGTTAGTAACATAAGGTGGGGCAACAGTTGCTTGTTGAAGACTTGAAATGTAAATATCTTGTCATTACATTTGATAACAAGATTAACTGCAGGACACATTGGTCAGGTAGTAGGAAAAGGTATCAAAATTCTGCTCTTGTTGGAGAGAGTGGTGATGGGATGTACGCGAGAAGTAAAGGAATTGGGTTACAAAACTTTGGCCAGACCATTGCTTGAATATGGTAGTGTAGTAAGGGACCCAAATATTAAGTATCAAATACAGGAGTTGAAGAGGGTGCAAGAAAGGTCTGATAGATTTGTTTCCGGAAATTACCACAAAATACAATCAGTAACAGATACGATAAAAGGGCTGGAATGGAATTCATTACAAGATAGGCGGAGGGTAAAGAGGGGAATGGGAGTGTACAAGTCCTATATTGGTGAGGAGACATGGAAAGAAAGAATTAAAAGTAATGCATGGAAAGGAAAAGATGACCATGACCACAATCTGGCACTGTATTTCAGGCACAAATGTGTAGGACGATTCTCTTTTTGGGTAAGGGTGTCAGGGATTGGAATAAGTTACCAAGAGAAATGATGAATAATTTACCAAAAACTTTGAATGAACTTAAAGTTAAAAATTGCCGAGGGCAAATGAAGGTGGGTGCAGGGAAGGGGGAGATATTTGTGTAGGGAAATTGCCAGCGAAGCGTACACTGCATCGCAATTTAATTAAATATTATATTATTTTAACATGTTTCAATAAAACTGAAACATACAAATGATACACGGAATTTGACAGTTTAATGAAGCCAGACGTAAGAACCACTAATTATTATATTATCTGCAAAAAGTTTAACTCGTGATGCAGTCTAAAGCCTGACAGTGAACTGTGAAGTACCAGAGATATGCTTCTACCACCTGTGAGGTCGATTACAATACAGTGCCGTCTATATTGTTTTACTATTCACAGAAGCAATATCCGCCTCACTTTATGCTGTAAAGTACGGCAGAATTTTCGTTCGTACCCACGTATCGTCTCGGAGAGCAAATAAAGTGTTCTAATTAGTTCCCCCAATGTGACAGCTGGCACCGACTTCAGAAATAACTGATAACGGTAATATTTCAACAATAGTAACGCAAAATATTGTCCATTAAGCAAGAAATAAATTTATTTTAAAATTTTTAGTGCTATTTTTTGAAAGTGGTTTTTATTTTTAATTTCTTTATAGTAAAACAAATGCAAGTGTGGCTAATATTTTAAGTTAATGAAATGAAAATTTTATTGATTAACTTCTTTATATTTTAGGATTCAAGCTACAGTTTTATGTTGGATGAAACTGGAGAAGTTTCCGTTTGACAAGCAAACATGCAGTTTTTATCTCGAGAGTTGTAAGTATTAAAATTTTAGTAAATTGTATCATACTTTTAAAATCAGATGATAATGTGATGTTTGCTGACCTCACGGTTAAAATTTGCATGCCCAGTTTTGTATTCATCTTCTCACATCAAGCAAGTGGATGAAGCACTCAGTAACTAACACCTGTAGCCTAGTGACAGGCTGCCTGAAGTCTACCCCCAGTTTACAGGCTTTACCAGCTTCCGGGGATTGCACCACCAGTGTCCAGAGAGAAGTGGCTACGAACAATGAGTGGACAAAAGTAGAACGGACTGCGTGGCCTTATACCACCAGCCCAGAGACTCAGGTCCAGAAAAAGCTTCCTGAGAACATCGCTGGAACATATTGATTCACCTGAAAAGGCCAAAGTATAGCTGTCGAAAATAAAGGTCCCTAACATCTCTGGACCACTGACAGTTGCAGAGCGCTTGCAACCTGGTCACGCAGAGGACTGCAACGTTTGGCGGTTCTTAAATTGATTGCGAATAGGTGTGGGCAGGTCCGAGGAAAACCTAGTGAAATGGGCTTGTACTGATGCCACCAGTAATAAGTGCGAGTGTGGTGAGGACCAAACAGTAAACCATATGCTCCAGCGCCCTACGTGCCATCATCCTGCAACAACGAATACATTTGAGGTTGCGAACTACAGGGCGAAATGTGTTTAAAGTTATAAATGAATGTAATCTTTCTCGGCGTTGTTTATTTATAAACGTTTCTCGGGAAACAAACCGAGTGATGTTGATATTAATGCACAATATTTCGGCGACTTTATTCTCCGTCGCCATCTTCAGGTGCAGTTGCAAGTCTTGAAGTCAGCCATGAGCTTGTTGTTTGTAAACGGAGAATAAAGTCGCCGAAATATTGTGCATTAATATCAACATCACTCGGTTTGTTTCCCGAGAAACGTTTATAAAAGTGTTTAAAGTTGTTAATTTGCTGTGTTTTTACTGTGTATTTGATGTTTATGATTCAAGAATAATAATAATAATTAGATATTGTGACATTCTTAAAAACCGGCGTTGCTATCTTAAATCCAAAATATGCAATGTCACTTAACAAGAACTTTTAAAGGAAATTGTGCGTATAAATACATAGAAAAGATTTCTAAATTTGGTTATCATTCTAATAATGCCGTTTTGCAGAGGAACTGGCGGTGTGGTATTTCACTGATTAAGGCGCTAGCTTTCGGGTACCGGCTTCAAATCTCGGGGAGCTTATGGATTTTTAAGGGTTGTATTTCATCATATTAGCCATGCTACCGAGCGTGGTGGTGAAACGGTTAGCGTTCTGGCCTCGCATTCTGGAGGACGGCGGTTCGAATCCCCGTCCGGGCATCCAGATTTAGGTTTTCCATGGTTTCCCAAATCACTCCAGGCAAATTCCGGGATGCTTCCTTCAAAAGGGCATGGCCGAATTCCTTCCCATTCCTTCCCTCCCATCCTTTCCGTCTCTAAAAGACCTCGCTGTTAGAGAGACGTTAAGCAGCTAAAAAAAAAAATAATAATAATAAAAAATAATAATAATAAAAAAAAATTAGCCATGCCAGGTCGTTCCGTGATTTGGATTCTTTGTTAAATTGTAGGTCCCAGAGAAAAGAATCTGGCAGTCCTTCCTCTGACACAATTTCTTAGTATGCTTCGTTGGGGAGGATCCAACCAACCTTCGGCTTGTGGACTAAGTTAAGTGTGGCAGAGGAACTATTAAATAGAATGCATATGCTTAGGTACCCAACTCACAAAATTCTCAATAACTGTGACATAAGGTAGTGTATTCTGCGATTCCATAGTTTATTACTATAATTGTAGGATAACTGTAACTTCCATTTTACGATCAAGGAAAGCAAAGATTACAAATACCGTCACCTCGTTTAAAATCAGTGTGTTTCCACTGAAACCCTCCAGTTTTGTTTTAGATTGTGGTTAGGATTTCTATCCCTGGCGTTCACCTGGAGTGACTTCGGGAAACCCAATGTCAGGCTAGTGCACTAAGGGAAACAACTTGTTCAAATGAACTTTCCCTAATGACGCCCCATCTAAAACCCTTCTGCTAATAATTTACTGACTCGAACCCCTGAATGTTCGATGGAAGGCAGTACTCCATATTCATTCAGCCGTTTCTTAAGCGTTTACAACATTGCTGAGAGTGCTGAATGATGTGTATCGTTTGCCAAGGAACGAATATGAATATTTTTTTATAGCTTGTCTTACTTATTGGTTTTCTTTTCCCAATATTGTTTCTGAGTTTCTTCATCTTTCAGACGAACAAACTTTATTTTATATACATATGGCATGAGCATTTCATCAATTTATACAAGACATCTTCAATATCCAAGATAACATACGTAGATATTAATTATTATTATTATTATTATTTGCGGATAAGCCCATTAGGACTACGCAAAGTACTCAAAAGCGTTTTTTCGCTTTTCTTTGTGCCCATATTTCCTTCATACGCTTGCTATGGGCTTCTTTTCTCTCAACTGACCATGTTGTTCCTGATCTTTTCTTTAATCTTTCCTCCCGGTCAACTTGCCACTTGTAAATTTTTGATTTAAATGTGTCTCTGTTTTCGAAATCTTCTGGAACAATTCCTGCTAATTTGAGGTCTTTCTTGATTTCTCCAATGAATTTCATTGTATCCGATATTGATTTACTTCGGTTTTCATAGAATTCAACTATTTGTCTTGTAAGTCTGTTAGGGTTCATTCTTCTGATGTGTCCATAAAAAGTGAATGGCTGCATATTGTAAAATGTCCTGATTACTTTTGAGTCTGTACTGGTCTCCTATGAGTCTTGGGCCCAAAATTTTTCTTATAATTTTGCGTTCTTTTTTCTCAATGTTTTCTATATCTTTTTTTCTGTTAAAAATAAGTGTTTCTGATCCATAAAGACATTCTGGTTTAATAACTGTATTGTAATGTCTCAGTTTTGTGTGCTTGGAGATGCATTTTTCGTTGTAGACATTTTGTGTTAGGCGATAAGCTGTTTTCATCTTTTGGCATCTAATTTCATTACCTTTTGCTTCAGTTCCATTCACTCGGATTGTTTCACCGAGATACTTGAAGTATGACACTCGTTTGATTTTTCCATATTTTGTTTCCATGCATTTTGGTGTTTCTTCATTGCAGGTTTCTCGAATGAAATCTGTAGACCCACTTTCTCCGCTACTTCTTTCAAGAGTTTGTTCTGTTTTTGGGCTATTGCAATGTCACGCGTTAAGATTGCTAAGTCGTCTGCAAATGCTAGGCAATCTATCTTTAATTTTCCTCTGCCTAATATAATTTGCTGCTCAATTCCAAGGATTGATTTTTGTTTCCGCCATTTCTGTAACACTTTTTCAAGGACGCAGTTGAACAGTAACGGAGAAAGTCCGTCTCCTTGTCTTACTCCTGTTTTAATAATGAAGGGTTCTGATATCTCCCCTAAAAATTTTATTTGGGACTTTTTATCTGTTAGTGTTTGTTGTATTAAAGCAAGAGTTTTGTGGTCTAAGCCTTGTTCTTTCAATGTTTGGAATAATGACTTTCGATCAACTGAGTCATATGCTTTTTTTAAAAATCTACAAATGTGCATACAAAATGGTTGCTACAAATTCTTTGATATCTGAGGATAAGTTTTAGATTGAGTATTTGTTCTGTGCAAGATCTTCCTGGTCTAAATCCTGCTTTATATTCTCCGATCCTTGGTTCTAGTTGTTGTTGAGCCCTATCGAGGAGACACTGGGAGAATATTTTGTATGGTACTGACTGCAGTGAGATGCCCCTGTAATTATTAACACTTGCTCTGTCTCCCTTTTTGTGTAAAGGGTGGATTAACGCATTTTTCCAATCTTCTGGAATTTTTTCTGTTTTCCAAATGTCTTGGGTAATTTTTGTGATCTCTTTTATAGTTTTTGATCCCGCTGATTTTAGAAGCTCTGCAGTGATTCCATCTTCACCAGCTGCTTTGTTGTTTTTGAGTATTTGATTTGCCTAACAATTTCATTTTCATCAGGCGGTAATGAATTTGGATTTTGTTCTTTAGGTTCTTGTGGTGCGAATCGTTGAATTGGTTAGGGACAATTTAAGAGTTTTTCAAAATACTCTGCGAGCACTGTACAGTTTTCTTTATTGTTTAATGCCAGTTGTCCGTCCTCTTTCTTAAAGCAGAGGCTTTGTGGTTGATATCCTGTGAGTTTTATTTTGAAAGTTCTGTAGAAATTGCGTGTGTTGTTTTTCTGGAAGTCTTTCTCAATTTCGAGCAGTTGCCCATTTTCATATTTCCTTTTGGTTTGTCTGATTAGTTTTGCTGTTTCCTTCCTACTATTCAGGTATTCTTTGTAGGTATTCATCTGTTTTTCTGTTGTCCCATTTGATGTCGTCCTTTGATTGCTTGGTCACATTGCTCGTTCCACCAAGGGTATTTTCTGCGTTTTTGCTGTGGGATTAGTTTTTGTGCTGTTTCAATTAGTTTGGTTTTGAGTTGTTGCCAATTTTCTGATTTCTTTCTGTCCAGTTCTTCTGTAAATGAAGGCTGAATTTTGCCTGCATCGAATTTTGGAATTGGTGGTTTCTTTTTTATGATCCTTTGTGGTCTCAATTTAAATTTAATTCTTGTCAAGTAATGGTCAGAATCTATGTTTGCACCCCTTCTAACCTGGACATTCAAAATTTCTCTATGGTTTCGATATGAGATGGCTACATGATCGATTTGGAACTCGCCTAAGAGTGAGTTTGGTGCTCGTCATGCCGTCTGTTTTGATGGTTTCTTTTTAAAATTTGTTGACATGATTTTTAGATTGAATCTACTGCAGAGTTCAACTAATCTCTATCTGTTTTGGTTGGTCCATTTGTGAGCCGGGTATTTTCCGATTGTTTTTCTGTATCTTCTTTCTCTTCCTAGTTGTGCGTTAAAGTACCCTACTAAGATTTTGATTTGGCTTTGTGGGATGTTATATATTGTTTCTTCTAGTGTTTCCCAGCATTGATCTACCTTTCCACGATCTGTTTTATTATCCTTGTTGATTTGCATGTGCGCATTGATTAGCGTGTATGTTTTGTTTGCACATTTGAAGGAGATCGTCATTAGTCTGTTATTTACGAATTTCACTTTCGTTACCGAGTTCAGTATGTTTTTGTTAATCGAAAAAGCTACTCCTAAATGTAGAGTATTTTTCAGGATTCGTTTGTTAGCCTTACTTTTGAAGAGTCTGTAATTGCCAAAGTCCATTGCATTTTCATCTATTAGTCTTGTTTCCTGAAGTGCTAGTATCAAATTTTTTTGTTTGTCTAGTGTTTCCTGTAGTTCATGTAATTTTCCTGCTCGCAAGAGTGTGTTTATGTTCAGTGTTCCAAAAAAGTTTTGGTTTTAGGGCGAAGTTGGCCAGAGGTCTCCGATACCCTCTGTTCGCGTGTCATACCAGACGCCCCAGAATCCGAAAGTCTGGTTGTACTGTCCCTGACAGCAGTGGATTGGCTACCACCTGGGGTAATATGATGATTTCTGCCACGCTTCATGGTACTTGAGAATCAAAATGTTTGGACCGAAGCCCAGTTTTTTAGGACTGGAGGGGTTAGTTGCAGAACATGTGGTTATTTCGCCCCCTCTGCCGTTGGGAACAATCCAATTCCTCTTCCGCCATTGAGGCCGTTGACCGTGGTGTGTTTGGTCCGCGAGAGCTATTTTATTTCGCTCGTCGGTGAGGACCTCCCTATCCGCCACCTGGGACGCGCCACGTGGAAGTATTCCGCCTGCTACGACAGCGCAGTATGTTCATGGGTAAATATTAATATTCATTAAAAGTATGTTCTTCTGCAATAAGAAATGCCCGAGGCTCCTATAATAGCTGGACTAAATGTAAAGTTAGTATGAGCAGTAGGAATAGTTTAACATCAAAGGATGCCGTCTACCCTCCTTGTAACTGATACCATCCTCCCCTCCCCACTAACCTCAGTTCCCTCTCCTTGTAACCTGATACCCTATGCAGGTGTACCGGTGTAATCTGATACCATTCCTCTGACCTTGAAATCGATACCCCGCGGTGTAATCCGATACCCTGTCATTGACCATGAAACCTCTGTTTTCCCTCCTTGTAATCCGATACCCTATCGCTGACCTTGAAACATGAGTTCCCCGTCCTTGTAACCTGATACCCCGCTGTGTAACCTGATACGTTATTGCTGGCCTTGAAATCGATACCCCGTGTTGTAACCTGAAACCCTGCGGTGTATTCTGATACTCTATGCATGTGTTCCAGTGTAACCTCATAACGTACCTGTTGACCTTGAAACCTGACACTCTATGCAGGTGTTCCAGTGTAACCTGAGATCCTAACGTTGGCCTTGTAACCCGATACCTCGCGGTGTAACCTGATATCCTGCCTCTGACCTTGAATTCGAAACCGCGGGCAGGTACAAACCTGTTGTAACCTGATACCCCGCGCCGAGGGCAGTAGGCGGTAAACCAGTTTTGTTGAGAGGGCGGGCAAACAAAAACCGGTGCTCGCTACCTGGAGACGTGCTGGGGTAAGACGATCACGTATTTACGCTTAGCGAGTCGAGTCACGCCCTTTGGATGATTTCAGTAAGAATTCAGACATCCATGAATTGAAGTTTGATAATTAATTTAGGGATTTGTATAAATAAAAACACAATGTATCTAATTTGATTTGTTTTTTATTTCACCCGCAATTGCGTAATTAAAAATACATTTTCATCGGCACACACACAGCATTACAAAATAAGTGCCCTTTACAAAGTTTTATAAAATTATTTTTCTTGAGTTCTCTTAGAGGCGAACACACCAAATCTTCAATATTGCACGAGACAATAGTCTTATTACAATTAAATAGACATTTGGTGTCGTAAAGATGTTCCTCGATATTAAATTATTTTTAAACTGACTTCTTTCTGGCCTTTGTCTGCATATTTTAATCAATATTCCACATACAAATTACAATCATTTCAACTTGGGGGGTGAGCAATCAACTCTTAGTTAGGTTTTCGGGAGGTCCCGGGTTCATTTCTAGACTATTCATATTTTCCGAAACCACGCTATGGAAATGCCGCAGTGGTTCCTTTTATAAAGGCCCACTTTGTTAGAAGTAGTGAAGAATATGCAGTGTCCCCATAAATTAATGAAGAACGTTATAATGCGTCGATGCTTTGGATTCCTTTTAGTTTTTCCTTGGCTCAGTGCTTTATGCTTCGCGGCCAGGAGACAGAGGTTGTGGGAATGTTCAAAGTTAGTAACACTGTCATAGTTTACTTATTTAAACATGAATGAGATTAAAAATAATGATAACAACGCCAACCTGGACTACACTGCATGTATTTTCAATGAGTTAATGAAATTCACTTTCATCTCTCGTAGTTCTAGGGTACAGAATACATTTAAGGATAGTGCAACTTTCCTAACAGTCATCATATAGCTAGGTGAAATATTTCTGACGAATTTTTATGACTAGCTACGTATTGGGTATTTCATTTTAATGTCTCCATTTTATTCCTCGATAGTTCTTAACTCCTATGGTATTTACTTTCTGTTACTATAAAAGCGTCTCATGTAATCACAGATCTTTTAGCGCCAGAGCTACTTAGAGGTTAAAGCGTCTGACTGGAGACTATCGGTAGTGGATCCTCTTGGGCATGTAACCAGACATAGCTTGCTGTGAAGTATTCATTTTTCATTTTTCTACGTTAAACTGCAGGTGCCCTTAAGTAAGATATAAGGAAGGAAGGAACTAGCCACCCTATCTCCAATATATCTCCTTCGGTAAGTTTTCAACCTGAAACTTAAAGTACTTCACTTTTAATTCTCTGAAAGCACTACGAATAACTCCAGCACTCGCCTCTTGTGATTTTTGGGAAACGGAAAGAAAACCTGACTGTATAAGTGTGCTGCATATCCTCGCCAACTATAGATCCAGACGCTACTGCTCACCCACCAGGCTCGGTATTTTACGATGTTCTTAGATTTCGACTTCCGACTCACGTTTCCGATGATAATAACATCGTCACTGTCTTCAACGTTGTATAACTAACGTTCAAACTGTTAATTGTGTAAAATCTTTCGTAGTGATTTTAAGAGATATTACAGCACGAATATAAATCCCTGATTGGTAAAGTTTGTAGATTGGTTGATGGAGGAGATATTAATCTAACTACCCTTGTTCAGAACTCACTTTGCCGACCTTGTGGTAAGGCATCGTCTCTATGCATTCAATATAACCTACATCTCCAACAACTGCTTATTCATTATTTTGCTTTAAAATCTCACCCACCAGGCTAGATTTTCAGAACGGCATTCAAGAAATAACTCTGAAAAGACGACGAATGGAATGCATTGAATAGAAAACCCGAGATCACCCGTATGACAGCGCCGAACATTAAAAATTCACAAACTAGTCTCAAAAATTAAACATGCATCCTCTGAAACATGGACGAATGTAATCATTTCTGCATTCGCCTTGAGTGATTTTGGGGAAACGATAGAAAACCTGACTGTAAGACTGTGTTGGATATCAAACCCCTATGACTGAATTTCCTCGACAAACTTTTTTTTTCTTTCGAGATCTTGCGTTTTCTCCTATAAGAATTTTAACAATAATCTGTTCTTCAAAACTAACATGCACTTCTAATTTACTGTTAAACAAATAGCGCTTCCTGTTAGTTGATGCACCAAATTTTCACATTTTGTTTCATTCATAATTCACTAAAATCAAAATACATTACTTTTTATGTCCTTAGTTTTTTAAATGCTCTTAACCCATTGAGTCGGCTACTCATAATCCACTATCTTCTATTTTCTAAACAGCCACTCACTCTTAGCGCGCCCAATTAAAAGTGAAGTACTTTAAGTTTCTGGTTGAAACCTTACCGAAGGAGATATATTGGAGATAGGGTGGCTAGTTTCTTCCTTCCTTATCTTACTTAAGAGCACCTGCAGGTTAACGTAGAAAATGAACCATGAATACTTCACAGCAAGCTATGTCTGGTTACATGCCCAAGAGGATCCACTACCGATAGTCTCCAGTCAGACGCTTTAACCTCTAAGTCGCTCTGGCGCTAAAAGATCTGTAATTACTTGAGATGCTTTTATAGTAACAGGAAGTAAATGCCATATGAGTTAAGAACTATCGATGAATAAAATGGAGACATTAAACTGAAATCCCCAATACGTAGCTAGTCATAAAAATTTGTCAGAAAGTTTCACCTAGCTATATGATGACTGTTAGGAAAGTTGCACTATCCTTAAATATATTCTGTACCCCAGAACTACGGGAGATGAAAATGAATTTCATTAACTCATTGAAAATACATGCAGTGTAGTCCAGGTTGGCGTTGTTATCATTATTTTTAATCTCATTCATCTTTAAATAAGTAAACTGTGATAGTGTTACTAACTTCAAACATTCCCACAAACTCTGTCTCCTGGCCATGAAGCATAAAGCACTGAGCCAAGGAAAAACTAGAGGAATCCAAAGCATGGACGCATTATAACGTTCTTCATTAATTTATGGGGACATTACATATTCTTCACTACTTCTAACAAAGTGTGCCTTTATAAAAGGAACCACCGCGGCATTTCCATAGCGTAGTTTCGGAAAATATGAATAGTCTAGAAATGAACCCGGTACATCCCGAAGACCTAACTAAGACTTCATTGCTCACCCACCAAGTTCAAATGGTTGTAATTTGTATGTGGAATATTGATTAACATATGCAAAGGCCAGAAAGAAGTGAGTTTAAAAATAATTTAATATCGAGGAACATCTTTACGACACCAAATGTCTATTTAATTGTAATAAGACTATTGTCTCCTACTATATTGAAAATTTGGGGTATTCGCCTCTTCGAGAACTCGAGAAAAATAATTTTATAAAACTTTGTAAAGGGCACTTATTTTTAATTACGCAATGGTGGGTGAAATAAAAAACAAATCGAATTAGATACATTGTGTTTTTATTTATACAAATCCCTAAATTAATTATCAAACTTCAATTTATGAATGTCTGAATTCTTACTGAAATCATCCAACGGCCGTGACTCGACTCGCTAAGCGTAAATACGTGATCGTCTTACCCCAGCACGTCTCCAGGTAGCGAGCACCGGTTTTTGTTCGCCCGCCCTCTCAACAAAACTGGTTTACCGCCTACTGCCCTCGGCGCGGGGTATCAGGTTACAACAGGTTTGTACCTGCCCGCGGTTTTGAATTCAAGGTCAGAGGCAGGATATCAAGTAACACCGCGAGGTATCGGGTTACAAGGGCAACATTAGGATATCAGGTTACACTGGAACACCTGCATAGAGTATCTGATTACAAGGTCAATGGTAGGATATCAGGTTACACTGGAACACCTGCATAGAGTATCTGGTTCCAAGGTCAATGGTAGGATATCAGGTTACACTGGAACACCTGCATAGAGTATCAGACTACACCGCAGGGTTTCAGGTTACAACGGGGGGTATCGATTTCAAGGCCAGTAATAACGTATCAGGTTACAAGGAGGGGAAACTCAGGTTTCAAAGTGTTGGACGAAGTAATTCATCCCACTCGTAATTGAAAGTGGGTGTACGCATGTTTACCAATAGGTTCAAAACCTACGGCGTCTGTCTACCACAGCATCGCAGCCTAATCAACGAATCAATTCTGTGACACTTTCTTAAGGACTGAGACAAGCAGTCTCTGTACATTCTCTATACTGTTAATCAGATCCATGTCAAACGGATCCCAAACGGCACAACAGCGATTCATCCTTTCTTTGTGTATTAAAATTAATCAAGATTAGACCTATGAATCGCAGCCTAGACAAAAGAATGCGAGCTGGCATCAGCAGTGCTTTTGAATAGATTAGTAGGTGGATAGTGCACATGATGTCTGCAGAACGAGTAAGAATACTCGCACAGAGAATTGTAATATGTCAATATATACATATATATTTTAATTTCTCTATTTGACTCTAAAGTTTTGAAAAAAATGTTGAATAATACAGCACCTGAAAAGTTATGAAATGTGTTACACCTGGTTTTGATCCTACATTATATTACAAGTGTTTCTTATCCGCACTTGGCTAGGCGACTACGATAGAGCTGGACTTCATTACGGACAACAGGCCACTGAGAATCCAGATTAACAGTTACACCACTCCGAAGAAAATACACGATTAGATATCATATCTGAAGACTTATGTCCAATATAAAATACAAAATAACTCACGAACAATGAACACGAACAAAGACCCTTAATGCAAGTGGTCGGTTAAATACGTACGTAAAAAGCAAATAAAACGTAACGAATACATTTTGGTCAAGCTGCAACATTAGGGAAGTTCTAATTAAATTAAATTTGGCTTATGCTGGAATAACAATTGGCATTCGTTGTTATAAAAAAGATCGAGACTATTTCAATAGTTCGGGTGTTGGATTAGGTGCGAAGGAGAACAGCTGTATTTGTGTGCATAAATTGCCACAGAATGCAATCAGTAACTGATTTGCTGAAGGAGTTGGGTTGGTACTCATTGGAAAAAGTTCTGTTTGCGGTGGTGTATTTGAACAAGTTGTTTCACTAAGTGCACAAGCCTGACATTCTGTTTCCCAATATCATTCCAGGTAAACACCGGGGATACAAATCCTAACCACAATCGAATAAAACTGGAGGGTTGTTGTGTAAACACGAATTTTAAACGGGAAGATGGTATTCGTAATCTTACCCTGATTGTAAAATGTAAGTTAAAGGTTTCTTACAATTAAAACAACGAACCAGGAAATCGCAGAATTCAACACCATATGTCACAGTATTTGAGAATTTCGTGAGCCGGGTGCCTAAGCGTATACGTTCGTATTCTGGTTGTCGTGTCTGTGAACCTACCAATGAAATTGCTATTCAAATGTGAGACGCGAATCGAATATCCTACGAGAAATCAGTGAAGAAGTTAATGAAACTAAATGAATGCGTTTATGTTTCGTTATCTACGAAAACTTGGAAATACAGTTAAGGAACTACGGTCATTGGCTCGTTAAAATATCCATCCCTTTTGCAGAATAGAACACAGCTGTATGCCACGTGGTGTCGTATAAAGCCCCATGAGCTTATATGATGTGGGCATCCCGTGTCTGTCCACCGCTCTCCAAGCAACCAGAGCGACGCACAGTGGGCCAGAATCGCAAAAAGCTGGCCAAAATATTAAAAGTTGTTCAATTTGTACCAAAGTTAGTATGTAAAGGTTATCGAAGTTGCTGATTAAGAATATAATATCAAAAAGTGAAAATAGAAAATGGCGGATCCAAGATGGCGGACAAATATTGCTAAAAGTCATTTTATTCATATAAAAGTAATTTTTGTGGAATTATCGAGGTTGCTAGAGTTGTTCAATTTGTACCAAAGTTAGTACGTAAAGGTTATCGAAGTTGATGATTAAGAATATGGTATCAAAAGGTGAAAAAAAGAAAATGGTGGATCCAATATGGCGGACAAATATTGATAAAAGTCCTTTGATTCATATAAAAGTAATTTTTTGGGATTTATCGAGATGATGAAGATTGTGACTTCAAATATTAAAAAACAAAACAAAATGGTGGATCCAAGATGGCGGCCGGAAATTGGTAAAGTTCTTTTTATTTATGTAAAAGTCAATATTTAGAGACTGTTGTAGTTAATGGTTATAAATATAAGCTCAAAAAATGGAAAGCTCGAGAAAAGTACCAAATAGAGGATAGAAGATAGTATAAAATATTACAAAAAAAGAATTTTATTTCAATTACAGTTAATCATTTAGTAAATTGTTTGTGACTATAATTCAAAGTTATTGTTTTCTTCTTCTTTTATATCTTAATTATCTTCTTCTTTTTTATCTTCATTATCTTCTTCTTTTTTATCTTCATTATCTTCTTCTTCTGCATCTTCAGCTGAATCGACATCATCTTCAGCTGAATCGACATCATCTTCAAACACTGTTTCCTCAACATCTGCATCGGAATCTTCATAATCTTCCGGCACAGGAACTAAGAGAGCAACGGCTTCTGACGAAAAACTCTTCAGTTTGTTTGATGATTTGCCCAGAGAAGAAATGTTGAAGTCTGTGGTTGCTAACAATCTCCTTAACACGTTTTCGATACTCTTAAGTCCGGAAAACTTTCGTGAAAAGCCTATGCGATATTGCTTTATCAACTTATTGGGTGATTCTTGAGCATACTCCGACAGTTCATATAATTATTAATTTATTTCTTAACACGTGTTTGAAAGCGTTAAAAAGTAATTCCACAAAGTATGTAGAATATTTGTGTTTCAAAAAAATGTAGTTTTTCATAATTATTAATGAAAAAATTGACTTAACATTGATAATTACATTTTTTTAAAAAATGATACATTTTGCAAGCGTCGCTTAAAAAGTTGTTCAAAGCCGGAGTTGGTACTAGTAGGTGGATTTGAAGGTTAATTTATTAAGGTAATAGTATATACTTGCGGACACGGTGCAAAAGAAAGCGGAATATCGTGGAATTCGTAACTTATCTCTATTTTTTTAAGCACATTTTAAAATTTTCTACCGAATTTTCCGGTATTAAGTTAATTAAAAAAAATATGTGTAATTAATGATTTAAAAATTACATAAATGTATTTTAATTAGTAAATACTTCCAGGAACACAGTCCATATTTAAAATATTCGTTTCACTTACACAGAACACAAATATTTATCTTTAACGACGAGACTATTTTGTTTCCTGGTCGGCTGCATGTACCGCTAGCAATGAAGTGCCGACTTTGACATGAAATATAAAGGAGGAAATGAACAATTGATCGTCCAAACAATCGGTATTCAGTAGTTCCAACATTACTGTAGCCAACCTGATAGTCGAAAATTCCCATCCAAAAACTTTTTTTTTTCCTTTTTGGCCACGTTTTCAAGATTCTGGCCCACTGTGCGACGCCCTCATCCTAGCGAGATGAGGACAGCATACAGCAGATAATCTTGAGACGCTCATTGTGGCCCATCGCAATAAGGTGCAGTTTCATAGGAATCGTTAAAAATGCTTTCAGTGCTAAGTTGAGTTTGTAATAAGGAAGAAGAAATTACACGAAAATTGTATTTAATAGTTCCTCTGCAGAACGGATTATTAGAATAATGAGATAATTTAGAAATACTTTCAATGTATGTATATGCACAATTTTCTTTACAAGTTCTTGTTAACTGACATTGCATTTTTTATATTTAAGGTAGCACCATTTCTCTCATTACCGGTTTTTAAGAATGTCACAAAATCAAATTGTATTATCGACTATTGACAAGCAAGCAGAAACTGCAGTATTTTCCACTAATTTAAAACAGTGCTCCCAGTTACTCGCGGATGAAATCGCCAGTTAATAGACAAAGGAGAAAAACATGAGAGGAAAACAGATGATATTTTTTCTGTCAGGCAGGCAGGTAAGCTCCAGATGAAAAGATCAAGTCAGAATAAGATGGAGGATTGCATAAAACCACTAGCGAGACTATTAATAGCGGACAAAAAATTTAAATGAAAGATACAACATTCAAATTCTAGTGCTTTTTGAACAAAAATTAATAAAAATTGTTGACTTTAATGTGAGAAACTAGTCAAGCCGCTAACCGTAGAAGCATTCCGAACAGTCTCTGTCCATATTACGAAAATCATTTCATAAAGAGGAATGGAATAGCAACAAACATAACATAATTTAAAATTATCAGTATATTTTATTTGAAAAATGTACATGTTAAAGGTTATCTATACTAAGACTATATTCTTAAAGAAACATACTTACGTTGTTTGGGTGCCAACTTAGAAGAATAAACGCATTTTGCTTTCGTAACAATATTCTTTGGGGTTTCACATATTTCAAAAAATGTAAACCAGTAAACAACAAACTAGTGTCATTGTGACCTTACATACTGTTCATTATTTAATATTTTGACCAGCTGCTCGATAAGATCTACGAGCCTTCGTTATATCCAGTTGAAAGTCTAGTTCAGAGATGGCGTACAGTTAATGATATATGTGCAATTTGTTTCTAAAGAAATGTTGAATTAAGCGAATCATGACTTAGTGATTAATGGTAAAAGAAATAAAACGAAATACTCCCACCCTAAAACTTTATATTGCACCCAGAAATTTACTACTGTTGTGACAAATCAGATGCCAAAAACATCAGATGACCCATGTAAAAATTTCGCGGTACAATGAATAGTGAGATTAGTGGTTTGTAATAGGATGAAAGAAGAATTGCCACATTTGTTTCAATTGTTTATTTGTTTAGTGTAATAGGTGCGTAACAAAATTAGACGCCAGTGAAGGGGTTTATTAATATCTTTGTGATGTGTGATGCTGCGATCCAGCGGCGTGGCTCTGAATTATCTCATACTCGTGACTTTCATAGTTATTACTTGTGTACCTTTAACGGTTAAATTGCGAAAGACTTCGTTCTTGATTTATAATGTTAAATTAATCTTTTAAATGGTACCTCATTTATCGAATTCGGTTAGCTATCAAGGAGGATAAATGGCTAGTACAAAAACAAAAAAGTTTTTGAAATAATGATACTTTTGCCCTTCAGAGTCGAATTTCGAAAAATTCCTTTCTTGAGACATGATGTGACCCAAGCAGAGACCTAAATCCCATAAATGAAACCTCATTATAGAAATAACGATACTTTTGCTCTTTAATGGTCGGATTGGAAAAATTCCTTTCTTAAAAGATGATGTGACCGTAATGGAGAAATTAATCTCTAAAATTATACATTATTTATTTCTGTTTTTGTGTCAGTTTCGCCACTTATTAAATTGAACAGAGAATCACACAAAACTTCTTCACAACAAGAATTTAACAGCAATTTGCGTCTTTTTCCTCCTCTACACATGCACATTTCAGCTAAAATAAAGAAAAACACACACACAAATGCAATTTCAAAATTCAAACTCTCCGCTCACAACACTTCCGACAATGCACCGCCGGGCAAAACAGCTGAACAACAACAAACTACGTGCACACGAAAACTGAAGTTTGACAATGACGTGCCTCAGAAACTGTGCATCAGAATTGACCACCAGAGAAGTCATAAAATCCAAACTACATCCAAATTGTGTGATTAAGTGCAATGTTGGAAGCAGCATGCTGTTTGAGGGCCCAGGCGACCAACAATCACACCTCAAAACGGAAATATAAATTCTGTCTGATTATACCTAGGTAAAACAAAAAATAACAGTTATGTTCAAAAGTTAAAACTAATAACATATTGCAGAAAAACAGTGTACGTCGTAGATACCGTGACGAAAGGCAAAACGCGTCTGTGAAATTAAATAATATTCAACTACAGTTGCATTGGTGTATTTATTAAATAATTATCAATTTAACAAGCTTCTGCTGAAGAAATGGCCTACCATAATGACATATTATTTAAAAATATATACATATTCTTAATGGGCGGCTTTTTGTCCTTTTGTTCGGAGCTACGTAACCGGTAGAGCGGGCTCTATATCGCTACACATTGTATAAGTGTATTGTCACCAAAACGCGGAGTTGATGAACATTCAGTTACTTGCCTTACACATAGTTAGCATGGAATACCTTGGAACACTGTTACTGTGACCTTCAGTAAACCATGTACTATTATTCTACATACAATCACCAATGCAAGTATTTATGTGAAAGGACAGGAGAAGTCTCAATGGTTCCAGAGTATTATCAGGAAGAAGGTGTGCTACAATATAGAAGATTTAGGATATCCTCCACTGCGAGAACTTGTGACATTACAGTACCGTAGCCTAGCGATCCATGATTAAAGATCGATTATCGACACAGAGCGAGAAGCGAAAATCTGTGCTAGACTCGCTGTCAGTCAAGTGTTAACTCTCGTGGCAGCAGCCCGGGAAAGGTACAGTAACTTGAAAGTGAAGTGGTGTGTTCTTGAAGACATATTCGGGCATGTGGATACGTTATACGCGCGTCCGCGACGGGAAACGAATATTGGCTTGACGTCGCTAACGTAAGACGAGCCAGATGGTGTGAAAATACTCGGAGACGTTCATGGAGAACTGTTAATGTGCTGTTGTGAACTGGTGATTGTTGTACAGGCGTTTAATATATTGCTGTTTGAAGGAGAGTATTTTGTGATTAAACCGCTCATAAAGAACTTGTAATCTTCGGATAAGTGATAATTCATTCCAGTTGATGGTCGGCGTACTAATGTAAGACACAAACTGTTGGAATAAAAAAGTTGTTCGACTTAGTACTTCCTATGTGTGAGTGTGTCTTGCCTATAGCTTGTTCCTGTGAACTTGTGAATTTAGAGCATCACAGAGAACTGTAAGTATTATTAGTACGTTCGTCAAACAGCTGGTGGCAACCAAGACCAAATAATAAATTACGAAGTATCGATGTGAGGTAGGTCAAAGTGTAGTATTGTAATAACCTCACTAACTGTTATTAATTAACCCAGTAAAACCTTGCAGTTTTACAAACTCAAGAAAAATAATTTGTAAAGCACCAACTTTTGTGTTGCTAAGAGGCTGTAGAAAAAGCACTTTTAATATTTAGTGCTGGGTAAACAAATTAAATTAATACTTTTTTTTATTATACTTGTAGGATAAATCTCATTAATCACATACATCTTCACCACGTTTAAAATTCTTGGTTACAATGCCTTTGACATCATTGAACACAGTCAAATTTTATATGGGATGATTTTGTTTTTAGTAGCCCAAAGTCAATTGTAGAAGTATGTATCACATGATTTGGCTGAACGTTGTTGATGTGAATATGGATTAACTTCGGCACTGACGCCATAAAGTAGTCACATTTCACTTTGTCCGCCAACTAGCCCACAAATACTTTATAGTGTATGGAGTCATCGTTGCTTCACTTTTTCCTGACCGACACGGATGCGGCCACTGTAAGCTGTTTGTCGATGAGGTTCTTCCATGTAGACTCAGCTAGGAAGACGCCGCTGAATGGTCAGTATTGTTGTGAAAAACATAACTTTTCCGTCCCTTACATCGTCCGGCAGAAAACAGTATGCTCGCCGAGTGGAACGCTGGTCTGGCCGCCACGGGCGAACATATTGGATACTGCATCCAACTGCCTGATCATTCCTCGACTGAAAGAGTGAACTTGTTGTAGCCCACTTGTTCTATTCACAACAGACTAGAAACCATGTTGGATTGCATAGTTCAAAGTCAACCTTCTGGAATCATCAGGGTTAAGCTGGTACACTGACATGAAGAACGGAGTTTGGCGGCCGAAATTGGTGGCCTGAGAGAGACAACTGCTGGAGGAGGTTAATGTTATTAATTCGGCCTCTTGGGAATTAAGGTTAGTTAAGGTTCGCCTTAAGGGGTTGATTAGTCCTTTGTAGTCAGAAGTGGTGACACGTGCGGTTAATTAATTTTGATTAGTTATAATCCACGCAATTCAATTAAGATTCGTTAAGATTAATTAGTCCTTTGATTGCAGTAGTAGCATACTTTTTTCTGGGAGTGAACGATACATTAGTTTCATTAGTTGTAGTTCTCTTTATTAATTTTTCACCCAAATTGATTATATCACAGCTGAGTAATTGACCCACAACAATCGTTTGAGAATTCGACCAATTTGTGACTTCTTTCATTCCCCCTTCCCAAACGTATTTTGCAACAAACTTCTTTCCCTTCTTCCACCACAACGTTAATATCACCAAGATAATAATGTTTTCACCACTCTTTATTCTGCTAATAACCATTTCTATGTCGTCGTACACAGTGATACTTTTAGTCAGTAAGCCTGGGCTTTTTTAACTCTTTAATCTTTGAAAAAGGTATTTTAACAGCTAAGTACTTTGTGGAAGTTTCTCTTGTGAACGTAAATAAAATGTGTAGCAGTAGTAATAAAATCTTCACAGGTGTCTTTCTGGATTGTGTTACAAAAACACAATATTTCAGCTGTTGGGATGGCCGTCTTATTATTTGCATATAATGTAACTTTTGAATTGATTGTCAATATTTCTACGTTGTGCTGTGTCTCAGATAGCAACTACTTCTGATAAAATGTGCTACTATATGAAGAAACTGTTTAAATAGTATCCTACTGAAATATTCCTTATACAGTGCAAAGTAGGGATGTAACGGATTTCCGCAACCGCAAGTGCGGAACTTTCGCGTGAAATCCTACATCCGCCTTCACATCCGCAATTTTTAATGAGGATGTATTGCGGATGTTTTGTTTACATTGCAATATATACTATTCTTTTCTCTTTATTCGAGATTCTGCCCATCGTCGCCTAGCTAACAAAAAAAGTGTTTTCTGACGATCTTGCAATAAAAATAACGGCGCACTAAATGGAGTTATTACCTAAGCGACGAATTTACAAGTTTGAACTTTCATCTAAAGTAAAGGTCGGGGCTACCATAGACCTCACCGAGCCCGCACTGTCACCGACCGACACTTTATTACTGTTGACGCTCACTCGATTAAAGTGAGTTCAAACGACACCGCACCATGTGTCGGCAGTCATTACTTTGGTTTAATCTTCGAGGGTGCGGGCCCGTGTCGGGCTGGTCGATAAGGAGAAGAGTTTACAAAGAGTTAGGAAATTTCTGGGCCTTTGCGACCAAATATAGTTTTAGCGTTACCGATTTCTTTAGGAAAGTTTCCTTTTTTCAGCCTTACTTTAGGTTCATCAGATCTTCGTAAAATGTAGGTAGAGTCCTTGAATGTTTGAATTAACAAATCAAACCTTTTCCAGAGGTGTAGTTAGATTTTAAAACCTGTAAAAATTGCATCTGAGACCCGGATTTTGAACCGGGGACCTTCCATACCCGAATCACGCGCCACAAACATCTGAATTTAGAAGTACAGAAAAATATATATTCAGTCATATAAAATTACATTTGTGTTTTGGGTTAACAAAAATAAATTATACCGAAAAAAGTACGTTGATTATACTATATTAGAATATTTATTTGTCATTACGTTCAGATTTGTCTCTCGACTCAGATGGATATGGCGTACGATTGGGGAGCTAAAAGTCCCTTGTTCAAATTTTTGTCTCAGCTGTAATTATCGCGGGTCTTAAAATTGACAGTCACCTCTGGCAAAACTTTGATTTATTAATGCTAAGATACTGAGACGTTCGGTGATTCGAATTTGACGTTATCAGTAGGTTTCCTTTTAAAAATAGGTGACATGGATAGAAGTGTTCTGCGCAGCTGATAAGAAACTCTGTGACTGGAATTTTTAGATCACATAAAATTATTATTCTACAAAATCTTTGCAGTCTGTATTTAAATTAATATGTATAATAATGGTATTATTTTTGTTAAAAAAACTATTGAGTGAATCAAAAGGAACCTCAACCATAACAAACACGTTAAGTGTGAAGTGTTGACATTTCATTGTGACTATGTTTATATACACTAGAATCTATAAATCCATTTATCAAAACTTCGTTGTGATATTATTTTCATGCATAAGAGATCAAACAGTGAGTGATTACAGGAGTCAAGCAAAAAAAAAAATGTATTTAGCGAACTTTGTTCCCCTTCGTACATTATAAAGTAAGCCCACGCAAAACAAAGTGCAGTACTCTAGAATTAAGTACGGTTGGTAACACTCGCTGCGATTCCCAAATCACGTTTAAGGTAATTTTAAAATTAATTGCGTGAAACAACGAAGTGTATACGTTAAAGGAGACTGAAGATAGAGTAGGAACCCGTCCGCACAGTCGGGCGAAATCTCAAAAAGCTGGTCAAAATATGGAAATGTTATCCAAGTTTAATGAAACTTTGTACAAAATCGGTTTTGAGCACGCTGATTATGATTCCAATGTCAAAATTGGAAAAAACAAATAAAAAACCCCAGAGATTCCAATATGGCGGATTAAAAATTAAAAATGGTGTAAAAATGTTTCAATTGTCATTAGTGATGTGCCGGATACCCGTATCCGTATTCGTATCCGCGGATATCCGAGGGGGAAAAAAGATCTGTATCCGTATCCGTATCCGTTACTTGTTTAGCGGATCTTTTGTAAAGAATTTCATCAAGCACGTATATAAAATTTTAAAGATAGCTAGCAATGAAATACTATTAACTTCAATTCCAATTACTTCATATTTCTTAAAATCTCATATCTGGCACATTTATATTGCAAAAAATTAATTATTTAAATATAAATTTTACTACAACGAAGTCTTCACGGGTATATAGCCGGATTGTGTTGTGATATTTCGACGACTAGCTCCGCCGTCTTCTTCAGGTGTGGAGACATGTGCACTGGTCGGCTGACCCATAGATACCGTATCTGTGAAGATGGCGGAACTATTCATCGAAATATCTTTTTTTCACAACACAATCCGGCGGTACACCCGTGAAGACTTCATTGCAGTCGTACGCCGGAAAAGTCTTCGTTCTTACATTTATTTTACTAGTTTACCAAAGTTAACTGGGTAGTATGTTTTAAGCTAGTATTTTAATTATCTTTGTAGTGGGATCAGGCCTCTAATCTTTGTGATTTGCTAGCTGAAATTAAAGTATGTTTAAGGTACTGCTGAAGTGTTTACATCAGATAAAATAATCACTTTTACAGAAACTTTAAAAATAAAACTTTAAGTTTGGCAAATTGTACTTCAAAAAGAGTAAATTGGCAGTTTTGTTACGATGAGCATCATAAATTGTTCCTGCTGCGCTGAAAAACTGCTCACTTGGAACTCTTGTTACAGGTGATGAAAAATATGTGCGACCCATGTGTCATAGACCCCCAAATTTTTTAATGTTATTGTTAACAGCTTTTTTAACAATCAGGTGCAGTTGATGTGTTGCACAATCAATATTATCTAAGTCAAATAAAGTGCAGGAACTCTTCATGTTGGATCCCCCATCTCTTACCATGCAGTGAACATTCTGTTTGAGATTCCCCACCCTTCAAACATACACAGACGGAAAAAAAAATCCCAACACCAAGAAAAAATTATTGTAGAGTAATGAAATTTGGACAATGCATTTGTCAAGTTAACATGTTTAATTGATTAAATTTTCAAGATCACAGGTTAATTTAAGCTCAAGAAAATGCATTTCAAATGTGAAATACTGTTAAATTAATAGCCGGTGTAACCTCCAGAATTTTGAATGCAAGCCTGCAAACGTGAATGCATTGTGTCATACAGGTTTCGAATGTCACTTTGTGGTATGGAGTTCCATGCTTGTTGTACTTGTGCTGTCAGTACTGGGACGGTCAGTGCTGGCTGTGGATGATGCTGGAGTTGTCGTCCAATGATATCCCATACGTGTTCAATTGGAGACAGATCTGGTGATCTCGCAGGCCAAGGTAACATGTCGACACTCTGTAGAGCACGTTGCGAGACAACAGCGGTATGAGGGCGAGCGTTATCCTGTTGAAAAACTCCCCCTTGAATGCTGTTCATGAATGGCAGCACTACAGGTTGAATTACCAGACTGACGTACAAATTTGCAGTCAGTGTGTTTGGTATAACCACAAGAGTGCTCCTGCTGTCATAGGAAATTGCTCCCCAGACCATGACTCCAGGTGTAGGTCCAGTGTGTCTAGGCCGCAGACAGTTTGGTTGCAGGCGTTCCCCTGGCCTCCTTCTGACCAACACTCGGCCATCACTGGCACCAAGGCAGAACCTGCTTTCATCAGAAAACACAACAGATCTCCAGTGTTGGTCAGAAGGAGGCCAGGGGAACGCCTGCAACCAAACTGTCTGCGGCCTAGACACACTGGACCTACACCTGGAGTCATGGTCTGGGGAGCAATTTCCTATGACAGCAGGAGCACTCTTGTGGTTATACCAAACACACTGACTGCAAATTTGTACGTCAGTCTGGTAATTCAACCTGTAGTGCTGCCATTCATGAACAGCATTCAAGGGGGAGTTTTTCAACAGGATAACGCTCGCCCTCATACCGCTGTTGTCTCGCAACGTGCTCTACAGAGTGTCGACATGTTACCTTGGCCTGCGAGATCACCAGATCTGTCTCCAATTGAACACGTATGGGATATCATTGGACGACAACTCCAGCATCATCCACAGCCAGCACTGACCGTCCCAGTATTGACAGCACAAGTACAACAAGCATGGAACTCCATACCACAAAGTGACATTCGAAACCTGTATGACACAATGCATTCACGTTTGCAGGCTTGCATTCAAAATTCTGGAGGTTACACCGGCTATTAATTTAACAGTATTTCACATTTGAAATGCATTTTCTTGAGCTTAAATTAACCTGTGATCTTGAAAATTTAATCAATTAAACATGTTAACTTGACAAATGCATTGTCCAAATTTCATTACTCTACAATAATTTTTTCTTGGTGTTGGGATTTTTTTTTCCGTCTGTGTATTTTGAAAGTATTTCCAAAATGTAATCTCCTGTTTGGCGTTCTTCAAGTATCTCCGCTTATAAAACGATATTTTCCCTTGTAAAATCTTTTGTAATGTTCTGGATACCTTACCAAAAAGCCTACCAGATATAGTATGTGAAGGAAACTCTCTCAAAATCCTTCAGCATGTCTTTATTTACGATCCTAAAGTTCGCTGCAGATAAATTCCGTAAAATATTTCCTGCCTTATAGAACTTAATTTGCAATAACATTATCCAGCAATCGTCGGAACCCAAAATCTTCTACGTGTTGAAAAGGCAATCCAGACAAAGCTATCATTTCTGCAATTAAATAGTTTTAAATATTTTTTATTTTTCATCATCCAACATTTTGATTTTTTCTATGTATTCGTTAAAATTTTTTTTTCTAAATTCTCTTTTTACCGTTTTTAAAGACGTTTCCTGCTGAATGTGTTAACCGGCAATCTTCTTAGCGGAGTCTTCTTTTAAGAATAACTCATATTTTTGTGGGTGTCTCGCCTGAAAATGAATTTTTAAGAAAGTTGTACATTCATGGGAATACATTCCTTCAGAGTTTGTATTTAGCATATTCGTCATTTACTATCGTAAAATATTTCCATATTACACTACTATACTTTTTTGTATAAATTGTTTTTATTTTAATTTAACTTACAACTTCCCAAAAAACATACGCAATCCTAAGTTATCCTAAAATATAAACATAAACAAACACAGTTCAAAGCTGGACGTTCGTTGATAATAGATCGCAGGTGACTTTTTCATTGTCGGTCCAAGTTGAGATCCGTATCCGTATCCGTATTCGCGGATATACATTTTTAACGATCCGGCACATCACTAATTGTCATACAAATTTGTATACAGGATTTAATAAGCTCGCTGATACCGATTCCAATGTTAACAATGCAAAAAAGAACAAATGGCGGATTCAATATGGCAGATTAAAAATAAAAACTGTAAGAATTTAAATAGGTTTCAAAAAGTTTTTAATTATTAATTTTTGTGGATAAAAATGTGGCTAAATTCGAGATTTGGAAGAACAATAATATTTTATCCATGATGGATTGGTGGAACTTCCGCGACTGTGATGTCAAATATGGGTTGTAAAATCTGAAGATGAGCAGGTATAGCTCGAAACCGGTAATGGTTTAATAAACAACATCATAGTGTGACTGGTTGCTGCATTTTTTACAACCCATATTTGGAAGAACAATGTTTTAAACTGCTAGATTTTGAAATGATTTGTTATTTCAAATATGTACATGATAGTTTTATAATAATACCAACAAACAAAATTGATTATACTTTAAATATTTGTAATAACTATGACAATAACTTACAATTTACACATGAAATTGAAAAAGACCAAAAACAAATACCGGTAAACTGCAGATAAATTAAACTGCACGAATTGTGAAATAGCAGTTTATAGCAGAATTTGTTTGGAGATTTCAATAGATAAAGAGTAGAGAGTGAAGTTAAAATAAGGTTCGTTGTGGGACTCTGTGGAACTTATAGGTGTTTTCATTTTCGAAAAAGAAAAATATAAATTAACTGTTCAAATTTGTTTAAAAATTATTAATTGAATAAATAACTTTAAAATGTTTTTTTTATGTATTTGTAATACATGTAAACATTGTACTTACCATCACGATCTCTGTCCATTTTGAATGATGAAAATTTCTCAAAACTGAAAACTTTTACACCAGTTCAAAGTAACGGTTGATTTACTTCCTCTGTATCTCGCAATAGTTGCTGGCTCAACGGTCACTTTTCAAATGATGTACAGCATCTGCGTCAAGCCTTGGACCTATTCTAACCATGAAGTTAGACACTTTGGGAATCAGTCTACCCAGCTGTATACTTAAATTTCCCTAAATAAAAACTTTATTTTTCGACTTTTGGCCATCTTTTTGAGATTTCGCCCCACTGTGGTCCGTCACACGGACGAGCTAGGGACCGGTGTGGATTCGAGGGGGGCGAGCCGACACGCGTCCGAGTGTCGGTGAGGTGACGGTACGGGCTCGGTGCGATCTAGTGTGGTGCGACCTTAAAAGCGGCGTATTCATGGTCCAACATATAGGACATCCATGTAGAAGTACCGTATGATGCGCTCACCCATTCATGTTGCAAGGAATCCATTCCACTAGTACTTTCTCGCGGCACACCTTGTGTCCTTATCGCACATTTGTAGGATGTTTCCTCCAATATCTATAGCTCGTTGGACAGCTAGGGCCTGTTTTGGTTGCCTGGGAGTCCAACAACATCCAACAACCTTCTACATGTATTCTTGTAACCGCTTTCACGGACCATCAAGAATACTTTTATCGAAAATCGGATCTCGCAGGTCCTACTAGAGCGGTGGGAAGGTTTGTGACGAGTACAGAACTGAGCGTGGCGGGTAGGTAGGCGGTACCAGCCTGGCCTCACATGCGGGAGGACGCCTGTTCGAATCCCCATCCGGGGATCCAGATTTGGGTTTTCCATGGCTTCCCCAAATCACTCTAGCCGAATGCTTGCTTTAAAAGACCACGGCCGAACTCCTTGCCGTTCCTAGCCCCGATCTTTTCACTCATCTAATGACCTCTTCGTCGACGTTCACAGAATAGTCAGCCGTTGTGTAATTACTTCTCGTATTGACGTTCTGTATGTCATCGGCAGAGGTTATATATATATATATATATATAATATAAAAAAAAAAGCAAGCGTGGAGATGCGCCGTGGCGTCGCCTTGTGCATGACGCTTGAATTAGTCCAGCCACGAACTCCGCGTAGTTCATATGACAAAGACTGGTTTTTAGACGCGTGCGTATTTATCTAAATAATTTAATTCACTTGTGAAATCGTACAACTTTTTTTTTTTTTTTGGAAGATGAGGCAAAAATAAATCAACATGGGAATATTATATGGAAATAAAATTTACTTATGAAAAAAAATTGATATTAAATTTATTTTTGATAAAATATTAAAATCTAAATAATTATAAATTTATGCTTCCACATCCGCATCCGTTTCCCCAAAACACCCGCAAAGATGGCATCCGCAACAACCCTAGTACAAAGCATAGCGTCAAAATTTAAATTAGTTTTTAGTTCGTTGTAGAGTATTTTCTTCGTAATAAAACTCCGTTATGTAACTGTCTCTTTCAGGGACGTATAATGCTAGTGAAGTTACACTCCACTGGGAAGCTGATTCGCCGGTTCTTAAGAGCTCGTCATTTCAGATCGCCGAGTACGTGTTGCGTGGAATAGCTACTAATGAGACTCTCAGCGTGTACAACTACTCTGGATTCACACATGGACACCTCAGTAAGTATGAAAACTAAATGCAGAAGTTTTTTTTTCACTAAGAACGGAGAGAGTTGTTGCGAGAGTTAGGGCGCGTTGACATCGAGGTCATTAGGTTCCTCATAAAAGTGGTGCCACAACATGGCTTCACCTGACCTTAAAATCTTACTGTATGACTGCAAAGTAAACGGCCTTGAAAGCAGGAAGAAAAGAGCAAATTAATAAACCGGAGGAGGTAAAGAGTTTTTAAAACCCAAAATTCTAAAACAATCTGATGGCTGTAAGAAGCCAACTAAATTTAAACACACACTGAAACGAGATTACGTCTGGCTGGCTGTAAAATGGCCAATCAGATAAAAAAATTGAAAGACTGAAAATATAAACCATAAAAAAGAATTACTTTAGTGGGTGGCTGCAAAGCAGACAGCTATCGATCTTAAAACCATGCTTAATTGTAATAACGAATACTTTTCCTGTGTATGGTAATAATTACGAGTGTTTCGTTGGATTGTGTGGTTGAAACAAGATATTCCGACGACTATTTCCGCCGTCTTTTTTGGGTGCAAAGACATCTGTAGTGGTATGTTGACTGACAGATAATGAGAAAATTAAGTTTTATAAAAATATTTTTATTTTATATTTATATTGAGCGAAAAACGACAACAACGCGTTCCGATTTCTTTAAAACGGCCACAAAAAGTTGAGGTTTAATAGTATCTAACTCTGTGTTCAGGACGAATCGGTCCAGGGTGGTTTTAATATATATGAATTGGGTCAATCGCTAATTTCATGTTGTGGTCTTTCTAAGTTAGCCACGACGCGTTCTGACTCTTTTTTTGTAAGTGCCATAACGTGAATAACGTGTTGCGGCTGTTTAAATATACCAGAACGCTTTGTGGTCGTTTTTTCGCTTATTGAGCGTTTTCGGTCTTTGAGCTTAACATATATATATATATATATATATATATATATATATATATCTTATATATAAAAATCAATGTTTGTTTGTTTGTATGTTCGTCTTCTATGCGTTCCTGTACCATTTATCAGATTGCAATGAAACTTTGGAGAGTTTTCGAGTGTGCGTCTGCGAAGGTTCCTGTGAAAAAAAAATTCCAAAAAGTCACCCCCTATTCCCCATAACACCCCATAATTTAGGCAAAACCACATTTTTTATCCGATTTAGATAGGAATTTGTACACTTATACTTCAAAATAAACATAAAAATACTGCCTACATACGGTTTCCAAATATTAATCCCCTCGCCCCATATCCACCCCCATACTTTAGGCAATACCACATTTTTTATCCGATTTAGATAGGAATTTGTACACTTATACTTTAAAACAAACAGAAAAATACTGCCAACATATGGTTCCCGAATATTCATCCCCTCTCCCCCTTTCCAACCCCATTACGTTTTCACCCTATAATTTAGGCAAACCACATTTTTTATCCGATTTAGGTAAGAATTTGTACACTTATACTTTAAAACAAACAGAAAAATACTGCCTACGTATGGTTTCCGAATATTCATCCCCTCTGTCCCTTTCCAACCCTTTACGTTTTCACCCCATAATTTAGGCAAACCACATTTTTTATCCGATTTAGATAAGAATTTGTACACTTATACTTTAAAACAAACAGAAAAATACAGCTTACGTATGGTTTCCGAATATTCATCCCCTCTCCCCTTTCCACCCCCATTACGTTTTTACCTCATAATTTGGGGAAACCACATTTTTTATCCGTTTTAGATAAGAATTTGTACACTTATACTTCAAAATAAACATAAAAATACTGCCTACATACGGTTTCCGAATATTAATCCCCTCGCCCCATATCCACCCCCATACTTTAGGCAATACCACATTTTTTATCCGATTTAGATAGGAATTTGTACACTTATACTTTAAAACAAACAGAAAAATACTGCCAACATATGGTTCCCGAATATTCATCCCCTCTCCCCCTTTCCAACCCCATTAAGTTTTCACCCCATAATTTAGGCAAACCACATTTTTTATCCGATTTAGGTAAGAATTTGTACACTTATACTTTAAAACAAACAGAAAAATACTGCCTACGTATGGTTTCCGAATATTCATCCCCTCTGTCCCTTTCCAACCCTTTACGTTTTCAACCCATAATTTAGGCAAACCACATTTTTTATCCGATTTAGATAAGAATTTGTACACTTATACTTTAAAACAAACAGAAAAATACAGTCTACGTATGGTTTCCGAATATTCATCCCCTCTCCCCTTTCCACCCCCATTACGTTTTTACCTCATAATTTGGGGAAACCACATTTTTTATCCGTTTTAGATAAGAATTTGTACACTTATACTTCAAAATAAACATAAAAATACTGCCTACATACGGTTTCCGAATATTAATCCCCTCGCCCCATATCCACCCCCATACTTTAGGCAATACCACATTTTTTATCCGATTTAGATAGGAATTTGTACACTTATACTTTAAAACAAACAGAAAAATACTGCCAACATATGGTTTCCGAATATTCATCCCCTCTCCCCCTTTCCAAACCCATTACCTTTTCACCCCATAATTTAGGCAAACCACATTTTTTATCCGATTTAGATAAGAATTTGTACACTTATACTTTAAAACAAACAGAAAAATACAACCTACGTATGGTTTCCGAATATTCATCCCCTCTCCCCATTCCACCCCCATTACGTTTTTACCTCATAATTTGGGGAAACCACATTTTTTATCCGTTTTAGATAAGAATTTGTACACTTATACTTCAAAATAAACATAAAAAAACTGCCTACATTCGGTTTCCGAATATTAATCCCCTCGCCCTATATCTACCCCCATACTTTAGGCAATACCACATTTTTTATCCGATTTAGGTAAGAATTTGTACACTTATACTTTAAAACAAACAGAAAAATACTGCCAACATATGGTTCCCGAATATTCATCCCCTCTTCCCCTTTCCAACCCCATTATGTTTTTACCCCATACTTTAGGCAAACCACATTTCTTATCCGATTTAGATAAGAATTTGTACACTTATACTTTAAAACAAACAGAAAAATACAGCCTACGTATGGTTTCCGAATATTCATCCCCTCTCCCCTTTCCAACCCCATTACGTTTTTACCCCATAATTTAGGCAAACCACATTTATTATCCGATTTGGATAAGAATTTGTACACTTATACTTTAAAACTAACAGAAAAATACTGCCTACGTATGGTTTCCGAATATTCATCCCCTCTCCCCCTTTCCAACCCCATTACGTTTTTACCTCATAATTTGGGGAAACCACAGTTTTTATCCGTTTTAGATAAGAATTTGTACACTTATACTTTAAAACTAACAGAAAAATACTGCCTACGTATGGTTTCCGAATATTCATCCCCTGTCCCCCTTTCCAACCCCATTACGTTTTCACCCCATAATTTAGGCAAACCACATTTTTTATCGCATTTAAATAAGAATTTGTACACTTATACTTTAAAACAAACAGAAAAATACTGCTTCCGTATGGTTTCCGAATTTTCATCCCCTGTCCCCCTTTCCAACCCCATTACGTTCTCACCCCATAATTTATTCAAACCACATTTTATATCCGATTTAGATAAAAATTTGTATAATTATACTTTGAAACAAACAGAAAAATACTGCCTACGTGTGGTTTCCGAATATTCATCCCATCCCCCACTTTCCTACCCCATTCCGTTTTTACCCCATAATTTAGGCTAACCACATTTTATATCCGATTTAGATAAAAATTTGTACACTTATACTTTAAAACTAACAGAAAAATACTGCCTACGTATGGTTTCCGAATATTCATCCCCTCTCCCCCTTTCCAACCCCATTACGTTTTTACCTCATAATTTGGGGAAACCACAGTTTTTATCCGTTTTAGATAAGAATTTGTACACTTATACTTTAAAACTAACAGAAAAATACTGCCTACGTATGGTTTCCGAATATTCATCCCCTGTCCCCCTTTCCAACCCCATTACGTTTTCACCCCATAATTTAGGCAAACCACATTTTTTATCGGATTTAGATAAGAATTTGTACACTTATACTTTAAAACAAACAGAAAAATACTGCTTCGGTATGGTTTCCGAATTTTCATCCCCTGTCCCCCTTTCCAACCCCATTACGTTCTCACCCCATAATTTATTCAAACCACATTTTATATCCGATTTAGATAAAAATTTGTATAATTATACTTTGAAACAAACAGAAAAATACAGAAAAATACTGCCTACGTGTGGTTTCCGAATATTCATCCCATCCCCCACTTTCCTACCCCATTACGTTTTTACCCCATATTTTAGGCTAACCACATTTTATATCCGATTTAGATAAAAATTTGTACACTTATACTTTAAAACAAACAGAAAAAAACTGCTTATGTATGGTTTCCGAATATTCATCCCATCTCCCCCTTCCAACCCCATTACGTTTTCACCCCATGAATTAGGCAAACCACATTTTTTATCCGATTTAGATAAGAATTTGTACACTTATAGTTTAAAAAAGAGAGAGAAATACTGTACACATTAATTTCGCAAAAACCCAATCCCTGTCATCTCTTTCCACCACCTTAATTACCCCCTCTTCCCCATAACACCCCATAATTTAAACAAACCCGCAAACCGTTCGTCCGATTACGGCGAAGCTATGGTGAATTGTCGAGGGGATGTCGAAAATGGTTCCTGTCAAAAAAATTAAAAAACCCACCCCTCCTACCCATAATTTAGACAAAACCACATATTTCATCAGATTTCAATGAGAATTTGCACACTTATACTTTGAAACAAGCAGAAAAATACTGCCTGCATATGTTTTCCAAAGCGCATCCCCTCTCACCCTTTCCAACTGAAAATGAATGAAACAGCAGTTTAAAATTTAACTGTAAATATATTTTCATTTATTCTATGTGCCTACTCAAGTCCAGCAATAGTAAAGGATTGCCGGGTCAGCTAGTATATATATATACCAAGTGAGTTTTTTATCTTGAGACAACTAAATATCTCGAAAACTACAAATCCGATCAAAAAAAGTGGGTAATAAAAATTGTTCGTCTCGACGGGGGACATCCGATGATACCAAATTTGACTCCCCACCCCCACCCCCTAGGGGTGGGGGAAGGGGGAGAAAAAAAACTTAAATAGGAACCCCCATTTTTTATTGCAGATTCTGATTCCCCGGAAAAAACTACCCCTATTTGACCCCCAATTCGAGTCATTTTGGTCGATAGATGGCGCTGCATTTCTCAGAGTTTTCTCATTACTTGATGTACTTCCATTGCGTTCACATCGTCGCTCATTTCTCAGAGTTTTCTCATTACTTGATGTACTTTCATAGCGTTCATAACATCTCTGATTTATTTACTTCGTTCTGTTGCACGTGTCAATGAGAATGCAGGCTATAACGTTGCAAGAAAAAATTGAAATGGTCTACATTTATGGAGAATGTCGCAAGAATATCGATAATGCTGTTGATCTTTATGCTCATCGTTTTCCAGACCAGCCTCGATCGCGCGCTTCTTTTTACCGTATTATCCAACAGTTCACTCAGGAGGGAAGTGTTTGTCAGATTTTGCATCGTAGAAAATACCATCCGTTCCATGTTTCGTTGCATCAAGAACTTCACGGCAATGATTTCGATAATCGATTGACATTTTGCCGATGGTCGCTACAGAAAATACAAGAAGAACCCCATTTCTTTGCTCGAGTACTGTTTTCGGATGAATCCACTTTTACTAACCACGGCACCATTAATCGACACAACATGCATTATTGGAGTGTGGAAAACCCGCATTGGTTACGCCAAGTTGAACATCAGCGTCCGTGGAATGTAAATGTTTGGTGTGGGATAATTGGGGACAAACTTATTGGTCCACATTTTATCCATGGACATTTCAATGGGGAGAAATATCAACAACTCTTAGAGGACGTACTGCCAACATTGCTTGAAGACGTACCCTTAGACGTGCGACAAACAATGTGGTTTCAACATGACGGTTGTCCAGCACATTTTGCTGTAAGATCGCGGGAAGTGTTAGATCGTCTGTACAATCGTCGATGGATCGGAAGAGGAGGTCCAGTGCCGTGGCCTGCAAGATCACCAGATCTCACTTCGCCTGATTTTTTTTTATGGGGATACTTGAAGAATGAAGTTTACAGTGAAGTGCCAACAACGCCTGAAAACATGATTGAACGAATTACCAACGCTTGTCAAAAAATCACGCCGGATATGCTTCTTAGTTGCGTCGAATCATTCCAAGAGCGGGTAAATAAATGCATCGATGTCGGTGGTGATATTTTCGAGCACTTGCTTTAGAATTGTTGTTAGAAACAAACACGTGAGAGGCGAGGGGACTCACCAAAAACAAGCACCCCGATGGTGAGAGGCGAGGGGACTCACCAAAAACAAGCACCCCGATGGTGAGAGGCGAGGGGACTCACCAAAAACAAGCACCCCGATGGTGAGAGGCGAGGGGACTCACCAAAAACAAGCACCCCGAGGGTGAGAGGCGAGGGGACTCACCAAAAACAAGCACCCCGATGGTGAGAGGCGAGGGGACTCACCTAAATCTAGCACCCCAAAGGGAACAGAAAATTACTACGTCCACGTCGTTGTTCCTGGGTAACGCAAAAAGTAATGTTTGACTTTCGCTATCTGCTAAAGAATTTGCATCAGTGCATTTTGAAATAATGTCCATTCCCATCCCTCAAGTTTGGAGGTGGGTGGTGTTATTGAATAGTTTTTGAAAAATATCAATCACATTAACTTGTATTTTGCTGATCTGATGTGTATTTCACGAGATATCCTCATTTTTAAATGAATTTTTGCTTATTTTGATTTTTGTCGATTGCAGCGCCATCTATCGACCAAAATGACTCGAATTGGGGGTGAAATAGGGGTAGTTTTTTCCGGGGAATCAGAATCTGCAATAAAAAATGGGGGTTCCTATTTAAGTTTTTTTTCTCCCCCTTCCCCCACCCCTAGGGGGTGGGGGTGGGGAGTCAAATTTGGTATCATCGGATGTCCCCCGTCGAGACGAACAATTTTTATTACCCACTTTTTTTGATCGGATTTGTAGTTTTCGAGATATTTAGTTGTCTCAAGATAAAAAACTCACCCTGTATATATAAGTAGATGTAATACCTGTTTTCACGGACAAAAGATCTTAAGCCGGCCCCGGAAGAGACTCCACTCGTCCGCGTGACGTCACAGTTGCATGGCGGTAAATTCTAATGGACCAATCAGCGTTCACGTCACGTCGCACCGGCCGGGTTTGCGAGATCGATAGTTCCTTGACCGGCCGCCCAGATGACAGCATCTCCCAAGGGCTTAATTTCTTTGGGCGCAGACATCCCACTCCCCCAAGAGAGTGAAAGCTACGGGGGAATTCCGCCGCCCGGGGTGTGTTTACACATGTGCGCTCGCCTGCAAATATATCCTCAACACGCACGTGACGTCAGCACAATGGAATTAGGTCCGATGGTGTGCTAGGTGAATTTCTGTTCTGGAATGGGGGCAACCACAAATTACGTGAGGTGTTTTTTCCGGATTTCTGGACCCCCCTCCCCCTTGGTGAGATTTCGTGAGATGTGGCCGGACCCCCCCCAATCTGGTGAGATCAGGTCCGTGAGAACCCCCCCCCTAGAAATCGCACTCGAAACTTTTGTAGACCTTTTTTTTTTTTTTTTTTTTTTTTTTTTTAAGGTCACACCCTAACTTTTTTGACGAAATACCCTCCTAAAATCGACTTAGGCGCAAATTGTAGACCTTTTTTTTTTGGCTCTACTATCCCCAAATTTTTCGCCAAATCTCACGTGAGATTTCCGTAGCCCCCCCCCTCCCCCCTGGTGAGATTTGGTGAGATTTCGCCGGACCCCCCCCCCCTATTTCACCTCACGTAATTTATGGACGCCCCCAATGCGGACGTTGACACAGGTGTCGACTTGCTCGGCCGAGGCATCGGGCGTTTTGGCCTTGCATAACATAGTATCCCGGTTTCCAATAGATGGCGCGGAATGAATCATTTCTCAACGCGATAGGTATTTAAGAGAAATATTTCAGGTATTCCTGCTTGCTATCTGTCTGCTATTATCGGTATATCAATGTGACAAGTATTTCCAAACCATGGAGTTATTCCCGACGTTCAGAAATATTATTTCCATTTGCCCAACGACAAGCAGAGTCCATTATCTCTTGCCAAAGCTCTGTACACTGCAAGGTGCAAATATTTTCGTCGGTTCTGTGTCGTGAAATATACTTAAGTATAAATCATTGCAATTTTACTAAAAACAAGAAAAAAGTCCACGTTAAAACGGCCTCGGTAGTGTTGGGGCTAGAGTGCCGAAGGTCGCCGGTTCTAGTCCGGCCGCGGTGTTTAAGTGTTTTGTGATATTATTGAAAAAGCCGTACCAACTCCTCAAAGTTACGTAATTTCCACACCTAGAGAGTATGGCGCCAGCTTGACTTGTTATAATTGAATGAAAAATAAGTTGAAAAGCATAAATTTTTCCTTTACAATACGTTAACTTTCGATATGGAAAAAAAACCATCATAAACTCAGCAAAGTGGAAAGATATAAATTCTATGTGCACCTGCTTTCATGAAATTATTTAGCGTTCTGGCCTTGCATTCGGAAGGACGGCGGTTCGAATCCCCCGTCCGGGCATCCAGATTTGGGTTTTCCATGGTTTCCCCCAGGTGAATGCAGGGATGCTTCCTTCAAAAGGACATGTCTGAATCCCTTGCCCCCCTCCTTTACCCGTCTCTAAAGACCACGTTGTTAGAGAGACGTTAAAAAGTAAAAAAAAAAAAAATGAAATTATTGTGATAAAGTATAGCAATACCATACATACATTATTCCTTTCAAAATTCGTAGCCTCAAAAGCCCATCAATGGGTGAAATCCTTTAATTGAAACCAACAGATATTCACCAACGAAGGTAGGGTAAACCATAAATCATCGAAGCAGGCAAACATTAATAATTAATTCACTGACGAAGAGACTTGAAACAAACTCACTTTTGCACATCATGTTGGATTCATTATGAACAATATACTATAATATAGCTCACGAGTGTCACCTACATTCCGTGTATTTTAAAGGATGTATTAAATTAGGGGTAATGAAACAGACCGAGAACACAGACACTTTTTGAACTCAAAGAGGTATTGAAGGGGTTTAGTGATTTATGTAAGTATAACCTCGATGAATTAAAAGCCGCTAAAATAAAGCAAAGTTGTCGATTTGAAAACCAGTTTCTTTCCCTACAGTCATTTCTGAAGTGATTACATGATGTCAAACCAATCAGGCTGTAATTTTTTCAAGCCTATTTCTCAACCCTGTCTTTGGACAAGAGCCCACTTGAAAATATTTATGACATGATTAACAAAGCCTTTCCCACACCAAGGCTAGAAAAATCAAAGTTTCCAGTTTGACCATGGCAAAAATCAAGGAATGGAAGCATCAGTACGACACCTTACTTCTCTAACTTAACTCTGCTTCCATTGGTATAAAATATCTCATCGCACTCGTAATTCTTGCCATCCAGGTCAAACCTTTGTCGTCTGTCTATCCAGACCAATCTATGTATCAATTCTGTTATGCCTTCATAAGCAATCAGAAATTGAATGTCCTTAGCTGCACTTTGTCTAAAATTCCATTCAATCCCTTGTGACACATCAGTGATTGACACCTTTAACTGTGTTTTACAGCACAGCACTTATGTTCCAGGAACGAGATACCGTCTGTTAATCTTACTAATTTCACCCCTGTCGAATCGAAGTACGCCAGTCCTATGTGATAAAAATTGAGTCAGGCTAAGCACAGAAATGCCTGAGAGCGTCGCCTGTGACCAAGGTGGAGATATAAAAAATTTACCCACTCCCTTATGGAAGAAATCCAGTGCCGGCTCCTACTGATAGTCTTTTATACACTATTCCTCATTCTTTCACCAAGATCCACCCCAAGCCTCATTGCCAACATACGCCCAGCACTTCCCCAAACCTCCTTCTGTTTTCCAATAATGTCCACCCAAACCCCTGATCAGTTACTGTCAGGGCTACCTTCTGTTCGTGCGTTAAAGTAAACAACAAATTTGCAAAGTCTTCTCCTAATCAGTAGCAGGGATTCCAGGTACCAAAATGTTCACTTAAGGTGGTTCTACTGCAGTTTCCCAGGAAAATTCTTCCTTTTTCCAGGAAATTATTTTTTCAACCAATCAGGACACAGGAGTGATCTCCATTCGGTTTAAATGTTCCCATCTGACGCCAACTTTCGGATTCAGGACCAAGTATAACATTTGTTTGTAATTGCATGCTTTGTTCAACTAACCACAATAAAAGTGTCATAATGCCCTTAGCTAACTTGGTCATCAAATAAACATCATAACCCACATTTTCATAGAAGATCCCCACACATCGACAAGTATCCAAAGTTGCAGACACTAGTTCTATTACGCCGAAGATAGCACCCACACTTGAACTGTCGTAAATTGTTAGGTCAAAGTGGGTGTTTGGATATTTTATCCACTCAGGCCTCATCACTTAAAGTCTAGTGCGAGATTGTGGTCATGGTCAACTTAGGCTCCATACACCACTCTGAATTATTGCACCAATATCCATTCTAACACCATTATACACCACATACAGCCCCTCAACACTCTTCCTATCTTCCAATGACATCCATCCTACACCACACAAGCAATGGTCTGACTGTGGGTTTGTACCCAAGTCCTTCGCTTCTCTGGTACATCACCCCTCTCTGTTAAATGATTTTTATTTAGTGAGAAACACAATTCGTATGCCAACACAAACGGCAGTAAACTGTAAAGAGCACATCGAAATAGGAGATTGCCTAAGCCCTGAAACAATGGTTAGAAGCACACGTTGATGGTGAGCATAATTCTATAGCCATATATTTTAGACTCAAATCCACATAGGAATGACACATGCACACACTTGTACATGCATACAGTGAGGTCAACAGAACTAACAGCACCAAGATAGAACCCCCACAGAGGAAGAAGACACACACACACACACACGCACACACGCACACACTTGTACACGCATACAGCGAGGTCAACAGAACTAACAGCAAGCATCATGAAAGCGATGAAGTGGGGCAGAATTGTCGTTACAACTGATTAGCTGGACAGAACTATCGTTACAAAAATCATCAGACAGACGATTTAAAGTCAGGTACCACCATACTTATGCTTACATCTACAAAGACAGACGCAGATACACATGTCCAAGTCTACAGAGAGTTCAGTACAACTACCGGCAACAATCATGGAAACGAATAAGTGGTGTCGTACTCTCTTGCCTCATGACTGGCTGAAAAACAGAACTCTCCTTACATATCATCAGCCTGGCGAGATAGAGGGTGTGCAAAAGATGGCATGTTTTCACCATACACCTAAGTGTTTATACCATAAATAGTGTTCATCACACCAAATTGATTATATTTACCATCAACATGTCTCTCCCACACCGCAAACCTTTCTATATTCAAACAAGGTCTCATCCACAAATCCATACATCTCCATGCACAAGCACAAACAAACGTAAGTGGAGGGACAGCAAAATCATACGCCCAGACAGACGTGTTTATGGAAGGTATCACCATATTTACGCATACAGACACAGAGAGAGACGCACAAACACTCACATTTCCATGCCTACAGCGAGCTAGACACAATAACCAGCCCAATCATGGCGACGAAAAAATGGGGTAGGACACCCATGGCTCATAACTGACCAAAAAATTATCAGTAACGTATGTTCCACGTACCATACTCTTCACATCAACATCATCTCATTTATCTCACACTACAGACCTCACTACCTTCCAGTATCATGTGTGCTAGGTACAAAACTGTACACATCAGGACCACCACCTCTATCCCACACCTAAGTTTTTGCTGCCATTCAGTAACATGTACCCCTGGTACCACGAGTAGCAGTAGACATCTGGTCATCAGTCAGATATCATAACTCCCATATTCATACTAGGTCTCACCCACAAATCCATACGTCACCTCACACAAGCATAAGTGTAGGATCAGCATATCATACATCCAGACAAACGAGTTACAGGAAGGGATCACCACATTTACGCAAACATACACAGAGAGAGACACATACACACGTACATTTCCATACCTACAGCGATCTCGACTCAACAACTAGCCCAATCATGGCAACGCAAAAGTGGAACAGAACACCCATGATTGGCCAAAAGTCATGGAAAGACACACATACACACACACTCATATGTCAATGCATTCACACAGGTCCATTCATCACCACACACATGCACATAACTGGAGGAAAGAGACTGAACATGCTAGATCCAAACTGAAGAGTTACAGGATGTGTGAAGTTTGAAATCACAGACACGTCTCTCCCACACCGCAACCCTTTCCGTCATGTAGTAACATGTGACCCAGGTACCATTAGTTACAATAGACACTTGTCTATCAGGCAGATACCATAACCCCCATATTCATACTAGGTCTCACCCACAAATCCAAACATCTCCACACAAGCACAAACAAACATAAGTGGAGGAACAGCAATTCATACGTCCAGATTGACGTGTTTATGGAAGGTATCACCATACTTACGCATTCAGACACAGAGAGAGACGCACACAGACGCATATTTCCATGCCTACAGCTAGCTCAACACAACAACCAGCGCAATCATGGCAAAAAAGTGGGACAGAATCCCCATAGCTCAAGACTGACAAAAAATCATCATTAACATGTGTTCCAACTACCAAACTCCTCACATCAACATCATATCAGTTAACTCACACTACCGACCTCTCTGCTATTCAGTATCGTTGGTAATATGAACAAAACTGTTCACATGATCAGCACCACCTCTATCCCACACCATAAGCCTTTTCTGCTATTCAGTAATATTTGTCACATATACCACGAGTATCACGACTAGACACATGGTCACCAGACAAATATCGTAACTCCCATACTCATACTAGGTCTCACACACAAACATAACTGACCAAAAAACCATCAGACGGACGTTAGAGTGTGTGCAAATGATGACATATTTTTGCCATACACCTCAGTACTTATCCCATACGGATTATTCATTACACCCATGTAATTACATGCTCCATCTACACATAGGTAGCCAGTCATTGTGAAGTCGAGTATAATCCTATCGTGATAGACACACAACCACACAGAAAGACACACACTCACATGTCCATGCATACAAACAGTACTATACATCACATTACGCATACATGTAACAGGATGAAAAGTACTGAACACCCTAGATCGACACTGAATATTAGCAGGATGTGTGAAATGTGACATGTCTTTGCCACAAACCTCGGTGCTCATCACACCCAACTGATTACATCTACGTGGTGGCCACTGATGGAGAAATCTCAAGTAGGCTCCTATCATCATAATTACACACATAACCACAAAGGAACACGCATACACACATATGTCCATGCATATACCACAATTTCATAATTTACCACACACATACAAGTAACAGCAGGAAAGGGACCCGGCACACGACGTCCACACTGAGGTGTTATATGATAGGCAGACGATAGCATGTCTTTACAATACACCTCAGTGCTCACCACACTTACCTGAATTTTAATGTACCATCAGTATAGCTGGCGGCTGGAACTAAACACTAGGCAATGTTTGGTCAAAAGTCATTTGTTAATAGCAGCTCATCAAAGTGAAATTTTGGGTCAACCTGCCCAGGCGGGTGCAGCGAGAGGGGGCCTCCCTTCACCACTGCGGACAGAAATACTGCAATACGCCGTCTAAAAGCGCGGACCGCGATGGTTTACCGGAGTTTCCCGACCGGGACCTATTACCGATGTCCGCATTTTTAGGACCGAACTGATGACCGGAATTTCATTGCGCTCGAGGCGGTAATATGCGCCGGTATACCGACCTACTAAAACACGATGTATGCGTCCGCGGTGGGGAAGGGTGGCCACCTCACGCCACGCCCGCCTGGGCAGGTTCACCCAAAATTTGTCTTTGATGAGCTGCTATTAACAAATGACTTTTGGCCAAACATTGCCAAGAGCTTAGTTCCAGCCACCAGCTATACTGATGGCACATTAAAAATCAAGTATGTGTGGTGAGCACTGAGGTGTAAAGACATGCTATCATCTGCCTATCATGTAACACCTTAGTGTGGACGTCGTGTGTCGGGTCCCTTTCCTGCAGTTACTTGTATGTATGTGGTAACTTATGAAATTGTGGTATATGCATGGACATATGTGTGTGTACGTGTTCCTGTGTGGTTATGTGTGTAATTATGGTGGTAGGAGTCTACTTGAGATTTTTCCAGCAGTGGACACCTATGTAGATGTAATCATTTGGGTATGATGAGCACCGAGGTTTGTGGCGAAGAAATGAAATATTTCGCACATCCTGTAGCTATTCAGTCTGGACCTAGGGTGTTCAGTCCTTTTCCTCCAATTACGTGTATGTGTGTGGTGATGTACGGTAACTCTGTGTATGCATGGACATGTGAGTGTGTGTCTTTCTATATGGTTGTGTGTCTATTCCGATAGGATTCTACTCGACTTTGAGATGTATTTAATTGATAATGTGATAAGTTCTGAGGTGTATGGCAAAAACATGTCATCCATTGCACACACTCTAACGTCTGTCTGATGGTTTTTTGGTCAGTTATGTTTGTGTGAGAGACCTAGTATGAGTATGGGAGTTATGATATTTGTCTGATGACCATGTGTCTACTGATACTCGTGGTACGTAAGACAAATATTACTGAACAGCAGAAAAGGCTTGTGGCGTGGGATAGAGGTGGTGCTGATCATATGAACAGCTTTGTACATATTACTAACGATACTGAATGTCAGAGAGGTCTGTAGCGTGAGTTAAATGATATGATTTTGATGTGAGGAGTTTGTTACTTGGAACACATGTTAATGATGATTTTTTTTTGTCAGTCTTGAGCCATGGGGGATCTGTCCCACATTTTCTTTGCCATGATTGGGCTGGTTGTTGTGTTTAGCTCGATGTAGGCATGGATATATGTGTCTGTGTGTTTCTTTCTCTGCGTCTGTATGTGTAAGTATGATGATACCTTCCTTAAACTCATTTATCGGGACGTATGAATTGCTGTTCCTCCCATATGTTTGTGCTTGTGTGGAGACTTATGGGTTTGTGGGTGAGACCTAGTATGAATATGGAGGTTATGATATCCGTCTGATAGACAAGTGTATATTGTAACTCATGGTACCTGGGTCACTAAATGTTACTAAATGACAGAAAGGGTTGCGGTGTGGGTCAGACGTGGCTGTGATTTCAAACTTCACACATCCTGTAACTCTTTAGTTGGATCTAGCATGTTTAGTGTCTTTCCTCCAATTATGTGCATATGTGCGGTGATGAATGGAACTGTGTGAATGCATTGACAAGTGAGTGTGTATGTATGTGTGTATGGATGTGTGTCTTTCTATGACTTTTGGCCAGTCATGGGTGTTCTGTTCCACTTTTTCGTTGCCATGATTGGGCTAGTTGTTGAGTCGAGATCGCTATAGGCATGGAAATGTACGTGTGTATGCGTCTCTATCTCTGTGTGTTTTTTTGCGTAAATGTGGAGATACCTTCCTTTATCTCGTTTGTCTGGATGTATGATGTGCTGTTCCTGTACTTATGCTTGTGTGAGGTGACATATGGATTTGTGGGTGAGACCTAGTATGAATATGGGAGTTATGATATCTCTCTGATGACCAAGTGTCTACTGCTACTAGTGGTACATGGGGGCACATATTACTGAATGGCAGAAAAAGCTTAGGTGTGGGATAGACGTGTTGGTGCTGATGTGAACAGTTTTGTACCTAGCATACATGATACTGGATGGTAGTGAGGTCTGTAGTGTGAAATAAATGAGATGATGTTGATGTGAAGAGTATGGTGCCTGGAACATATGTTACTGATGATTTTTTGGTCAGTTATGAGCCATGGGGGTTCTACCCCACTTTTTCGTCGCCATGATTGGGGCTGGTTGTTGTGTCTAGCTCGCTGAAGGCATGGAAATGTGAGTGTTTGTGCGTCTCTCTCTGTGTCTGTATGTGTAAATATGGTGATACCTTCTATAAACACGTCTGTCTGGACTAATGATTTTGCTGTCCCCTCCACTTATGTTTGTTTGTGCTAGTGTATTGAGATGTATGGATTTGTGGGTGAGATCTGATAGCCAAGTGTCTTTTGCAACTCATGGTACCTGCGTCAATTTTTTACTGAATGGTAGAAAGGGTTGCGGTGTGGGAGAGACGTGTTGATGGTAAATATAATCAACTGGGGCGCGATGAACACTATTTATGGTATAAACACTTAGGTTTATGGTGAAAACATGTCACCTTTTGCACATCTTCTATCTCGCCAGGCTGATGATACGTAAGGAGACTTCTGTTTTTCAGCCAGTCATGAGGGAAGAGAGTACTACACCACTTTTTTGTTTCCATGATTGGTACCGGTAGTTGTGTAGTCTTGGACATGTGTATCTGCGTCTCTCTTTGTGCATGTAAGCGTAAGTAACTCGTCTGTCTGATGATTTTTGTAACGATAGTTCTGTCCAGTTAATCAGTTGTAACGACAATTCTGCCCCCCACTTCATCGTTTCCGTGATGCTTGCTGTTAGTTCTGTCGACCTCGCTGTATGCATGTACAAGTGTGTGCGTGTGTCATTCCTCTGTGGATTTGAGTCTAAAATATATGGTTATAGAATTATGCTCACCATCAACGTGTGCTTCTAACCATTGTTTCAGGGCTTAGGCAATCTCCTATTTCGATGTGCTCTTTACAGTTTACTGCCGTTTGTGTTGGCATACGAATTGTGTTTCTCACTAAATAAAAATCATTTAACAGAGAGGGGTGATGTACCAGAGAAGCGAAGGACTTGGGTACAAACCCACAGTCAGACCATTGCTTGTGTGGTGTAGGATGGATGTCATTGGAAGATAGGAAGAGTGTTGAGGGGCTGTATGTGGTGTATAATGGTGTTAGAATGGATATTGGTGCAATAATTCAGAGTGGTGTATGGAGCCTAAGTTGACCATGACCACAATCTCGCACTAGACTTTAAGTGATGAAGTCTGAGTGGATAAAATATCCAAACACCCACTTTGACCTAACAATTTATGACAGTTCAGGTGTGAGCACTGTCTTAGGCGTAATAGAACCTATGGTGACGTTTGGATACTTGTCGATGTGTGGGGATCTTCTATGAAAATGTGGGTTATGATGTCTGTTTGATGACCAAGTTAGCTAAGAGCATTATGGTAACTTTATCGTGGTTACTTGAACAAAGCATGCAATTACAATCAAATGTCACACTTGGTCCTGAATCCGAAGGTTGGCGTTAGATGGGAAGATTTAAGCCGAATGGAGAACTCCCCTGGGTCCTGATTTATTGAAAAATAATTTCCTGGAAAAGGGGGGAATTTTCCTGGAAAACTGCAGTAGAACCACCTTAAGTGAGCTTGGAATCCCTGCTACTGTTTAGGAGAAGACTGTATGAGGTTTTGGTTTACTTTAACGCACGAAAAAAAAGGTAACTGATCTGGGATTGGAGTGGGAATCATTGGAAAACAGAAGGAGGTTTCGGGAAGTGCTGTGGGTACGTTGGCGATGAGGCTAGGGGTGGAACTTGGTGAAAGAATTAGGAATAGTGCGTAAAAGACAATAAGTAGGAGCCGGCACTTGTCCAAAGACCGGGTTGAGAAATAGGATTGCAAGAAATTACAGCCTGATTGGTTTGACATCATGTAATCACTTCAGAAATGTCTGTAGGGAAAGAAACTGGTTTTCAAATCGACAACTTTGCTTTATTTTAGCGGCTTTTAAATCATCGAGGTTATACTTACATAAATCACTAAACCCCTTCAATACCTCTTTGAGTTCAAAAAGTGTCTGTGTTCTCGGTCTGTTTCATTACCCCTAATTTAATACATCCTTTAAAATACACGGAATGTAGGTGACACTCGTGAGCTATATTATAGTATATTGTTCATAATGAATCCAACATGATGTGCGAAAGTGAGTTCGTTTCAAGTCTCTTCGTCGGTGAATTAATTATTAATGTTTGCCTGCTTCGATGAACGGAATTTATGGTTTTCCCTACCTTCGTTGGTGAATATCTGTCGGTTTCAATGAAAGGATTTCACCCATTGATGGGCTTTTGAGGCTACGAATTTTGAAAGGAATAATGAATGTGTGGTATTGCTATACTTTATCACAATAATTTCATTTTTTTTTTACTTTTTAACGTCTCTCTAACAACGTGGTCTTTAGAGACGGGTAAAGGAAGGGGGGGCAAGGAATTCGGCCATGTCCTTTTGAAGGAAGCATCCCCGCATTCACCTGGGGGAAACCATGGAAAACCCAAATCTGGATGCCCGGACGGGGGATTCGAACCGCCGTCCTTCCGAATGCAAGGCCAGAACGCTAAATAATTTCATGAAAGCAGGTGCACATAGAATTTATATCTTTCCACTTTGCTGAGTTTATGATGGTCTTTTTCCATATCGAAAGTAAACGTATTTTAAAGGAAAAATTTATGCTTTTCAACTTATTTTTTATTCAATTATAACAAAGTAAGCTGGCGCCATACTCTCTAGGTGTGGAAATTACGTAACTTTGAGGAGTTGGTACGGCTTTTTCAATAATATCACAAAACACTTAAACACCGCGGCCGGACTAGAACCGGTGACCTTCGGCACTGTAGCCCCAACACTACCGAGATCGTTTTAATGTGGACTTTTTTTTGTTTTTATTAAAATTGTAATGATTTAAGCTTAAGTATATTTCACGACACAGAACCGACGAAAATATTTGCACCTTGCTGTGTACAGAGCTTTCGCAAGAGATAATGGACTCTGCTTGTCGCTGGGCAAACGGAAATACCTTAATATTTCTGAACGTCGGGAATAACTCCATGGTTTCGAAATACTTGTCACATATATATACCGATAATAGCAGACAGATAGCAGGCAGGAATACCTGAAATACTTCTCTTAAATACCTATCGCGTTGTGAAATGATGCATGCCGCGCCATCTATCGGAAACCGGGATACTATGTTATGCAAGGCCAAAACGCCCGATGCCTCGGCCGAGCAAGTCTACACCTGTCGCAACGTTCGCATTCCAGAACAGAAATTCACCTAGCACACCATCGGACCGAATTCCAGAGTGCTGACGTCACGTGCGTGTTGAGGATATATTTGCAGGCGAGTGCACATGTGTAAACACGGCCCGGACGGCGGTATTCCCCCGCTAGCTTTCACTCTCCTGGGGGAGTGGAATGTCTGCGCCCAAAGAAATTAAACCCTTGGGAGATGCTGTCATCTGGGCGGCCGGTCAAGGAACAGTCGTTTGCGCAAACCCGGCCAGTGCTGTCCCCTTAGCGGCCACCAAATGAACTAACGATCCGCCATCTTGTGACGTGAACGCTGATTGGTCCATTAGAATTTACCGCCATGCAACTGTGACGTCACGCGGACGAGTGGAGTCTCTTCCGGGGCCGGCTTAAGATCTTTTGTCCGTGAAAACAGGTATTACATATAGATATATATATATATATATACTAGCCATTACCTGCGACTTCGTACGCATGGATTTAGAGTTTGATTGCTAGAATTGAATACACAAAGCTGAAAGTTGCTTATGTTATGTCGGCATAATATGACGGGAACGCTATCGATATACGATTCTACCATGGAGCCTATCTCATTTATTCATATTGGAAAAAATTATCCTATTTTGGTCCTAAAGTTACAAAGTATTTTGGTATATTGGTATACACATATAGCCGTCAAAACATTATTTAAAAAAAAAAAGACAGAGACTTACTTTCGCAAATATAATATTATTAGTCTAGCTCACTCAAAAACTGCCTGTGGAACCAATATACAGATTTGACAAAACATGATAACATGGTATCCTTACTACAAAATCCTAGGCTTTGCTCAAACTATAAAAAACAATTCATAATAATTTTTCTTCCCAGTGGGGTTTGAACCCAAAGCATACGGGACTTATCTTAAGAAGCAAGCACCTTAGCACAGCGCTACGGAGCTATTGGTCCCTAATATTACGCATTTTGTTTGTGTTTCACAGTTTAGATAGTTTTCATAATTTAATGACAATATGTTCTTTTTTATACATAATATGGTATCCCATATCCATCCTAATGGCAAATAGCATCTCCTTGTCAAATTTCATCACGAGTGGAGTAGCCATTTGGCCCAAGATACGTAAAAAACAGACCGACAGACAGACAGAGATACTTTCGCATTTATAATATTAGTATAGATATATATTAAGGGCCAGGGGGAAGAACGATCATAGTCCCACATATCACAATTTCCGAAATTCAATTTTCTAATTTCCAAGTCGAATAAATTACTGAAAAACAGGTATTAAAATATATTTTAAGTTTTGTTTATATTAATATATCATTTATTTTATAATCTGCAATAAAAAATGACATTAAATGGATGGGACAAGAACACAAAATTTTCAAAACAAGAAGATCCTTGATCGTTTTTGCCACTTATGGGGTAGTATCAACTGGTGGGTCGTCTGCGTAATCAGAATCAACTTCGTCTGGTTCATCCAAATCAAGGGCAGGAACCAGCGAATCGTAGAATGCTTGAGAATCGGGATTGGTCAATAAGTGTTTTAAATGTAATAGGTCCTTCAATTTTGATGGTATCAGGGGCAGTTGTCCATTGTATAGTTCTCTTAGTACGGTTGGTTCACTTTGTTTCGATGATTTTCATGGTTTCGTGCTTCCTGTGCCTTGTTTCCCTGCAAAAAGAGACTTTAAGTAGCTTCCAAAATAGTTTTCCTTGTGGATAACGAATCTAGTCTCCTTTTCGTCAACCTTTAAAATTGTTATTGGCCGTGTGGGCATAGGGCACTTTTTTGACATAAATCCGAGATAAATAGTCTGTTCAAGTTTCAAATTTGACGTCTGTGGCACAATTGGTGACCGTTGGTTTGACTCTGCTATTTCTGATGACGTCCATCAAGTCATTGGGTGTCTCGATGTAAGATTTAGCATTGAGAAGATTCATATCCTTGTCACCCTCCATATATGAGTGACCTCGTATTGCAAAAACTACGTCATTGACCACGTGACCTTGATCATTCTTGACAGACGGTGCGTGGGGACTGATCGTTATTCCCCGTCAGCTCCAATCTTTTTGCTGTTATGACTCAGGCACTATGCTCTCTCTTGCTTGAATGGTATCACAGTTACAAACTGTCTGTTATAATCTCAACTTTGCGGAAAAATTGACTATGCCAGTCCTTCCCCGTTACCCTTCATATATACAGGGTGTTACAAAAACGTACGGCCAAACTTTCTGAGTTTCAGGAAACATTCCTCACACACCAACAAAGAAAATATGTTATGTGGACAAGTGTCCGGAAACGCTTACTTTTCATGTTAGAGCTCATGGAGCCGATGGATTGATAGAGGCGGACCAATTCCATGGCCCCCACGCTCTCCTGACCTCAACCCTCTTGAATTCCATTTATGGGGGTATTTGGAAGCCCTTGTCTACGCAACCCCGGTACCAAATGTAGAGACTCTTCGTGCTCGTACTGTGGACGGCTGTGATACAATACGCCATTCTCCAGGGCTGCATCAGCGCATCAGGGATTCCATGCGACGGAGGGTGGATGCATGTATCCTCGCTAACGGAGGACATTTTGAACATTTCCTGTAACATAGTGTTTGAAGTCACGCTGGTACATTCTGTTGCTGTGTGTTTCCATTCCATGTTTAATGTGATTTGAAGAGAAGTAATAAAATGAGCTCTAACATGGAAAGTAAGCGTTTCCGGACACATGTCCACATAACATATTTTCTTTGTTTGTGTGTGAGGAATGTTTCCTGAAAGTTTGGCCGTACCTTTTTGTAACACCCTTTACATATAATTCCTCTGGCTAGGGTCTACGGCATGCTGTTGTAGAGCTGAAGCTCTTGTCACACTTCAGGTCTATATTTTTCAATTTTTATTATTTTCGTGCTGCCGTGTAGCTCAGGCGGTAGAGCGTCTCACTACGCCACGGAGGACCGGGGTTCGATCACCGATGAAGCCGAGAATTTTTCCTAGAAGCCGAACAATCGGAAGAGGGAGAAGACCATTTCTTAACAGACTCCCCATACAAAAAGTGTTAGAAGCCGCTATTAAGGGAAAAGATTAAAAAACAAAATATTTAAAGAAGAAAAAGCAGCCATAAAACTAAATAAGAAAGAGAATAAAATTAACAGCGGAACAGGACAGCGTGCCTGAAGATAAATTGAAAATCGAAAGAGCTTAAGAGAGAACCCAAACAAATGAGTGTGTTTCTGAGGATTGTTCTGACTGTGCATGTTTACTTTGCCGTGAATTTTACTCTAATTCAGTTGAAGGTTGGGTCTCTATGTTCATGTGCAAAAATGGGCACGGAATTCGCGCAAGCCATTAGAGAGGGAAGATGAAAAGGCTGTGTAGTGTTTGAATTTTTTCAATAGGCTTAAGAATACCAGAGGTTAATCTTTGTAATCACTTAATACCAAGTAAATATAGAGCAAACTTATTTTTTCCGTTTTTCCACTAGTTTTATTTGTTTTCGTGATTATTTACCCCTACCCTCATACCAGGGGCAGAATGGGGCAAATGACATCATTTTCTGTTTTTGGAAAATAAAAATATTCTTCTTTTGTTGTCTTACAGTATTATTGCATTTTTGTGATTATCGCATTAGATTAACAGAAAACTTTTCAGCTCTCTTAATTAACCCATTTGTATTTTTAATTTTTTTTTTTTTTCAACTTAGTACCCCTTTCTGCCGTGGGTACATATATACATCCTATTATATAAAACGCTAACGTGGCGTCTGCGTGCGTCGTCTATAGCTGCTACACTGATTGGTTACAGAACGGTCACGTGACAGCCGTCACTCGCCAATCAACAGCCACCATATTGTATTCCTTCCTTGATGTCGCATTTTGTTTATTTACTACAGTTAGATGCAGAAACTCGTGTAAGGAGAATGGTGTTTGATGTTTATGTTATATTATTTGTATCAGTTATACGCCAAAATTCATGTAAGGAGAAGGGATTCAATATTTACGCTCTTTTATCTGTCAGTTATAAGCCCTAGGTTAAACCATAACCTAAGATTCTTTCGGCAGACGATAAGAAACTGTGAAGTTTATTTAAAACTCGGAGAAACGTAATGATGTATTGGTCAAATAAATAACAGTTATCCGTTTTCGAAATTATAGTCTACGTGATCTTAAGTAAAATGAATTTATTTATGCAAAATCCTAACCAAATACTCTGATAATCTAACCGGGGTAACGTATTCATATAACAAAAGATATCATTAAAAATGACTAATTCGTTTCTCCTTATAACCTTTTCCAGAATAAATTCTTACTACCATTATATATGATGCCATTAATTTTTTATACATGTGTTAACTATTAAATGAGATTTAATATAAACTTTTGATTAGATTTAAACAGTCAAGGTTATGACTATTTACAGTATAAGCGATATGACACTCGGAATACAACAACGATATTATTGCCACAAAATAGCAGTGAGCAGAGATATTAGAAATACGGAGAGCAGGGAAAAAAATTAATGCGAGGCAATTATGTGACACAAAGTTATAATTAGTACGTTCGTTTAAATTTACATATTGCTTTTTATTTATCTACGACAAACAGATGCAAAAATTCATGTAAGGAGAAGGATATTGTATGTGTACGTTATATTACCTGTATCATAATGAGTACGAGGTTAAAACACAACCTACGATATATTTTTTTTATTTTTTTTTTTTTTTTTTTTTTTTTTTTTTTTTTTTTTTTTTTTTTTGCCGGAGATAAGAAACGATGAAGTTTATTAAAAACTCAAAGGAAGTTTACACGAAATGTACGAATCACGAAATATATCATTCAGATAAATGTTAGTTATCCGTTTTTGATATTATACTTCCCGTCATTTAAAGTAAAATAATATGAATAAATCGGTATTACTGGAGATCGCGATTCTGCCAGGAATTGCTGTGGTAAAATACAAGAATCCTGTAGAAATATTTTCCGTAGTACATTTAACTATATTATGCCCGTCCAGGATGTATTACAACCTAATCTGCTTGAAAATAATGGTAGTCTACAGGCTGTATTACAACGGAATGACTGCTTAAAAACAATATGTCTTGCGATTGACTACAGTATTTGAGAGTAGTTGAAGTTATGATTTTCGAAAGCAATATTAATGGAGGGTTGTCGTTAAGTTGACCAGAAAGCCCACCGACACATTTGATTACAGCGTAATTCACTCTGAAATGAGTTTTACAAACCAATTAAACTGCTTTCATATGCGCCAAGTTACCGAAGGTATTAATAAATGCAGGTGAACGTAGTTCGTACCTATCGTGCTGAAGTGTGCCTGGACTAGGAATAAAACTGATATTACATGGATAGCAAAAGTTTCTGGGTTCCTAATTTATTTTTCATTTTATTGGTTTTATACATCCGCCCTCATTAATTCAGTAGAAGTTACTACTGTATTGCTGTGTAGAACATTATCAAATCAAGGCCACTAGCATTATCTAATAACAATCCCGTATAATTAACCAACTGCAAAATAATAATAATAATAAAATGAATTGCCAGAATATGGCGTTCAAACCGTCATTTTTGACGGGCTAGAAGCTAGTACATAATAACCTTACAAAAATATGGATTGGGAGTGAGTGAGCTTCGTTGCTCTGATTAGTGACTGTGGTAAACTACTATGAAAATTGAATTCCAGATATGCAGCGAAGTTAAACACGACTCCGATTAATCACCATGCGCGCCATATTTCGAAGTTAGAATGAAAGGAAACATACGGCCTGTCACTCACAGGCATACACTTGTAAACATCATTCACTTTGACTGACACCTAATATATAACATATGGATGTTACATAGCTTAAAATCTAGATCATATATATAAAAATGAAAGTCATATTTGGAATCAGGGGACCAATTTCGAACAAAAATGGTGCTTACTTCCGAAACACCATGTTATCGATTGTAAACGCAATTTCTTGTTCTTGCCCATTTGGGGTGTGAACTAACGGTCTGCGAACCACAATGTCTGATACTTAGTAACTTAATAAAGCTTTGTAGTATTTGTCAAAATACTTGCTTAAACACACAATTAAAGTGTTTTATTGCGATTTACAACCAACCAAATCAATTTAATTGATAAATTTTGTTACATTATATGCCACAAGTTTCAAATCAGTCGTTTCCTACATTCGAGGCTTATATGGTGATTTTTGAGTTTTAGTATGACTTTATACTATGGTTTATATTGGTAATTTTACGTGTTTTTGATTATGTGGGATTATATTCATAATATTTATGCAATTAAGATTACCTAGACTTATATTTATTTGCATTCTCTTTTTGGATAAGTTTACACGGGTTTATATATTTTTTTAAACTAAAGGTGAACAGCGATATTTATAATCTTATGTAAGAAAGGATGTGGCGTAGCATTTGTCGTTAATAAGCTGTATTGGTTAACGCAGCCTATTATGGGTGTGAGATATTCTCTGTCAAGTAAATGAGGAATGTTGGGAGAGAGATCGTAAGCAATTAATAGTGACTAGTTCTGCATGTATTCTTACACGGGCATAAGTAAAACTACTCCAGTACTCCACAATCAGTATCCCTCGTTTCTGCTCTCTGATTTAAAATGGTAAATTAAGGCAGGGAGGGGGGGGGGGGGCTGCAACGCACAGTTGCGTAACCCTGCGAGTCAGGTTCCAATGGCAGTGAATAATAACCATAGAGAATATGGTGTACTGTTGTGTGGCATGAATATGCCATTTCAGTGCTGAATGTGCCTTCTACAACTTTGATAATAGGTCTTGATAAATTTGATAGTTTTAGCAAATTTGACTTTGTTACAAAATAAGTCATGTATTGTGCCTGTTTCACGATCAAATGCAAGGGTGGTTATTGTTGTTTTTTACGTACAATAATTGGGCCAAAAACTACGCCATCATACAATAATTAGCCTTCCCAGTTAGTTATAGTGTAATGAAATGATACTAACGCTAATATTTTAAGAGCCTCATACCGATTATGGCATTTAAGACCCACTTGAAATCTTTTTCCCTGATAAGACTATGAAGAGGACACCTCAGAGATGGAAACTGTTCAAGACATGTTTCTTAGATAGTAAATAACATCTGTGCCAATTTTCATGTCTACATTATATTTTATTTCAGGTTCGTAACCATAATGCCCGGGGAACGGCGCGTGGATTTCTCGGCCCAGCGCTGACTCTCGTGTGCTTGTTTAAACGCGTATTTCGACAGCCATATGTTACAGAGGGATGAACGATATACCATTTTAATGCTGAAAGTGTGTACTACAACTTTGATCATAGGTCCTGACCTGGTAACTGTGACAGTTTTTCCTCAATGCAGAGATACTGAAATAAAAAGGTTGTATTTACTACTGCCCTGATGATAAAATGTGACTATACTTTTACTTTTAAATAATAATAGTGCCGGTATTACACTTTTATGCAGTGATTAGCCTATCCTAATTATCTAGGGTGCAATAAAACGTTACTAAGTGTGACATTTTAAATGTTAAAACGAGTTTATACCGATTTGGTACTCAATCCATCTTTAAACCGTTTGACCTGAAAAAAAAAAAAAAAAAACAATGTCGCGGTCACCCCAGAGGTGGAGACTTTTCAGTACTTGTTTCTTAGGAACGACTATGCCAAGTTTCAGCTCTACATTATTATTTTTTTAGGTTCAAATCTAAAATGCCGGTCTGCAGCAACGGTAATTTGCTAATACCTCATTAATAACCGCATTTATCGACTTGGTTTAGCCCTATTGTGGGTTACGTAAACCAGCAAATACCAATCAAAGCACTAATGTCACAATGCCTTCGAACACTAATAACTCTTTTTTGTATTCATACTAGATTAGGAAAGCGATATATCCTGTCATAGGCCTCTCTTGTTGCTCTGGGCGAGAACAGACATGTTAGCAGAGTAGAAGGAGGGTTTGGCAATGCCACAACGTTTCTGTCACTAAGCAGTCTTTTGGTGGATTTAAACTATATCTATATTTCTTCAATTTGATTTTGTATGCAGTGAAAAGGATAATGGTGCGTCTGTCCTCTGAAGGCTGAGTGGGTGTTTTTTTCTCGATAATCAGCGTAGATTCTTCAACTTATAGATGAACCAGCAGTAAAGCGTGTAACATGGTTTCAGATATTATTTTTACTCATTATTTTATGACCTTCAAAAAACTTTTGTAAATTAGATAAAAAGAAAATAATAGTGCAGCCTGTTTTTGCTTTTGTCCCGTTGGTGGTTTCTAATATATATATATATATATATATTAGAAACCAATAGATATATATATATATATATTTGCTGTCGTATGTCTCTCAATTTTCTTGATGCAATCCTTGATCTCTTCCTATCCTGCGCTAACCTTTTCATCTCTACATACCCCCTACAACCCACGTCCTCAATTATCTGCTTCATATGTTCCAATCCCTGTCTTCCACTTCCATTCTTACCTTCGATTGTTCCCTCCACTAACAAGTTAAACTATACTGCATGTCTTAAAATATGACCTACCATCCTGTCTTTTCTTTCTGTAAGACTCTTCAACAAACTTCTATCCTCGCCCATCATTTCCAAAACTCGTTCATTTCGGACTTTGTCTGTCCACTTAATTTTTAGCATTCTTCTATAGCACCCCATTTCAAATGCTTCAATTTTCCTTCCGTCTGCTATTCCTAAAGTCTATGCTCTAGTATATTATTAATAATATGAGTCTGTACCCTAGAGGTTTCTAGAATCACGTTACTGATGTTTATCAGCCTTATGAATTTCCAAATAATGATGTGAAATTCTTTTTGGTAATATTATTTGATGTTTCAGACGGTAACTACAGCAGTCTGAGTATCGCTTTCGATCTGCAGCGTGAGGTTGGGTTCTACATGATGGACTACTACGTGCCCAGCATACTTCTGGTTGTCATGTCGTGGGTTACTTTCTGGCTGGACCCAAATGCCATTCCAGGGCGTACTACACTCGGTATGTATCCGCTAATACAAACTTTCAATGAATAACAAAGCAGCACGTGCCCGAAATATTTCTGGTGCTAATGACGTGGATAATTTTTTGACACAACCTCCATCCGTGTCTATAGTAGTCGAGAATTTTTCAATAATCTATATGTATAATAAAACTGTAACTCGGAAGAAGTCTTTACGTTTAAGTTTTGTTAAACATGCAGATACTACACAGTTCAGTCACATTCAAGTGACCACCTCTCAAAAACCACCTTTGGCAGAGCGGACCGCTGCGAGGCGTGCAGGAAGAGAGTCAATTAGGTTTCTGAAGGTGTTCACTGGGATGTTGAGCCATGCCGACTCCAGTGCCATGGCCAGCTGCGCTAGATTACGCGGTTGAGGATCCATGGTGCCAACAACCTGATCGAGGTGGTCCCACAGATTCTCGATTGGGTTTAAATCCGGTGAGTTTTCTGGCCAGCGGAGTCAGGTAAACTCATCCTGGTGCTCTTCGAACCACGCACATATACTGCGAGCTGTATGACACCTCGCATTGGCCTGCTGGTAGATGCCATCATTCTGAGGAAAAATTATTCGCATGTAGGCGTGGAAATGGTCCGCAAGGACAGATACGTACTTGTGGTGATCCATCGTGCCTTCCACAATGTTGAGTTCACCCAGTCAATGCCTGGAAAACATTCCCCAGACCATAATGCTCCCTCCTCCACCCTGTATCCTTCCGGCAGTTGTTGCAGGCTGTTTGTTTTCAGACGTTTCACGCCGTATGCGCCAACGTCCATCTGTCCGATGGAGCATAAAACGTGATTCATCTGAAAAAGGCACCTGACGCCACTCTGTGGACGTCCAGTTGCGGTACTGGCGTGCAAATTCCAGCCTTCGTTGCCGATGAACAGCAGTCAGCATAGGTGCATTAACCAAACGTCTGCTGCGGAGGCCCATGCGCAGCAACGTTCGCTGAACCGTTGTTGAGGATACACTCTTGGTAGCCCCTTGGTTCATCTGGGGGGGTCAGTCGCTCAACAGTTGCACGTCTATTTGCCCGAACGCATCTCCGTAGCCTTCGTTCACGTCTGTCATCTATAGCCCGTGGTGCACCACATGTTCCACGCCGCTGATTTTAAATAGTGCCATTTTGCCATGCACGGTATACTTTCACCACGGCAGCACGTGAACAGTTCACAAAATTAGCCGTTTCTGAAATGCTTCCACCCTTGGCCCGAAAGCCAATAATCATGCCCTTTTGGACGTTGGATAAATCGCTACGATTCTGCATTACGCCAATGATTGAAATGGTTTCCGATGCCCTAGGACATCCTTTATATACACTCCACTGTAATGTGCTGCCACCTGCCTTCTGTGATTGGTTATTTCACGTTGACGTCGAAAGCAGGTGGTGGTCACATTAATGTGACTGGACTGTGTATTAATAAACTATAAAGAAGGAATCAACTGTTCTTTGTTTTAAATTATTATCCATTTGTGTGATCACAAGTTAAGTCCACCAGGATTCACGCAAAAACTTCTGGTCGGTGGTTAATGGAGTTTGATACATGTTAAGTTCCTAATCTTTTGGGTAATATGCTCGCAAGTCATGTTAAATTTTCTTGCAGCGGTGAATTAAAGTATAGATAATTTTTAGTTGAACGTGATTTACAAAAAAATACTGTTCGGATTTGGACATAGTTTCGATCAATGCACAGTTCGTCGTTCAGCTGGTAGAATAGGGTATGCTTCATTTGAATTTAATATTTTAAAGCTGATAATTTTTCTTCTAATGTGATTCATGTAAAAACAACTAGCCGGATTTTAATATGGTTTCGGTTAATGTACACTCAATAATTAGATATGGGAGGGTTTATACACTTTATCATTATTAATATTCATTATCTCTTAACTATTGCAGTTTATTCATTATGACATTTAGAGATTTTGATGGGATAAATTTGACTTTTATCATTTATTCACATTATACAAAATTAAGATTTATTTGTTTAAAAAATATGTTATTAATCAAAGTTACATGAATATACACAACTAGATGGAAATATAAATCCTCAAACATTTAAAATATGAGAACAAATACCGGCCTCAGACATGACTGAGCAAGAGATGTTCTATTCAGTTCAGTATTATTTTGGATGTATTCAGAGAAAATCAAAGCCCTTTTCCATTCCAAACGACCTTGCTCAAAACGATAAAAGTTTTAGAAAAATTACTTTACTCTTTAATCTAGACAGATATCTTTGCCGGGCGCTGTGGGGCAAAAATCACATGAAACAACGAAGCAGCTTGCATAAGAACGAAGTATTTCTTCGCGTTGAGAATTGATATAGTCTTCTCGGTAGACTAGCCGAGTTATCAAGGTGTTTATAATCTGAAACTTCAGAAAATGGCGACGGAGTTTCAGATCGCCGAAGTATCGAGTGGAACCACCTTGATTACTCGGCTAGTTTCCAGTGAAGACTATATCGACGCAGTATATTTCATCGTTGTCAAACCACTAATGCTAATGAAATCAAAAGTTCTCTGCTTGATGCATCCAGAACAAGTGGTCCATTTAGCGTTGGAAGAAAAAATAACGTCTCAATACGCAAATATCAACCATTACGTCTCGGCCACGGTTGGAGGCCACATGTGAGGAAAAATTACATTAGTAACAGTTCCCTTTTCACGGTCTCCCAGTTATGGGTGAAAACACATTCACTCATTTGCGTGATGTCCTGTTCCTCTTCCACTGGCCAAAAATTTCGTTCGCCTTTCCTCCTTTCTACGATTTCAACCTTGTGGTTTCATTGGGCTCTGCGTCTCAAAAACATATTATCTCGGCGTCGACTTTCACAGAACTCTCCAAGCACTTTCTAAAAATCTTCACTCGAGTTGGTAATTTATCATTGTGCAAATTGTTTGTACTGCCTTTCCTCACGCAGGTGAGGTTACACCGTTGCGCGCCCCTACTCGTACTGCCACCCTTTCAACAAATATAAACTAATGTCCTATATTCTTTTTAGGAATCTATCCGCTCGGCAACCCTGTCGATCCCCCAGCTGCTGGGATTTTAATGGCTCAGAACACATTTCCGTATATTAAATACGGCACTCATCGGATTGGAATGTCTCTTTATTTCGTATAACTAAACGCTGTTCACTGTGAAATAAATAATTGTCTTTAATAACAATCTGGGATGGAAATATTAAAAGTGGGCGGATCTTTCATCGTCACACCCATGGTCCCGCACGTGAAATATGAAAATCTGAGAAATTTAAGATAATTTTTTGTTGAACGCTAAACTCGTAAATACCACTACGGAGATTATGATGGCGTTTCGATTGTTATACTGCCAGTGGCATACTTCATTTTTATAAAACCTCGAAAAACTAAGTACTAGAAATTAAAGTGTCCTGAACCTGTTATACTTTTAAAACTAAGTTAATTTTATCATTCGAAATGCTTACTGTGATTTTAGCTTACATGTGTCATCGTATTACTCGGAGGAATGAAATTTAAATTTATAGTGGACGCCCTTCAAGTTTTAACTGATCCACAGTGTTGTGGAGAATGTAGCGCTTGACAATGTTCGTTTAGTTTCGTACATTAGTAGTCAAACGAAGTAGCGGACAGTATCTAGTCTAGACTTAGTATCAAGAAGTTTATTTTGACTTCCTTCGGACTGTCATATCAAGGGTTTTTCTGACTCGTTACATTCAGTACGTCACCATTCATATACTTTTAGTAAACAGGGTATTTCTGAGTCGTTACATTCAGCACGCCACCATTCATCTACTTTTAGTAAACAGGGTATTTCTGAGTCGTTACATTCAGCACGTCACCATTCATCTACTTTTATATGATGAAACAATTTATTTTCTTATGGCTTTACGTTTCGTCGACTTCAAACTCATTAGGGAGCGTCCATAAACAACGTAGCTCCATTTTGTCCTCCTGTGAACCCCCCTCCCCCTACGTAGCCCTACGTTGCTTATGCCTCTACCCCTCCATCCCCCCCCCCCCACACGTAGCACGTAGCGTTTTTCACTTTTGATTCCAGAAGAAATTTTGTACTGTTTTCTCCTGTCAGACTATCGTAAATTACTTACGGAAATAATTAAATGACGGAAATAAATATTCACCTGCTGTTGTGTGTTCAGTTCCTCATTTTATCTGTGAAAAATGTAATGAAAGGAAAGCTACGTGTTCTGGCTCGGAACCCCCCCCCTCCCCCCACGTTTCCAGCCCAACCCCTCCCCCTCCCCCTGTACCGAGCCACGTTATCTGTGCACGCTCCCTGAGAAGCGGGAAAGGCCTGGGAGCTGGGGGGCAGGAAGGAATTCTGGCACTATACGTATATTGAACGAAACATGCCGCCGAAAGCCTTGAGTGATTTATATGAACTACTTAAAACACAAATCATGTTTGCCGGACGGGGATTCTATTCTGCGTCTACCGAATACTAGGCCCGAGCGTTACCGCTCGGTGAACCAACACGGACTCAAACAATTACATGTGGTTCCTTTCATGTGGAAATTCTGGCTGTACACCAACACCACATGTATGGAGGCTGGTAGGTGAGCAGTTAGCTTTCTCGGCTCGAATTCGAGGCACGCGGCTTTGCTTCCTTAATCGGCCATCCGGATTTGTGTTTCCCTTAGTTATAATCACAGCACGTGAATGCTGAGATATTTGCTATAACAAATCCGTGGCCCATGTCTTTCAAGTTGTTTGTAATATTACTTCGACAAAACAACAACAATCGAAAGAAAACCAGAAAATCAAATTTCAACAAAACAACAACATATCGAATGAAATACACATCATATTTCCATTACTTACAAACAAAGCAATCTTTCAACGTCGACTGGAACACATATTGATATGACATATTACACAATAATTTTCAGAATGTTTCCTTCCGCATTTCAGGACTAAAATTAAACAGTTTATACATTATAACATTTGACATATCATATTAAATATAGCTTTCTGCTTGTTCACTGTTTCATCTGGTTCCTCACTGAAATAATGATTAAACATTTGATAGCAAATTATAATAGACTGAAAATTTTGGGAAACCCCAAGTAAAAGGGTGTAATATTGTAGCATCTGCTTTTAGGGAAAGTGATTTCTGCATCATACTGTTTCATCAATAACAAAATTATCATGTTCGAATATCAAAATAATAATTAATTTTTAGCTAACCACATGAAATATTATTGGAATTAATAGGAGAACTGAAAAGTGGGTGTACATTTTATTACAATTGATCAGTGTGAAATTATGCCAACATGAAGTTTGCTTCATTCTGATATAAACAATTACTTATCACTGAATTTCTTTAATGTCAAACAGTTAGAGAAATATCTCAGGGTCAATTACTGGGTCGAACGATTGTATTAGTTCCGTCGTGATTGAAGATTTTACCGTTGTTCACGGGCCAGGTCAGCACCCTGGCAAGAATAGCGCCGCATGGGGTCGTCCAGCTTACTCGACCGGCGCAGCGTGGTTGCAGTGTCCCCAGGCCCCGGCTCGTCCAGTGCTCAGGCCTCGGTGAAGGTCACTTGCTGCTGTATCAGGAACCAGGGTCCTCTTCGTCCGTTTTTCAGCTCCGAAGTAAGATTCTGTACGCCTCGCATTGTGATGTGTCGTCCGGCCCTTGGCGAATTACAGCACTCCGCGACAAAGTACCAGCATCTCATTGGCTCCCAGAACAAAAACAAAAAACACCAACACGTTAATAAATTGATGACAGCTTCTCTATTGGCTGGATTGTCTCCCACCATTCTCAGAAAGTGCCGCTTTCCTATGCAACGGCTCTAAGGTACATTTTCGCTCGCCGGCACCAGTTTTCGGCGCGTCTTTTCCGAACCGTCCCCTGAAGAGAAAGCGAGCCTTCGTTATTTATGGTGGCTATAAATTCACTTAAATGTCCAAAGTCTAGAATGTTTTTATTCACCCTCCAGACGTGGAATTCTGGACACTTTGTTCCGTCACGTATCTGTTCGTTCGGCATGCCGCACCGCCAACAGTAACACATATCATGGGAACACCTGGTCTCTAGTAACATTGTACTTAATAATTCATTACAATCCAAAGAAGAGCCAGTTTATTAGGTACACAGATAAAAAGCTAAATGTTGATTATGATTATAAAGTGGGGAAGGAGCTACTTATTGACGACTCGAAATGTAAATACTTTGGCATAACATTTTATGGCAAACTTAACTGGGCAGGACACATTGGACTGGAACTTGATTTCAGGTATAAGGGTGTGGGAAAATTTTCTTTCGTAGGTAAGGGTGTGAGGGAGTGGAATAAATTGTCAATAGAAGTAATGAATAATTTATCAGAAACACTGCAGGAATTTAAAGTAAATATTAGTGGAGGGCAAAAGTAGGTTGGAAGAGGAAAGGAAAAAAGGGAGTGTGTAGGGACATTGCCACCGGAGCCAGGACCAATCACAATTTTATCAATCATTAATATTATTAATTGATACAAGAATGTTTATTAATATTAAGTTATTATTTCACTTGCACCAATTATCAATAGTTCTTAAACAATTTTGAAGCTGAAATTAATTGCCTCGAGAGAAGTTTTTTTATGATTCTTAGTGTTATCAGAAAACAGATGGCAATTAGTACTAATTTTATGATTTATAAAAATACTGAAAAGCGATTATCCCTAATGTGAACCCTGACGTACTTCATACGCTGCAGTGAATGCTGTGGACAGGGACTCAAAAGCCTTTGTAATAATCCTTAGGTTGTTGTTGGAGATACTAAACCGTGCCAGTAATTTCCCGATGATACAATATATCTCCAACTTAACCAGAAAGTATGGATGACTATCTTTTTGAAAAGTCAAGACTTACGACATCAAGCCTTTTTCTCTCACTAAATATTCTAATTAGTAGCTGAGTTAAGGTGTTTCTACTCAAGTTTTTTCACCCAATCAGGAGCCAGGAGAGTTCTACTGCAGTTTTTTCAGCTAATCAGGAGCCAGGACGGGCAAGGTTAGGGAGGGGGAGGAGGGATATGAGGAGCAGCGCACCGCTCGCTGTGTCATTACCTTGTTTCTTCTCGTACAATTAACATCGTAGCTTTCTGCCATGTCTGACCTTGCCGAACTAAAGGATACAAGTAAGTGTAGTATTTAATACTTGTTGTTATAATACAAGAGCTTAGATTTGTTCCATATTTTCAGATCATCAGCATGTTTCGGAGTATGTGATAAATACAGACTGGGAAGGAGGTGCAAAAAGGGACAACCAGGAAACTATAGCGCCTTCTTCAAAACAAAGGAGACTGGATAGCGATATGTAAACATCCTTAACGTTAGTACATAACTTGCACATCAAATTTTCGCTTACAATATAACATTCCTTTTTTTCAGAGCCTTTCGCTCGCCAATTCCACAATGGACGATGCTGATCAGAAATTTGGCGTCTACAAAGTCCGGACACCGACACGGTCATCAATCCTGAGGACATGCAGTCAGTGGACCTACCTAACTGAAGTCTCAGAACTGTTGGTGAGTTTTACCTCATTAGCTTTCTAAGAAACTTCGTTATTTGCGTTATTGCATAATTTTTTTTTTATGTTTCACGACCAGGTCTACAAACGGCTTCGACATGGCGCCAACATCGTCGGGACTACAGTCGAAAGGACTACCACCACCGCTACTGATATGTAGTAATTTTTTTTAACATGACTACGTTGTTTTATAAATTTTAAAGTATTTATTTGGTGTTACTACATAATGCTTTTGTTGTGGCAAGATAAGATCTACAAAGGGGCTCGTCTGTCACTCCAGTATCGAGTCCAAAAATCTCGAGGACGCAAACCCAGCCATTAACAGCTGGGTCAGTCACCATTTTTAAAAGTTCCACACCGATTCCAACATCAACCAGTGTAATAGGCAAGTCGAGTGCAACAAGGTTAAACCTTGAAGACAGGGGAATTGCTTTTGCTATTGGAATATATTCTGGGACCATTCGAAATTCTGGAAACTTTAAAGAACCAAGCAACTTTATCAATGCTTGCATTGAGCTTTGGCAAAATAAAATTCATGAAATTGTCAATTACCCGTCCACCCCGGCCGGAAAAGTTCAGGTTGGATTGATTGAAGTAAATTACAGAAGGATCAACATTTAGAAATCGCCAGAATATGCTTTTTAACAAAGAAGCGTCACATCACAGTAAGTCCTTACATATATGATTGGCAGAAGTCTATGTGAAACTAGATGTCATGTAAAAATTCAGTGAGCTTCAAGAGCGGGAGAGTGGCAAAACACCTGAAAGAATCATCTCACTCGACATTAACATTTCAAAATTTGAACCATTCTATCAAGTGTCTTCCTATATCGCTCTGCCATTCCATGTCCATAGAAAGAAGGCAGTAGTCGATGTTGAGAACAAAGACGGACGGTGCTTTCTATTGATTGTTCTTGCATCTCAGTAAAAGTGCAAAACAAAAATCCGGAAAGAGCTAATCTTATATATAAAAATCAATGTTTTTTTGTTCGTCTTCTATGCATTCCTATACCTTTCATCAATTTGCAATGAAACTTTGCAGAGTTTTCGAGTGTGCGTCTGCGAAGGTTTCTGTGAAAAAAAATTAAAAAAGTCACCCCCTATTCCCCATAACACCCAATAATTTAGGCAAAACCACATTTTTTATCCGATTTAGATAGGAATTTGTACACTTATACTTTAAAACAAACAGAAAAATACTGCCTATGTATGGTTTCCGAATATTCATCCCCTCTCCCCATTTCCAACCCCACTACGTTTTACCCCATAACCTAGGCAAACCACATTTTTATCCGATTTAGATATGAATTAGTACACTTTTACTTTAAAACAAACAGAAAAATACTGATTCCTCAGACATCCACGGCCATCTTTGTACATGATTAATTGACTTTCGGGTTTTGCCGCGTTGTTTATTTCATTGCCTAAGTTTTCGGCTGGTATCCTCCAGCATTCGTCAGAGATACTGTTTATGTTGACATAGCAACGAGCGCTAAGCATCGCAGAGCAAGAGTCCGCTATCTTCGTTGATGTTGTTGGTGTTTTTTAAAATTTCTGCTGCCTCTTTCACCCGTCGAGGCCACCACTGGTCTTCTCTCCACAGTAGCCTCGTTTCTTGAAATTTTACTTCATGCCCGGTATTAATAGCATGGCGGACTACGATCGGATTTGTCACTGTTGTTATATTTGTAGTGGCGGATATGTTCTTTAAGTCTCTCCGCCACAGTGCGACCTGTCTCGCCGATATAAACACTGCCACAACTGCAGGGGAATTCGTAAACACCCATAAGCTGGTGTGGGTGTAATTTGTCTTTTACCTTTGTCAGTGACTGACCAAGTTTGCAGTTACCCTTATATACTATTCGCACCTCCACCCGCTTTAACAATTTCCCAATCCGGTCTGTGATACCCTGTTTGTATGGGAGACAGGCGAATTTGGTTGGCACATTAATGTCATGGGATAAGTTGACTTCTCCCATGGGTTTTTTGGTTCTTAAAACCCTCCTGATCTCAGATTCACTATAACCGTTGGCTTGGAATATTTTTGTAAGTGTCTCCATTTCTTCATTCAGACTTTCCAAGTCACATACTGTCCAACAACATCAACGAAGATATCGGCCTCTTTCTCTGCGATGCTTGGCGCTCGTTGCTATGTCAACATAAACAGTATCTCTGACGAAGGCTGGAGGATACCAGCGGAAAGCTTAGGTAATGAAATAAACAACGCGGCAAAACCCGAAAGTCAATTAATCAGAAAAATACTGCCTACGTATGGTTTCCGAATATTCATCCCCTCTCCCCCTTTCCAACCCCATTACGTTTTCACCCCATAATTTAGGCAAACCAAATTTTTTATCCGATTTAGATAAGAATTTGTAAACTTATACTTTAAAACAAACAGAAACGTATGGTTTCCGAATATTCATCCCCCCTACCCATTTCCAACCCCATTACGTTTTTACCCCATAATTTAGGCAAACCACATTTTCTATCCGATTTAGATAAGGATTTGTACACTTATACTTTAAAACAAACAGAAAAATACTGATTACGTATGGTTTCCGAATATTCATCTCCTCTCCCCCTTTCCAACCCCATTACGTTTTTACCCAATAATTTAGGCAAACCACATTTTTTATCCGATTTAGATAAGGATTTGTACACTTATACTTTAAAACAAACAGAAAAATACTGACTACGTATGGTTTCCGAATATTCATCTTTTCTCCCCCTTTCCAACCCCATTACGTTTTTACCCCATAATTTAGGCAAACCACATTTTTTATCACATTTAGATAAGAATTTGTACACTTATACTTTGAAACAATCAAAAAAATTCTGCCTCCATATGTTTTCCAAAGCGCATCCCCTCTCACCCTTTACAACTGAAAATGAATGAAACAGCAGTTTAAAATTTATGTGTAAATATTTTTTCATTTAATCTATGTGTCTACTCAAGTCCAGCAATAGTGAAGCATTGCCGGGTCAGCTAGTACTTATATAAAAGTACATTCCAGCTATACTTTCGGTTTTAATAACAATGAGTTTCCGTTGACTCTCTCAGACATTTCCAAATTTGATTAATTTATTCGGTCTGGACGAAATTAAAAAAGATAAATACATTGTTGTTTGACTCCTCCATCAAACTGCAGACAAACGGGATAAACACATAAACGTTTTGTTTATTTCTGACAGTAGTGCAAAATTCCATTGCTGCTGGATCAAGAACCTATCGCGGTTAGTTAGTTCATCTATATCAAACCATAATGGAAATGCTCACATTTGTGAGAGATGTCTGCAGCATTTCTATAGTAAATATACGTATCTTACAGCGCCATGAAATTGATTGCTCAAGGGTAGACGCTGTCAGAGTCGATCCACCTGGTGACGAAGGCAAAACCTTAAAGTTTAAGGATTTTCAGCACCAAATGCATGCACCATTCGTCGTTTACGCGTGCTTAGAATGTTTGTTGAAACGCTTTGACACGGGCGGTCCTCAACCAAACGCCTCTAAATCCACACCAGTACCGGAACACATCCCTTTTGCTGCTGCATACCAGGTCGTTTGCGCATACAGCCACAAGCTGAATCGATTCGACACATTCTTGGGAGGGGGTGGGGGGGGGGAGACCCTGAGAAGTGAACATCTTGTTAAACTGGCCCATGACGTTGATGATATTTACAAGGCGTTTACACCTCTTGTAATGACAGCTGATGAGGACACACAATTTTGCCGTGCTACAGTATGACACGTAAGTGGTGTAGGCATTGAACCGGAGACCGTTAAGGTTCGGGATCATTGCCATATCACAGGTAAATTTAGAGGGACTGCACACAATAACTTTAATTTATAATTCAATAATCAAAGTTACATAGCCATCTTTTTCATAATTTGTCTCTTCATTGTTAGCGCCTTAGAACCCCTCGATAACAACGGGTTGGCTGCCCTAGCCATTCATACTGAACGTTATATTTCGTTTTCTACAAAGATTAAGGGTACCTGGTACGTCAGTCCCATTGCGCTTTCTCATGCTTCCATTTCATGCAGTCCTCATTAGAGTAGCTGGTTAAAACCCTTGAGGAGCGTCACATGCACATTACCCGTGCGAATTTCATGGACCCTGAGATGTTGCAATTAGTGAAGCGAAAAGGAGTTTTATGAATACACGGATTCGATGAGGAAGCTCAAAGAAATCACGCTCCCTTCAAAGTCAAAATTTTATAGTTCGTTGTCGGAGTCTGGAATTTCAGACGATGAGTACGAACGCACTATACAAGTGTGGCGGGATTTCCAGGTCCAAATCATGGGTGAATATGCAAGTCTGGAAATGGGGACAGATGTACGATTAGTTGCGAATCTTTTTTAAATATTTAGGGATATATGCTTGGGGATATACACCATGGACGCGGCTCATTGCTTTACAGCCCCAGGCCTTTCGGGACAGGCTATGTTAAGGAGCATGCGTGTCGAATTCGACCTTCTGATAGATATCGACATGCTGTTCTTTTTCGAATGTGGGATTCGTGCAGGTATCTGCCAGTGCGTCCATGGGAATGGCAAGGCAAATAACCGGTACAATCACGATGCGCCTCAGAATTTTATCATGTACTTCGACGTAAACAATTTGGTCGGCTGCATCATGTCAGAGTATCTGCCTTCTGTAAGGTTTTATTGGTTATCAGCCGAGCAAAATGGTTGCATAAATTTCATGAACGTTGCAGCCGACTCGTCAAGGGGTTTTGTTTTGGAGGAAGATCTGACTATTCCTCAGGAAAAGCACGAGCTTCTAGAGGAGATGGCACCATGTCCAAACGGCAAAGCCCCCATAAGTTCCACCCTCCTCAAGCTGATGATCACATTGGAGAACAAGGTACGGTATGTTCTCCAGGTCCTCCAATAATGTGTATGCTTGGGGCTTCAGGTAATCAAAATACACTGCGTCATTTGTTTTAACCAGTCACCGGGGTTGAAAGAATACATATCTCTCAAAATGTGTTATCGCCAACTTCGAGCGAGACTTTTCAAACTTACGAACAATTCAATTTTCCGAAAAAAAACAAAGGAGAACATTAGAAAACACCGCGATTTGAAATTTTATACAAGCAGGGTGAGCCACCATGGTTTCCGCAAGTACATAGCATCACCACACTTGTAACGAGCAACTAGCTATTTTTACAGAAGACTTTGTGGCCCTGGAAATGGCGAAAATTAGAATACTTTTCAACAAGCCGGTCTACGTCGGGATATGAATTCTCGACCTGTTTAAACTGCGAATGTACAGATTTCACTATGAATTTGCCATTCCACACTTTATACGCCCAAAACTGCTTTATGTTGACTTCTATATGATGAACGGCTGTGATATATATGAAGTAATACCGTCAAACGCAACAGAGAGGAGTTTGACAGATCCAGTTATAAACGCAACAACCATTTCGACATAGAACCCTATAACGATAAGGTCGTTGTGGTTATGAATGATGAGGTGAATGGTTCCCTGATTTTGGAATTTGCAGGTTGAAGGACGAAAATGTACGGATTCCGACTAGAATCTAACCAAACCTCAAGACGAGCCAAGCGTCTGGCAGGCACAATCACACGAAAGCTGCAGATGGAGGACTATGTTAACTGTCTCTGTGTAGCAGAGTAAATACGATGCATGTATTCTAACTAGGCCTCACTAGGACGGATGATAAACAGTATACCTCTCTCGATGGAATAGGTACCCTACCATAGGGGCACTGTACTGACTGTGTGTAATTAATGGTATGAGTGTCGGTAAATATGTGTGAGTGAAGATGAAATATACCTTTTATCCGTGCTACTTAAACTTATAAATATTTGCATTGCCTGTTAGAAAAAAAAGAAATATTTTTGAGGTTGAAAATATGTATTAGTTAAATATCAGAGTACAGTCTGTGGAAAAACCTCATATTGGGCATTAATAACATGGAAATATTCACCTGTACGAAACTTTAAAGATTCAGCTGTACGGCTGCCTCTTGTAAACACTCGAAAGCACATTTGTGACCTGTAAATAAAAGTTGGACGCTTCTTCATCAATGCACTGTAATTTAGTTATGGTATCAGTATATGTGTGAGACAGATAAATTATTGTATGTTGGGCATATAGTGTATCATATAAAATAAATAACTCTTTGTGAAGAGATGAGTACGTGTGACGCACATGAATTAAAACCACAACTATTGAATGATATATTATTATGGATCAAAAAATTATTTAATAGTTTCAATAAATCTGTATCATTTATAAATAAATTATGTTTTTATTTAACGAAAACACTATCCCAATAATTTTCTGAATCGGTTATAACACCTTGCATTTCTTGAGTATGATGAAGAAGTATGTACCTTTATTACGAGTATGAAATACAAGAAATGACAAGAGAACACAGCTTATAACTGATATGACACAAGAGACGCGTTGGACATAATTGAAAGACATGACGCAGATGAATAGAATTATGGGTGTGTATAAGGAACACATTGGTGATGAGGATATTGGAAGGAATATATGGCCATTAAATAGCACTGGGTTTTCACGTAAAATGTCGTTAAATGTCATCCCAATCGCTTAACCACCAAGGTTAATAACACAATCGGAACTTAGACTGGGTATTAAAAAAATGGCTGCTTGATATATACAAAGAAATTACCTTACGTAATGTATAACGAACAGTCGCTGAGTTATAAAAGACATTCGGAAGTTAAATGACTAAAATCTTGAGCATAGCTAAGTGTCAGCAACGGTATTTTATTTTTTTATATATATATATTAGCACAAAGCTTTATGCTAATATAAAAAAATTAAATGACTAAGCCTAGGCGGTGCGAACAGTGAGTAAGTGACAAGACACCGAATTTTGTCGAAAAAAATAGTTTTAATTGTTAATTTAATAGTAATTAGACGATTATTGAATTATAATAGTTGGAAATATCAATAACACATGCTGTTCGATGGTCCTACGGAGAAAACGTCTTGATGCGATATTACATATTAATGACTCAATACTATGTAAGATTACGTGACCTTAACGTAATGTTCCTTAATGTTGTGTGAATGTGACGCACCAGTACGTAATAAGGATTCAGAGAGGGCGAAAAATAAGCAGATATTTCACTTATGTTTCTATTAAACTCACTGATATCAAAAATCATTATTATATAACTCTTTTGGGTGTAGTTTATTAATTTTGATAATAGTGTAATTTGACGTAAAAGAATCTTTAAATCGAGCACCTCAAAGTGACGTCATGAGCTATAAAGCAAAGGGTGTGTTGTATACGTATATGAATTTTTTATACAAGTGTGGTGGACTGACGATTATTTTTTCTCACTTGGCAACTTCCAAGATTAACTTTAATACGTTGGGTAAAACCTCTCTGAAATGTAAGCATTAGAACACTCCTGATGGGTATATATGTATAATATCACATTTCTTTATAATGATACATAACCACTCTCTAATAAATCATTAGATTCCCTAATACCCTTGTTATAGCCAGATCAGTTACCTTTGTGATTAATGTCAGAGCTTGAGCGTCCATAGTTGTCAAACATCCCCATTCTAACTTCGTTAATGTGGGATCATTATCATCTGCGTTAATGACGGTTCTGGCGGCTGCTTTCTATGTAGACTACTCCATTCTTCTGCTCCTCTGCCACCGTCACCAGCTGGAAGACTTCCAGTAGAGCCCTGCCCTCCTTTGCTCTCTGCAGACTGGTTTTGATCATTACTCCCCCCACTCCATTGTGCCTTGTAGGGAGCCGCTTGAAGCGGTCATCCCTAACCGAATGACGTCGTGATTTGCCCATTACTGCTGAGTCGGATGACCCACTCGCCCGGTCGCTGACTCCTGAGTATACACATTCCGTTTTGTTTATATCAGTTTACCTCTGCTGTCGCACTTGTAGTGTTTTATGAAATCTTATATATTCCCATAATTCTCCAAAAAAAATCTGTGGACCACCATACGAGAACAAAATATGATTTAGTCACAAAAAATAATATTAATAGACTTTAGGGTTATGCCGCGTTGTTTATTTCCTTACCTAAGCTTTCGGCTGGTATCCTCCAGCCTTCGTCAGAGATACTGTTTATGTTGACATAGCAACGAGCGCCAAGCATCGCAGAGTAAAAGGCCGCTATCTCCATTGATGTTGTTGGTATTCTTTAAAATTTCTGCTGCCACTTTCACCCGTCAGGGCCACCACTAGTCTTCTCTCCACAGTAGCCTTATTTCTTAAAATTTTACTTCATGCCCGGTATTAATAGCATGGCGGACTACGGCGGATTTGTCACTGTTGTTATATTTGTAGTGGCGGATATGTTCTTTAAGTCTCTCCGCCACAGTGCGACCTGTCTCGCCGATACAAACACTGCCACAACTGCAGGGGATTTCGTAATCACCCATAAGCTGGTGTGGGTGTAATTTGTATTTTACCTTTGTCAGTGACTGACCAAGTTTGTTGTTAGCCTTATATCTATTCGCACCTCCACCCGCTTTAACAGTTTCCCAATCCGGTCTGTGATACCCTGTATTTATGGGAGACAGGCGAATTTTGTTGGCACATTAATATCATGTGATACGTTGACGTCTTCCATGGGTTTTTTGGGTCTTAAAACCTTTCTGATGTCGGATTCACTATAGGCGTTGGCTCGGAATATTTTTGAAAGTGTCTCCATTTCTTCCTTCAGAATTTCCGAGTCACATACTGTCTTTGCTCTTACGTTGAGTGATGTTAATACAACCCTCTTCGTTGCCGGGTGATGGTGCGACATGGCGTGCAGATATCTATTAGTGTGGGTCGCCTTGCGATACACAGTATGACACAAACGTCTATCGCCTCGCTTGTGAACCAGGACATCGAGAAATGGCAGTTGCCAATTTTCTTCCACATCCATAGTGAACTGAATTCTTGGGTGGGCACTGTTAATATAAACAAAGACTGCCGCGGAAGTCTTGGGAAACAAAAAATAATGTTTCTGAAAAATATTTCAGTTTTGTAAAAATCACAAAACAAAAAAAAAAAAATCATGAATTTTAGTGAAAAATGTACGAATTTTGTGAAAGTTAGGTTCAACACAGGTTAATGTCGGATGATATTGCTACGTGTATTCATCACCTTACCGAACTACAGAACAGTGTGTTACAGGCTCTGTTAGGTTAGGTTAAAATTATGTTAATGTCATTTTGTACCGCCAACAGAAGCAAACACATTGACCAAAATAACTTACTTTTAACTCAGGTTTATATCAGATATTAGAATCTGTTATATTAGGTCACGTTAGTTATAGCTTGTAGTAAGATCAGGTTAGGTTACATTACTTCCGTTTCGTTAGGTTAGGTTAAGTTGAGTAAGTTCAGTCCACCATACGTTAATTTCTATCATAATTAGAACATACTTCCCCATGAAATAGATGGTAAACCACAAATTTTCTTAATTTTGCAGATATGATAATGTTTGTTGCTAAAGCTAGGTAACTAATTTAAACGAAATTTATCATAGTGATAGATTTCATAATCAGTTAACACTATTTCTCCTACGAAGAACCAGATTTCGTCCATGATAGGGAGACTATGACCGTATGTTTGTGTAGCACGGATCAAGCGAAAGCTATTTCAACAAAGCAGAACATAGTGACTATATGTCATGTAGTGGTAACTTACTTTAAGTATCGCTGTGATATCGAAAAGTTGAGAAATTAAAAAAGGGTCCGCCTACTCAACTGTTCCATAACAGAAACTTTCCATTTAATATTGTTTGGCGCAAGCCTTCTCGCAATCAGAATGTTTATCACGATTTGAGCTACATGATGTTATACATATAAATAAGCCTGGCGATCGGCTTAAATTGAAACAACTGTAACAGAACTTTTTTTATAATTAAATTAGTAATTTTATGTCATAGTTTATACACATACAAATAAAACAATCTGTTTGTACACATGCCAGGCACTACCGCAACGAATTGTACCCGTGCATCATGAACGACCATAAAATATTCCGAATTAGTTGGTACAAACAAGTGATGTGCCATTACGTGTTTGAAACATGTATATACAATCTAAAATTAGAAGATATTGGAGCGATCGATGAATTAAAAAAAAAAAAATAAGATCCATGGATGATCCTCTACATTTTTCTACCCAGCAATATTTATTTGATTATTTCTGTTTTAATAACACAAATCACTAATTGCGCTTTACCAAGTCGCGGGCACGGTTAGTTGTAAAATACTCGTAATATTTTAAGTGTTTAAATCTTCTAAATTGGGAATTGGGATGCAACCCAGAATTACGAGTGGTATGAAAAGTTTTTGCTTTCAAAGTGTAGTCTTGAGTATTTAACGGAAGACAACGAGGTAGATGGCGATCGACAGAACGAGATTGAGTGGGTCAATTATAAGTTTATCTGCCATTTCTCCAGCCTCCTGAAAGACGCGCGGAAGGGACGCGATATATAGAGGTAACGAAACGGCCGAGTGGCATTACGGTCCGCATCCCGTTCATTTATCACGTCGTTTGAGGCAAAATGCTTTCATTTCGTCTGATATATATAATACGGCGGACAATTTATGACCATTTAAAGACCGACAAAACTAAATTGCAACATTCTGAAAAGAAAATGTCAAAATACAGGTATATTGTAAGAAACTTATAGCAGAAACAGCGGAACGAAGGCAAAATTCATACAAACCCTATTAAAAATAGGGTGAGGTGTCGGATCTATAGATTGTGTAAGAAAGCGATCGAGAGGAAGCCATTCGGTCCACGAAGTTGGCCTAGGCAGCACCGAGTTAGGACAACAGAAATGATTCCGATGGATGTGGACTGCCCACAAACGAACCACAGTCAATCAGCAAGGGCTTCTCTATGTCTGTTACACCTGCTGCAGTAGTCAAGTACCGAGCAATAGATTCTCTTGTTTGCATAAATAAAAAGTTGTGCTATGAACATTAATTGTTGTTTTATTATTATTATTATTCCGAATAACCCATTTGGAGGGTACGATAAATCAACTTTGGTTATGTTTCTTTGTATTTAATTTTCTTTGCTTCCAAACTTCCTTCATTCTTTGCGAGTGTTGTTCCTATTGTTCCTGGGTCCATTTCCTTCCCTTTATGTATTTCTGTCTCTCCTGAAAACCTGCCTTGTGAATTACTTCTCTAAAAAGTGTTCTGTTGTCTATTATATCTGCTTTCACTCCAGCATTTTTCATGTCCTTTCAGTTTCAGTGAACCATGTGGGTTTGGATTTGTATTTGTTCAGTAGGGTGAAGATCTGTTTTGTTAGTCTATTACTATCCATTCTGTATATGTGCCCGTAAAATTTCAGTCTTCTTTTTCTCATTATAACTGTTAATTTTTCTATTTTCGAATATAGTTCTCGGTTTGGTCTTAATTTGTATTCAGCATTACTATTAAGTTTGGGTCCCAGTATTTTTCTGAAGATTCTTCTTTCTTCTTTTTCCAGTTTTTCAAGATCTGCCGAATACAACGTTTCTGGTCTAACCACTGTTAGATAGTGCCTTAGTTTTGTGTTCCATGATAAGGATTTTTTGTTATATACGTTCTTTGTCATATGAAATGCTCTTTCTATTTTATGTATTCTAGTTTCTATCGCCGTCTTTTCTTTTGTGACATTCTTTATCCATTCTCCTAAATATTTAAAACAATTTGTTTTAGCTATTGTGCCATTGCGAAGTTTAAGATTTTGAGGAGCGTCATTGAGGTTTGTCATGAACTGTGTTTTTTCATAAGATATATGTAATACTACTTTGGCTGCCTGTTTCTCTAGTTCTTCGATTTGTTCTTGTGCACTATCCAGTGAATCAGTAATTACCGCCATGTCATCTATGGTGATTTTATTTGGATTTCTTCCCAGCTGAACACCCTTTGTGTTGATGGCTTTCTTCCATTCTCTCACTACTTTTTCTAATGCACAGTTGAAAAGTAGTGGAGACAGACCATCTCCCTGTCTCACACCTGAATTAATTTCAAACGGCTCGGAAATTTCTCCCATAAATTTTACTTTGGACGTCGTATTTGTTAGTGTTACTTTAATTATTTCAGTTGTTTTATTATCGATTCCTAATTCTTTCAGAATATCTATTAATATATTTCTGTCAATTAAGTCATAGGCCTTTTCAAAGTCCGAAAAGGTAATTACATATTTCAAGTTCCTGATTTTTCTCATTTCTATTGTGTTCTTTAAATTAAATATTTGTTCTGTGCAGGATCTGTCCTTTCTAAATCCTGCCTGATATTCTCGTAATTGCGGGTCTAGTATACCTTCAGCTCTCTTTAAAAGTGCCTTGGACAATATCTTGTAGGTCACTTCCACGAGGGAGATACCCCTATTGTTGTTTTACTACCTATGGTGCTAAAGTAAGAAATGTAAACTTCAACGCTGTCGTAACTCCAACTTCTCTGATTTTTATGTGGACTATGGATCCCGATACTTTTACTGGAGAACTATCTAGCTAATTTTTATGTAGCAATTTTCTGCAAACAGATTATATCAATGTCAGTTCAATGTTACGAGTGTGGTATACTACGAAACTAGTTTTGCATTTGTAGCACAATGGAATTGATCCGTAGTTCAGGTCCTCGAGAAAGAAATTGATAGCTTTACCCGTGACAAATTGACTTCATTCGTCTATTTCTGTAGGATGGAAAAATCCAGCCGGTTGTGAATTAAGATATGTTTTCATTTTTAAATTACTTATATTTATTTATTTAAACTATTATTCCTTCCTACGTTAATATTTCAGATGAAAGCGATAGTTTCAAAATCAAAGAATTTAGTTTTTGCTAAAATGATGTATCCGTTCGCTATATGTTGTATGTGTGATTATTTTAAACTACTTACGTAATTTCTTTAATTAGCAAGAATTTTTTTCATAATGCACTTTTTTCTGAAATAGTCCATCGCAGCTGACGCTTCGAAAATATTTTTTTATTTTAAAATATTAAACTGAAGGTAACAATAAAAGAATTATTAAGATACATGATGATTTTGTGTAACACATTTTTGCCACTTAAAATAATTAATTACATTTATTACAGGTACCAGCACCATGCTGAGTTTCATAACCCTGTCGTCGAAGACTAGCAGCTCACTGCCAAAGGTCTCTTACATCAAGGCGAGTGAAATCTGGTTCCTGGGCTGCACAGCCTTCATATTTGGCTCACTCGTGGAGTTCGCGTTTGTCAACACAATTTGGAGGAGAAAGTAAGTTACAGAATTTCATATGAAAACACAACACTTTCAACCGAAAGTTGGTAATATACTGCATCTCGTCATGATTTGGCATAGACAACTAAAATTGCATATATTACTATCGATGAATGCTTTTTCATTTGAAATGGTTTAAGCAAAGACTCTCCCTCCTTCTTCTTCTTTTCCGCTTTGACGTCTATGAACAACATGGTTGTTAACTTTGGTGAGCTTACTTTTTGGCCCAATATTCTTTCATCCTTGGACTATGGTTGTCTTTAATTTAATTTAATTTAATTGCAATGGAGCACACGCTCCGGCGGGAATTTCACACCCATCTTCCCCTTTTCCTGCACCCACCTACATTTGCCCTCTACAAATTTTAACTTTAAATTTTTTCAACTTTTTCGGTAAATTATTCATCATTTCCCTCGGTAACTTATTCCAATCCTTGATACCCTTACCTAACAAAGAGAATTTTCCCACACACTTGTGCCTGAAATCGAGTGCCAGTTTGTGGTCATGGCCATCTTTTCCCTTCCACGCATTACTTTTAATTCTTACAGCAATATCTTTCCATGCCTCATCACCAGTATACGCCCTGTACACTCCCATGACCCTCTTCATCGTCCTCCTGTATTGCAATTAATCACATTCCAGCTCCTTAATCATATCTGTTACTGATTGCATTCTGCGATAATTTCCGGAAACAAATAAAGCAGCCCTTTTATGCACCATCTCCTGTATTTGATAATCAAAATGTGGGTCCCAAACTATACTACCATTCTAATTCCTTTAATTCCCTCGAACATCCCCTCATCACTCTCTCCAACAAGTGCAGAATTTGGAAACCTTTTGCTACCACTGCTGTCCAATGTGTCCTGCCCAGTTAAGCTTGTTATCAAATGCAATTCCAAGCAATTCTTTCCCCACCTTATAATCATGATCAACCTTTTGTTTTTTATTTATGTATCTATTAAGCTGACTCTTCTTTGCATTTATTTTCATCCCATGTTTATCAATCCAACTAGATATCCTGTCCAGATCACCCTGCAACTGTTTACAGTCCTCTACCGTTTTGATCCTTTTATATAACATTATGTCATCTGCAAACAATCTAATTTATGATAGTAATCAATCAACACAATTATTCATTGTCCATTTCATCTTAAATATCTTGCATATATCTCACCAACTGAGATTCGCATGAATATCCTTGCCTAAAGTCATGTTGCCTACTTGAAAACAACTTACGTTCCTCACATATATTGCTGATGTGGTTGAATGTCAATCTTTCCATTAATTTACCTACCACTGACGTTAAACTGTTTAGCATATAATTTTCTACTCTTTATTTTTTGGTTCCATTTCACCTCAGATCTGGAGAGAATCGGATGCTTTTATCAACTTTCTGTACTTATCCCTGATGAAAATACAATGGGGTCAATTTCCAGTTGCTCGAGATATCTTCTGACTAGCCTTGTTTCACTTTGCGTTAGCTTTCCATATAGTGTTGACGATTTTGGAGGTGTGTCTATGATATCCATCAGAACCATCAACACAAAATATTAATCTCCTTCTTCTCAAAGCTGTTGTAATGCTCCCCAGTTGTTTGTATTGTTGGTATAGGTCCTTATTATGTCTGAGTCTGTATTTTCTTCTTTTCTGACAGGACCCATGATTTTTCTCAAGATCTTGCGTTACATTAGTTTTTATTATTTATTTATTTATTTTCCATATGCAACTTAGCCCAGCACCTAGTATCTGATCTGGGCCCTTATTTCGACTCTTTCACATTTACATATTTTTGTATCTTATATATATAAAAAATATTAACATATAAACAATGAATGCAAAAAAATTATGATTCAATTTCCAATATCTATTACATCTACTGGTTTTAAACAGATTGGGCACCACACCACTACTACATCTACTACTACTCCTATTGTACCTAATATTACTACTAACATTACTACTACTACCACTAACACCATTACTACTACTATTACCACCATCAATTGTCACAGCCGTACTTCCGTCCACTAATATTCATTTTTCTTGGTGTTGAGTGCGCTCCAAACGTAGAGTCCACTGGAACCGACAGCAAAGTCAGCCTTCCAGGCCATCAAGAGTTGACCTCCTGGAATACCAAAACGGCCCCAGCTGTGGCTCAGAAGACTGCCTTTATGGAGCACACTGAAGTTCCTTCGACGATTGATGTGGTTAATTGTCGTAGGATATCTTCCGTTAATCCAGTGTTGTGAAAGCCAGACTTCCAGCATCATTGTTCCCTCTGCAGTTGTTTCTGGAATTAGCTCCCTCTTTTCCACGAGTTGTAATTGTGTTCTCCTCTTCTGCTATCTGTGGCCTTTGATTTCACTCGGCATTTTTCCTTTTTATAAATTTCTCCTTCCAAAATTTTGAGGCGAGGTCAGCTGCCTCGTCCAGCAAATGCCACAAACTTTCGTCGCGCAGTATGTCGAACATTCTCCTACCTTGCAGCCGAGCTTGTTGGTGTTCTCTCAAACTGGCTGTTATTTCACATTCTCATACCACGTGCTCCGGCGTACTCTCTTCACCACATTCGCAGCTGTCTGAGTCCACAATATTTCGACTTGGAGCCGGCTAGTGAATGGCCCGTGACCTGTAATGTAGTGTACCAATCCAGGAGAGGGTTGAAGGTACTTCAACTTTAACCTCTCTTCTACGATGGGAACATATCACATGTTCTTCGACCTGTTTCACTGTTGTTACATTCTTGTTGCCATTCCGCCAATAGAAGTTTCCGAATGTGCATCTCCGATGTTGCTTCGCTGCCTACAATTTCTGCTACCTTATCTTGTTTCCCTTTTCTGAGCCAGTATATGGTACCCCGTTTCCTTACTTCAAGGTCCAGTGGCCATACACCAATGGCAACGGTTAATGAATTTGTTGCCACAGTTCTGTATGCTCCTGTCAATCTTAAAAGTATTCCTCGTTGGACACGTCTGACTCGCTGTTTTAGTTTTACTTTTCTTAGATGCTTTGCCCACACACTTGCTGAGTAGCCCACTAAAGAGGATAAAATTGCGTCATGGTATAGTCTTATTGTTTGGACTGGAACAGTGAATTTTCGTTGGCCAATATTAATGATTTTATTCATGACCGCCACTGCTCTTGCTATTGTCTTCTCTAAGTGGGCTTCGAAGTTTAAACGTTCATCCAATTGAATGCCTAAGTACCTGCACACTGGATTTCTACGAATTGATTTACCGTCGATTCTTATAGTTGGTTTTCGAGTCAGCTTGCCCTTGAGCAACGTAAATGTTGTTTTATGTGGTGTTAAACATAGCTTCACTTTACTGCACCATTGGCTAAGGCAGTTAAATACTAGATTACGATTGTACTCAATTTCTGCTCTTGTTGCTCCTTCCACGAGTAGTAAAAGGTCATCAGCAAAAGCTATTAGACCTAGAAGTTCAGGTATTATTTGTAATAGTTTAATCACTGGTTCCATCCCTATATCCCAGAATATGGGACGGCAAACTGAACCTTGCGGGCATCCTTTAGTAAGTGTCTTCGTGATGAACGAGTTCTGGCATCTCAAGGAAGCAGTTCTAAACCTGCAATAATCCCTGAAGGTATAGAATACTCGTCTTGGACAACCAATCTCCCTCAGCCGTTCAAACAGGGCGGGCCACCATAAATTGTCGAACGCTGCCGAGATGCCTGCTACGTAGTTGTTTGTACTGCTACAAATTATTTCCATCGACCGATTTATGGCATCCTCTGTCGACTTCCCGGTTCTAAATCCATATTGACTAGGATTCATTCCCTGAACCTCCCGGTGGTTTTGTAATTTTTTGCATAGAATCTTCTCTTGAACTTTGCCAAGCACATTCAATAAACAAATCGGCCGGTAAGATTTCGGTTGAAGAGGGTCTTTGTCGTCTCCTTTCTTTAGAATTACCACGGGGGTTAATTTTATGATTAACTGCTGCAGCACCTCGGCTGGATTTCCTTCCGGACTGGGAGCCTTTCTTTTTTTCATTTTGTTTATCGCGGTTATTACTTCTTCAGGTGCAAAATTACTTCCTTCCTCTTGACTCCCGCAGGGCTGCCACATGTTCTTTCGTAGTGTAGATTGTTCTACTGTTTCTTCTTCAGGGTTGTCATCAGGAAGCAAAACTTTTTATAACCTCTCCGCTGAGTCTCTCCAATTCGTGGTTAATCGTCCATCTGTTCTTTTTACTGTGGATAGTATTGTGGGAGGCCTGATTTTACCTGCAGCTAATTTGTAAGGAATACCCCATGGATTGTTCATGAGATTTTCCCTCACGAAGACTTCCCAGCATTTTTGTTTTGTCTCTCTCATCGCGTCTTTGAAAATCTGCCTCTTCTTCCTGTAGCATTCGAGGAGGAAACTTCTATCTGCTGCCACCATGATTCGTTGATACGTTCGCCTCGCTCTTCTCATGTTTAGTCGTAGTTTTTGAAGTTTTTCTGTCCATAATTTGTCAGTGGGATCTACCATCTTTTTTAGTTGTATCGCCCGTTTGATGTCACTTTGTATTGCAGATGTCAGCTCTCTTGCAGCTTTTTCTACATCGAAGTGGTTTTCTGGCAAATCTGGTGGAGTGAACACATTCCTTAATTTTCCCCATGCTGCTTTCTTGATTTTATATGCTGTTTTAATGTTTCCGTTGCCACTGCTTTCTTCTGTCTGCGTTCTGCCCAGTTCATAGACAATCAATTTTGATCACTTGTTGTCATGTTGTCAAGCACTCTCCAACCCCAATGCAGATTTCCCGCATCAATGTTTGTTATTGTTACGTCAATATTTGTTCTTGCGCCAACACTGTTGCAGAAAGTAGGTGGATTATGTGCTTGGTTTCTGACCTCTAGACCAAATTTGTTTAACAATTCTTCTAGAAGTTTCCCTCTCCTGTCAGTCTTCTTGCTGTGCCAAAGAGCAGACTTTGCATTGACGTCCGCTGCAATAACGAGTGGATAATTTCCCAGAGCTGCATCTATTTGCCGTATTCTATCTAGGTATGGGAAGATCTCGTCACGGTACTGGAAATACATGCTTACCAATTATGAAGCTTCCCCATGCAGCTTTTATCTCAGCACATACGGTGTGTTCATCACATAAATGCGTAATTTTTGTAACTATTATCTGTTTATTTAAAACGATTGTTGCTGCCATTGGGTTATTGCCCTCTGTGATTATTCGTGATGTTATTGGCACGTGCGGGATTTTGCCTTGCCAGGAGAATGGTTCTTGTAGAAAAATAATATCTGATCTCAATTCCTCAGCCACCTTTCTGATTTCATGTAGTATTCAGCTTAGTAAGTTTTAACATAGAATTTACGGGTATCTTGTATGCACATTGCACTGGGGCCAAGGTAGTCTTTTATCTAACAGAATGCGTCCATGGGTCATGCTTGTTTGTTTCCTCGGGATCAAATATTTCTCCTCTTCTCTCGAAACTAGATTCAGGAGCTGAGATGGATTTGTTGGAACATTGAGTGATCTTAGTTGTATTCTGTCAGTTGCCGAAGGTTGTGGGAACGTCATGTTTTTACCGACAGGATGGAGGACTCTTGTCAAATGCATTTCTTGGAGACTACCCTCAAAGTCGGCGTACAATACCGCTGGATCTGCAGTAATGGCATTCGGTTGACTTTTCACGAAGTTCGGGTGTTTTATTTGGCTGGTACGTATACTTGGTTTGCGAAGATGATTTTCATTTTCTTTGGAATATCCGAGTCCACCGCCTCTAACAAAACGCTGGCAATAAGACGAGTCAAAGGTGGAGTAAATTTCGTCTAATAGCTCGTTTATTAACAGCTGCCGATCTGTTTGCACACCGGCGCTTACCATCATTTTCTGCATTTCCATCGCCTTCTTCTTCCTAAATGTTTCGGCTCTTGCAACATTTCTGCTTCTGCGAGATGGGGGATTGTCTCTCTTCATTTGATTTTTCATTCCAGCTTTTGTAACTGCTATTTCATCTGCTCTGTATATCAGGATTGCTATATTCTCCATCATTTATTGATCTATCCTGCAACTGGATTGTAGACTAGCCACCGAAGGTGGTGGTGTAACGGTTAGCGTTCTGGCCTCGCATTCGGGAGGACGGCGGTTCAAATCCCCTTCAGGGCATCCAGATTTGTGTTTTCCATGGTTTCCAAATCACTCCAGGTAAATGCCGGGATGCTTCCTTCAAAAGGCCATGGCCGAATTCCTTCCCATTCCTTGCCCCCCCCCCCCCATCCTTTCCCGTCTCTAAAGACCTCGCTGTTAAGATATATTAAACAGTTAAAAAACAAAGTAGACTAGCCATAATCTATTCTGGTGCCTAGGTGTTGCAGTAGCAGTTGATACGTGGGACTATCCTTTCCTTTGTTTTTGCACGTTTGAGGCATCGACTTCTTATCACACTGATCACGCTTGTGATTGTTCTGAGCACAGTGACTACAAGTCTCTATGTCTATTTGGCAGTGTTTACTCACATGTCCGTGGTCTCTGCACTTGACACAAGTTGGTACCATGGTGTAATCTTCACAATTGATTGCACTGAATTCCACATATATTTTATGTTGCTCTAGTAATAATTTGGGCATAGCTGGGCTTACTGTTATAACGTGATGAACGGTTGGCTTTTCACGGAGTCCTGTCTTAAATTTAGGGCAGCAACCGCTTGCGAGCTCCTCCTTTGATAATTTAACTTCAAAATTTTGCTCATTTGCTTTGTTTACTAGATCATTTATTTCCAGATTTTTTGGTACATCATATAAGGTATATGGTCTCCTCTTTCTTGGAAGATCGGATTTTAGCGTCTGATTTAATTCTTTGTGTTCCATCAATTTTTTGACATCCTCTTTACTTTCTGCATCGATATTTACTGAGTTATTGGTACTCCTTAATTTATTAATTTTTATTTTGTCTTTTGATGATTTGATTATTTTGGTAATCTGTTCCACAATTACTTTTGGGTTTTCGCCACATCTTGAACTCTGGAAAAGACAACTTGTTTTCGCGGGTGTGATTCTATTTTTGTTAAGCTCGTTGCGTTACCGGCTGCTGCAGCATAGCTTGGCCGAGAAGTTGTGTTTCCATTTGACTTAAGTTCCTCAGTTGTTTTATTTAGCCTCTCTACTTCTTTGTTTGATTATGAGTTTTTACCTTCTATGAAAGAAACCGCAACCGCCCAACTGGGAAGCTTGTCTTTAATTTCACGTAGTAGCGTTTCATTCAATTTTTTTGCCCAAGTTTTCGTTTAATAGCCGACCAGATTTTCATATTTTTCAGCTAGCATTGGGGTTTCATTGGTTTTATTTGCACTTGAGAAAGCCGCTGCCATTGTTTTGCGAGCGCCTTTTGCTTACGTTGCAGCTGTTGGACACCGCTGAGCTGTCAACATGCTGACCTAGCGTGGCGTTGAACTGTGCGGCGAAGCCGGTGACTGCCGCAACCAATCGCAAACCAAATAATTGTTCACAGAGCCGATTTTAGTTTAGTTATTATTGATCCTCTTTCTCACACACTCACTAAAATACTAAATTTCCACCGTCGCGACTTTTGAAAGTTCTGCGTTTGGGTTTTCCCGATCAAAATGAACTAAACTTCGAGAGCGAAGCGGGACGCGGCTGCTTGTGTGGCACCCCAACTCCCCACGTTACATTACTCCCAGTTTCCTGAGCTGTCCCTTTCCAACCGTGTTGAAACACTCTGATGCATACAGTACTGATTGTCTTACTACAGTATTGTAGTGCCTGAGGGAGGTTAAGGGAGAGAGATTTAGATCCATACCTATTCTTAAAAATGTGGTCTCTCCAGTCTGGCTCATCAGCTATTCATGGCTAAGTCCCTATTGATGTTTGGAGTTATCCATTATCCTTGATAATTGAAGGCATTAGTTTTTCGTATCATTGCATTCCCCAGTTAAGTTTGATGCATTTCTGATGTTGGTGATAAACTCAGTTTCTTTATCGAAATGTTTAACCCTACTTTAGTTGCTATGTTGTTTAGGGATGATAGTTGGTAAATAGTTTTGTCCACACTAGGTGCAAGGGACTGAGGTCATCTGCGAAGGCCAGGCAGTTGACTAATAGTCTTTCCATTCCGTAACCGATTCCCAACCCAGAGCCACGTGTTAGTGTGTTCGACCATTCACGGATAACTTTTTCCAACAGACAGTTAAAGAGGTTTGGCGACAAGTTGTCCCCTTGACTAATACATGTTCCAATTTCGACGGACTGAAGTTGACTTTGGATATAGTGTTAGTTAGGTCCGCTTTCACAACGTTCAAAGTTCTGTCGTGAAGTCCGAGTTCACTGAGCATTTGGATGAGGGCTTCCCTACCCACGGAGCCATAGGCTTTCAGAAAGTCAACGAAGGTTGCCATTTACGACACAGAGAGAAGTTGTTTTGATCTGATTTATCTCCTTTGTCGTGAAGCGGTTGGACGATAGCAGAGGGCCAATCAGCAGGTAGTAATTCTATCACCCAGAAGTCGGATATGATCTTATGTATACTTTGAATTGACTCGTCACCGGGGAGTTTCCAAAATTCTTAAATGATGCCATCTTAACCAGCTGCTCTCCTTCGATTTATCAAATATAGAGAACTGACGATCATTAATATGTTTTCTGTCTAATTGGTAAGTATTATATTGTTAAATGAAACATTTTAAAATCTCAATTTCTGTTGGGATTTTCAAATAAAATACCCTGTGTTGCGCAGGAAAAGTGTGCTAGAATGTTCCCTGATTCGGATTGCACGTAAAACTGTAGGTCAGATTTATTTATTTACTAACCTTGACTGCGATCTCGTCAAACATTATTTGAAATTTGAGTTACCAACTCAGAAATAAATTATAAAAGAAATATTCCTGGGTTAAAAAAAAAAGCAAAGTAACCTCCCTGTTCTGCTTTTAAGCTTAGGATGTATGCAGATGTTTTATATATATATATTTTTGCACATTATTTATTTTTATCATCACTCAAAATTGCCACCAATCCGAAATTTTAAGATTACTGATGACACACATACACTTCGAAGTGATAGGCTTAGAGCATTTTTGTATCTACATGACGTATGAAATAAAATTCGTAATTGAATTACAAAGTAAATCTGTTATCGTTTGATCCTCACGGCATATATAGATCAAATCGTGGTAAAGGCTCAAATAGCGAGGAGCCTCCCGCCCATAATATTCATAATATGGAATCCATTACGGTCGATCTTCTCAACGATATATAATGTACCCGAAGCAATCACTAATATGACATAAGCTATCATCATGAGCTATCATCATATGCAGATTAGTTGAAATGGTTGGTTTCCGCTTGGTCCGTGTTGAAGCACTCAAAATTTTCTAACTTGTGATCTGTGGCTGTCTACATGGACTATCATGGATAAGAACTATCCTTAATGATAAGAGATGACATAAGCTATCGCTGTGTGCAGTTTTATTGAAACTAGTGTTTAGTAAGGCACGCACATACAAAGACACAAAAATTCATGGTTTCGATATCTGTATTATCGAAATCTAAATTACTGCTCTTGATAAAATGTATCCTACCCTATTATTTGTGAAATCTGGCGCATCAAGAAGGAAACAATGAAATTAATTCTATAGAACAGGGATATGACAGTACAAAAATGATTAGAATTAGAGAACTGTATGTAAACTTTGACTGAGGGAATACAGTGTGGTGTGAACCATCACGTGCTGGAATCTGTGCCTCTAAATATCGTGGCATGGGGTCAAAGAGAACCTGGAAATACCATCGGGAACACACTTTAAGCTATCTGTGCCATACGTATTGTACGTCGCAAAATATGTTATCTCAACTCGAACGTAGTTTCGAAAGTTTGAAATTTTTTCATACAGAGTTCTAGAGGCAGGTTAATTTAATTTTAAATAGTTCGTTATTGCCGTCGGGTCGCCAGGTGAGGTGCCAAATCAGCCCGAAACAGGAGGTGGATAATAATTTTAAAAAGTCATCAAGTTACTGTACCTCAAACTTAAGTCCACCACACGCTCATTGCAATAGCTTAGAATATCGAACCGGTTGGCCATCACCACGTTTTGAATACTAAGGCTAATCGAAACTTCGTCAACCGTAGATTGCAGAATCCTTAAAGATAAAAGGAAATTAACAATCTTGTCAGCTTTACGCCAAGTTACCTTTAATGTCACAATTAATGTTCTTCTGCATTCCTGCTTTGTTCAAACTTTATATAACACGCAAAACACATCCAGTTCTCTTCATGATGCTTAATACACCGCACTATTACTATAGCGTCTCACTCTGTGACGCGAGCCGTCCGCTTCCATAGTTAGGTCACGACTGACTTGAAACAATGTATTCGTCCGCTGACAAAGGTACTATTTGCAGAAAGTGACTGTGACGTGACAAGACGCTACGCGATTTTTAGGTGCGCCCACAAATCAACATTGGTGGCCTAAGGAATGGAACGAACAAGTTTCCTACCCATCATATCTCGTACTGTTCAAATATGGCATGTGGAGCTGCCTGCAGGAGGTGTACCTCAGGCTTAAACCACGCTGAAGTAGCAGTAAATAGGAAGCGAAATCGCAAGTTCTAACCAACAGCGCCCATAAAAATCACACGTAGTATTTGTTTGCTGTTCCGCTCAACAATGTAGTCTGCCCCACTGCTTTCTCCATGCTAAGGACTAACACATCCGTGGCCATTACTATTATTGCATGTTTCGGAGGACTCATCCTTAAACAGTATGTTTGGTTGCTTATTGTGACGGGGAGGAGGGAGTGGTCCACTTTTTTGGATGTTATACTGTACCTTCGAATTTGGAATTGGTTGAATAGTTAGAGAAGTTATAAATTACGCTGCAGCACTGTGGCTTTTCTATTAATTGAGCAGGAATCCCGTGACTCTTCTGATGGCTATATCACATAGACCTTAACATAATGCTTAGCTTTGCGATTTAACAGAATACTTCCTACATTTATAACCTGAAATAACTCTGGTACTTGAAATGACTTATTGAGCATGAGTGAATTATTCAATGAAGTAACCTATCATACAGTATCCGTACTGACTCCCTAGATTACAAGCTTACTCACGCAATGCCTTCAGGACTACAACTGAGTTGTTGCTGACTGATGAACAACTTCTTCATCCGTGAAATAAGCGATTAACTAACAAACTGAAATATGACTTTATCTGTACGAATTACATGACTCACTGAACGATACGTTGGACATTGCAAAGTATAGAAAACAATAAATAAGTGGAACAGTATATATGGATGAATTATCTTTCAACGAAATAATAGCTTTATCTATTTTTTCTAACATATGTGTTAACAGATAAAATCTAACTTTTGCCTTGTTCCTACGAGGGTAACAGACAGACCAAGCTCTAACCTCTTATGAGATATCGTGTCTTCCAATGTTCAAACCGATCCGAATGGCGAAGGGGCTTAAGGCTGAAGAACGAAGGAGATTCACGGGACACCTCTGTGTTCGTTAAGATTTTCATAGCAATGGACTTTAAGACAATTTTAGAATCCATCGATTTGAATGTACGTGGAAGTAGTGTTACTACACCAGTTAATCATCGAGCTGGAAAAAAAGGTCACTAACCTGTCAATAAATGTAAAAAAGTGGTAAAAATGACCATTAATGCTGTAGAACAAGGTCATTGACCGTCAGAACCGTCCAAGTGGCACCCTTAACATAACTCACACCGCCTTGTTTAAGGCAACAACTGTAATATTATTGTTGTTAGCTTCATGCACGTGCCATCCCCTAACCCAACTCACACCGCCACTAACATCAAAGGAGCGCCACCTTTAAGATAATTATTTATTCCACTCACGTGTTCCAGTCTCTACTAGAATGTTAATTAACGTCTTGCTGGTGCTGTCCTCTTGTCGCCGCCTTTAATATCAAAGAGGTGCCGCCACCTTATGCTAATTAGCCGCTGTTCATTGAATCAAAGCGCTACGACGCAGAATACTCGTATTATGGCATTCATACACGTTCGACCAGAGAACTAGTTTCCTTCCTTCCTTGTTCTGGCGTCGCATTTGAACTCCGGTATAAATATCTATAGTATTTTTTTTGTTTTGTTTGTTTATTAGCTTTAGGATTTGATATACCATACAGCCAGCTTAATATACATAAACACTCATTTTGTTTTATTACATTACATTATATTACGTGTATATTACTTGTATTATTACATTAAATGTATTTTTTATAAAGTCTCTAATAATAGTGTATATTATTGTGTTGTTAGATGCAAGTAGTCCGGTGATACTTGTTGGGAGCGGCTGTCGTGCTTCACTAGGGAGTTGATGAGTGATTGCTGCTGCTGTCGGTATAGGGGGCACCTGAAGAACATACGGTTGAGATCTTGCGTTGATTGTCCGTCACATTGGCAGAGCGGTGTATCTGCTACGTGGATGCGATATAGATGTTCCCAAAACGCACCATGGTTAAACCTCATACGAGTGATGGATGTTATGAAGTTGCGTTGCGTACTCCAATCCGTAAACCAAGGTCGACGAGGTGGTTGTGGCTGTATCTTCGCGTATTGCCGTCCTTTGAGTCTCTTTGTTTCCTCCCAGAGCATGGCCCATTGTTGATGTATGTGATTGGATATTGCTGCGTGGTAATCTTTGGTGTTGAATGGAGGGATGAGAACTTGGCCCGAATTACATGCTTCCTTGGCTAACTGATCTGCATGTTCATTAAATATTATACCAGAATGGGCCGGGATCCATATATAGTTCACAGAGGAACCCGCTTGCGCTAGTTCGTAGGTTTTCTGTATTATGCTAATGTGGTACACATTGGAGCGGTGTAGGATGGCCGGAGTTGTTAAAGTACGAAGTACACTGAGAGAGTCCGTTAACATTAAGACATTTCGCCAAGGAAACTCTCTCGCATATGAAAGGGTTTGAATAATAGCAACCGCTTCAGCTGAATAAACTGGAAGATGATTTGGTAGCCTGAATTTTTGCTCGTGCAGCGTCTCAGGACAGTAGATGGCACACCCTACTCCCTGTGAGGGTATCTTCGATCCATCAGTGTAGATATGAATTGAAGTTGGCCAATGCTCTGTTAAATACCCCTGAAAAAATTGCTGAATTGGCTGGCCGGATCTCGGGTGTGCCGGAATACAGCTTACCGACATTGGCCTCACGCATTCTTGGTAGGGAATATCGTGTATTGTTGCTGCTTACTGCAATGGCCGTTCGGGGAGTAAAGTTGTTAGAAGAACGAGGCTTTGTAGCAGCGGGTATCGTTGGTTGTAAGAGCGAGGTCCTTGTTCTTCCACCAGCTGCTGAAGGTTGGTGATTTGTTGGAGAGTAGTTGAATTTTTATCTTGTATTCGAGCTAATAAAAATTTGTTAGATAGTAACTGGGTTCGGAATTTCAGGGTCATTTCCGCGGCTTCCAGGTAGAGGGCATTTATCGGTGTTGATTTCATAGCCCCTAGTCATGTGCGGAGACATTGATTCTGTATGCTCTCCACTTTATCTATGTTCCTTTTGTTGCCACTGAAATAGAACATGCAACCGTATTTAATTTTAGATCGGATTATAGCGCGGTACAATATTAATAATATCGATGCGTGGGCTCCCCACCATACTCGTGTCAGGGTTCGTAAAATGTTGAGTCCTTGTTCTAGTTTAGGGACAAGATGGTGAGCGTGTGCTTCGCAGGTTAATCGTGAGTCGTAGACTAGGCCGAGGAATTTGACCAGTACACTGCATGTACCCAAAACTAGATTGTAGATCTGGGGGTGAATTCTTCTTCTTGTAAATATAACAGCAGTGGATTTGCTAGTCGAGAATTCTAGTCCGTGTTGCTGGAGCCAGTGGATAACTATGAGGATGGCTTGTTTAAGGATGAGCTTGGTTATCGCGATAGTAGCTGCAGACGCGAATATACATACATCATCGATATATTGGATGATCTGCACCTCGGGGGGAAGAATTTTATCCAGGTCCCGCACATATAGAGCGTACAATAGTGGGCTTAATACCGCTCCCTGCGGGAGTCCTTGCTGGGTAAGTCGTGGACCTAATAGCACGTGTTTATATCTAAAGAACAGCTTTCTTATTCGTATTAGTTGATAAATTACGGCTACAAAGTCCTGGGGGAGGCCTAGTGATATGTGCTTATCAATCAGGATAGGTATTTGGACATTGTCGTAGGCCGCGGATATGTCCATGAACAACGCCGTAACGTATTGGTTTTCCATAAAGGTTGACTGAATCGCTGTAACTAGGATGCTGTGGTTGTCATTCCTTTGCGGCACCCGTATTGTGTGGTGGATAACAGGGACTTGAGCTTCCAGCCACCATTCTAGTCTGTTTTTCATCATCCTTTCCACGGTTTTGCCTATGCAGGAGGATAAGGCTACCGGACGGTACGATGTAACAACTCCTGGAACTTTTCCAGGTTTCAATACCGGGACTATTATCTGAGTCTTCCAAGTTTCTGGTATCAGCTTTCTTAACCATAGATTATTAATGATGTTGAGTAAGAGGTTTAGGGCTTCTTCAGGTAAATGCTGTAGCATGGGATATCTTATGTAATCTGTGCCTGGCGAGGTGTTGCTGGAGTTCTTGAGGGCTGCTTGAAGTTCGTTAAGGGTGAAAGGAGTGCACAGAAAATGGTTTGAGTCTACTTCGGCGAAGTTATATGGAGGAGGGGCTGTAGAAGGTGGAGCAATTCTATCCAGCAAAATCCTCCAGCCAAGTAGTATCGTCGGAGCGTTCTTGCGGGCTATATTTTCTGTTGCGCAGGACTTTTATACGTTGCCATACCTCTTCTATTTTGGTCCTGCCTGTTCAAGGAGGAGCAGAATTCTTGCCAAGACTGTCTTTTTGTCATTTTTAGGAACCGCTTAGTGCGGGCAGACACCTGCTGATACCGGAGAAACGTGTCTTGGGATGGGTGGTTTTCGGTATTCCCGCAGAGCAGCACGTCGGAGAGCGACATGCCTAGAACAGTCTGTGTTCCACCATACAGTTGGAGTAGGTACTCTTCTTCTGTACGCGGTTCTTCTTAAGAGGAATAGCGCTGAAGGCTGCGCGCTCCAGCGCTTCTATAAAGAGTTATAGTCGTCCATCGCTGAATCGCGGTATTTAAAATTGCGTACCTCATGCAGTATTGCCTCTGCATATAGTGTCCAATTAGCAGCGTTAATATTTCCACTTGCTTGACGAGATTGGTTGAGGGCCGCTTGGAGGGGAATGGTTGATGTCTATAATTACTGGGTAGTGGTTAGAGCCGAGTGAGTCTTTTGATGTAGACCAATGAGCAATGGTGGCTATGGACGGAGAACACAGTGTGATGTCTACTGCCGATGGACGGTGGTATAAAGAGGGGACGAGTGTATGTGATCCGTCATTAAGGATAGATAGGTCGTACTCGTTACACATCTCTAAGACATTATGTCCTTGTCTATCAGTAAAGGCACATACATACCCATGCAGTGCTGTGGGCATTAAGGTCTCCGCATATAAGTAGAGGTGGGTTTAGGAGATTTAAGAGTTTATTCCACGTCTCCTGTGATATGGTCCTGAGAGGCATTGCAATAGATGGAGACGCAAAGTGAACTCTAGTGTATGAGTTTTTATTCTTGCGGCGACAATTTGGATGTCATGATCTAACACCTCCGTAACATTTACTGCTTTGAAGGGAAGTGTATTATGAATGAGGAGAGCTGCTCCTCCTTTTCCATCCATCCGATCCGAGCGGATTGTGGCGTAGTTCCTAAAGCGCACTGTTGATGTTTCTCTAAACCACTTCTGCTATCTTTATATATTTATGATGGAGCTCATATTCTAAACTTTCCTTGTTAGCGATGGCCGATCTAGCATTCCACTGTAGTATTCCAAAAGCCATTGAACCTATTTAACAGAGCAAATAATGACTCACGGATGGCAAGAGGGTTTCCGATAAGTGTTGATTGGGGCGAAGTAATAATGGACATGATCAGTTGAAATATTTCTTCTATGAGGAAGTCAGTCCGTGTTGGAGTGTAAGTTGGGATATTGTGAGGGCTTGGTGGGTAAGGGTTATGAGTAATTGGAGAAATAGGTAACTGCTGGGAGATAAACAACCGTTGGTGAGCCGGAGGGAAAGCTGGGTTGGAAGTAGGTGCCTCCTACGTATGCATGGGGTGCCCTCTGGGCACAGAGACGTCGCCCTGAACCACTGGTTACTGAACTGATGAAGAAGGTTGTTGCGTCTGCTGTGTTCGTTGTAATTGCTGGATTTGTGGACGAAAGATGTTTGCATGCTGTATCAACTGATGAGCGGTCGGACTTTGTGGATGTGGTGCCGATAAAGGCGGGAACTCCGTATGGCTGCTTACGTTTGGTGGAATTGATGCTACCTGGGCATAGCCTCGAGTTTGATGTTCTCTGTCGGTGAGCGATGCGCTTGTTTCATGCGCTGTTGCTAGTTTCGTTTGACGGTGCGAAGATATACCGGACAGTTTCTATCAGAGGCATAATTTTGGCCTGCACAAAGTGCGCAACACACCGTTGTAGGGCTGTTGCAGTTGGCCTCCAAGTGAGGGCCTGCACACCTGTTGCATCGAACCTCACGTGATCTACATTGTCCCTGTCGATGTCCCAAGCGTAAACAAATACCACACTGAGTTAACAGGAGGAACATAAGGTTCGACAGTATAGCGAGTTCCAAGTATGGACACATGGGAAGGTAATTTCTGCGACCGGAAAGATACCAAGCAGACTGGAATTGGTATCACACACTCTGGATCTGACTGCGACCTTCTGGTGAATCTTTTAATGCATACCACCGGAAATGGGGATACAATTTCTTCCAAAATCTCCTCCTCACTTAAAGTAGTATCAACGTTTCTTAGGATGCCCTGTTTATGTATCAGGAAACTTGGGATATAAGCTTCTAAACGTTTTGCTTTGAAGATGTCTAGCTGCACTATTAGGTTAGCAGAGCCTGCAGTGTTCGTTTCTATTTTGAGACGATTTTTCCCGTTGCGTGTGATGTTGATTACATCCCTTTTAAAGTCATTGTTATGCTTAAATATTAGTTTACCAATTGCCATGGGATGTAAATTACCCACATTTCTATCTAAGCTCTCCACAAAAACATAATATGGTCCACAATCTGTACGGCTATATCTGTTTCCTTTGCTGCGGTAGGTTAGAGTTGACTCAGACTGAGTGTTAATAGGGATGAAATGATCTGCTACCGGAGCTGGAGGAAGAGTATTTTCGACAGTCCCCACTGGATCGCGCATGACCACTTCCTCTGTATGCCCTATTTGTACTGGCGTAACCCCATCCTGTTCTACCACTCGTGATTGTAAGCAAAGTCGTTTGGCTGGCTGGATCGACTCACCCGTGGCAGTGTCGGCTGTGTGATGCAGTGCAGTACTGATAGAAGAGCATGGACCTTGCGATGTATTTCTGCCTGATCCTTCTTCCATTTCAGAAAAATGTTGTTGCTGTTGCAGGTTCTTCTGCTGTTGTTGCCTCTTCTGCTGCTGTTGTTGTTGCTGCTGCTGTTGTTGAATATAGGGATGTTGCTGCTGCAGGCCTTCTGTGGCGCTCAGCATGAATCGCTGATCACTTGTAAGAGATACTGCTTGTGATTGTATAACTTCATTCGGAATATAATTCACTGACTGGACGTTGATGTTATTAGCGTAGCACGCTTCTAGTCCCGTATTACTCGTTTGACCTGTGTCCGGGGTGTCTCCCATATTTTGGCTACACTGTAGGATTTACACTCGGTAAGTCCCGAACGTACTAATCACGCGAACGGTTGATCTCGAAACTGTATTCAGTAAATTCTAGATGTAATTAATTTTTTTTTTTTTTTTTTAATGGCTTTCGGCATCTTAGGCCACACAGCCAGCCTGATGAATTTTTCCAGATAATTAGACACACCACAGGACGGACATGACATTCACAGACGCAACAGTTAAACATCCATGCCCGCGGCCGGACTCGAACCGGCGACCTTCGGCACGCGGAGCTAGCACTCTAGCCCCTACGCTACCGAGGCCGGCAGATGTAATTATTTCGCGACGTTATAATCACTTTCCGTACGTCACTCGAAGTAAACAAGTTGCACCGGCACCCACGCTCGCGAGCCGATGTCAGCGTTCGGTCAGGAAGTAACTATATCTATAATATGTAATGTACCTCCAATCAATTTTCGCAAACTGGCCTTCAAAGGTTTTGAAAAACAATTTCAGCATATCCAAATTTCATACTATTTTTATTAGATACTTTCACCTCGCCATCAACGTGAAGGGATGGGAACTATTAGCGTGTCTGGTGAATTTTTTTTTACCATTTTGCACGCTTTAATTCGTATGTAAAGTAACATATTTAGCCAGAGTGGAAGTATCCATTAATTCGGTTTAATTAAACTTATGACTAAAATAGTTTATCTAATCTAAAGTGATATTTTCCTAAACCAAATAATTAATTGAAAATCTTGATTAAACTCATTTAATCGAATCCCAAGCTGAAATTATTATTAAAAACGAATTAAATTAGAATTTGTTACAAGTCTTTCCTGTCGAGTAACCACCACGAAGATCTCGGTTCGATGTCCAGTACTGGTAATTAATCTGTTTTTCTTTTTGAAGTATCGCAGTCTCCAAATTAGTTACATCGATTTGGAACCAAAATTCTGATATTGTAGTTGGGTATGTTCCCGATTAATCTTACAAACTGTGAGCAGTCGCTTAGAAAATCACGTGTCCATGTACAAATCTGTTGCAGTACTGCAGTCGACTGGAGCAAACAAGGAAGAATAACCCCCACCGTCCACGTTTTAAGTCCTTATTGGACAAAAGACACATCATCAAGCCCATCATATATCCTCACTTCATACACGCCACGGAGTGAGACAGATGAGAACATCAGTTCCAAACTAGACGTTGCTATCGAAAAAGTCACAAGTAGTTTTTAAGATTGAGTATCGTCCTTTTATGAACACGATGGTAATTTTTCCTGTGGCGTACTTGCGATATGGGGTGTCTGTCAGGCGATTGGGAAATCCTCAGAGCGATTCCACATTTAGGATGTGACTTGCAACGGTCGATACTCTCTGGTAGCTTTGTCTATGTGAAGTACGCTAGAAATATTTGTGATCTGATTAGGGCCCTTTTTTAATAATGGTCCCTACAGAAGTAGTCTGTACTTTGATTTGAAAGCTTAGTCGGATTTTTTTCCGGTTCATAAATCCATTGATCGTGACTTCCTAAGTCATAGTTATATGGCACCAACGCGATAGGTTTAGATAAATTTACAACACAGTCATCTAATAATGATTCGTCATCTTTCATTTTCATCCCTTGTGAGAGAATGACGTTAGTTATCTCTCATATGATCAGTACTACCTGGGGTAAGTTCTTCAAAGAAATTTGTTCATCTACAGATTTATCAGTAGCTGAACGTTTGATGTAACTTGTGCTATTGTTAAAAATTTGATACTGCTAATTTTGGTCTGTAACTCACAGATAATTGCAATTCTCGTAAACAATTCAGGTGTTGTTGATACTAAGCCAGTTCCAGTCACGTTAGTACAAATGTATACGTACGTATATGGAAAGAGGAAAAAACTATAGAAAGTTTTTGGCTAGGAGAAAGAAACGAGAGAGGAAGTGCGTGTTATAATTTTGAGAAAAATATAAACTCAGCGTTTCGAAAACATTATTTAAGACCCATGCACGAAGGATATATACCTCGAAACGACCAGGGGATAAAGGTAGATATCGGCCAAATTATATCACGGCCAAACAGAGAAACAGCAGTCAAGTTCTAAACTGTAAAGCATACCCAGGTGCTGACATAGACTCTGACTATAATCAGATAATTATGAATTACAGGCAGAAATGCAAGGGAATTGTTGAGTTTTTAAATATGGTATAAGCAATTATTTAACACGAGAAGTATTTATTTGTATGAAAAATACACGTAACTAGATAATAGAATTGTAGCTGAGAGCAGCTAGCACAGAATAACAATTGAAACAGTTTGTATGTTGGTCAGAGTACAAACTATGCTATAACAGATATATTATTAAAGTATAGAACGCGGTAATTCTAATTCAAAAAAACACAAACAAGCGATACTTTAACACCGTAACGAATTACAGCCTTCTTCAAACAATTACCCCTACCGAATTACAGCCTTCTTCAAACAATTATAAACCAAGTTTTGGTATATAGTCACTTATATCACTATTGATCAAGTAACAGCTGCTGTATTTTTAAGAAATACAATGGCACTGGCAAAGTCAGCATCACTATAGTGTCTGGGTTAGGTAAGTAGCACATTCTATAATTCTTGGTTCTTTAAAGTATTTTAGTATTTTTAACCGACTTCAAAATAAAAAAAATAAAAAAGGAGGTTCTCAATTCGTCTGTTTTTTTTTTTTTTTTTTTTTTTTTTGTATGGATGTTCAGCGATATCTTCTCCAATTTTGAACCGAATTAAATGAAATTTTTTAGTAGATAGTGTATACCTCCAAAGTGGTCCCATACGAATTTCATTGAGAAACCACCCCTTCTACCCCCTTCCACCTCTTTAATTTTATAAAAATCCACATTTTTTATTCGATCTCGATGAAACTTTGGACATATATAGCCAAAAATAAAGAGAAAAATACTGTCAACTTTTGGTTTAAAAAAATCTGAACCCCTCTCCCGCTACCCACCCCCTTAATTTTTGCCAATTTTCTTTATTCAAAGCAACAGTCGACACCATTTAACTGATCTCCATTAAAGTTGGCAGTTACATGTAGTTTTTCATGGAGAAGGTTTCTGACCAAAAAATTTAAATAAATAAATAAACAAACCACCCCTCTCCCCTTTACACCCCTTAATTTTATACAAACCTCAATTTATTACCTAATTTTTACAGAACTTTGCCCATGTATACTTTAAAACAAAGAGAAAAATCCTGTCAACATTTGGTCTGCCAAAGCTCAACCCCCTCCCTCCTTCCACCCCTTTAATTATTGTCAATGTTCTTCATAAAAAGGTACACTCGACACCATTTTGACCGATTATCATCAAAGTACATGTAATTTTTCATGGAGAATTTGACCAATAAATAAATAAATAAAAAACCACCCCTCTCCCCTTTACACCCCTTAATTTTTTATACAAACCCACATTTTTATCAGATTTCGATTAAAATTTGGACACGTATAGTCAAAAATAAAGATAATCTCACCTTTTGGTTTGAAAAAGCTGAAGCCCTATCAACCTATCCACCCACTAAATTTTTAACAATGTTCTTTATACAAAGCTATAGTCGACACCATTTAACTGGTCTCCATTAAAGTTGGCATATACATGTAATTTTTATTGGAGAAGGTTTCTGACCAAAAAATTTAAATAAATAAATAAAAAAACAACCCTATTTCTCCCTTTACACCCCTTAATTTTATGGAAATCTACGTTTCTTACCTGATTTTTATTGAACTTTGCTCATGTATACTTTAAAACAAAGAGAAAAATCATGTCAACACTTGGTTTGCCAAAGCTCAACCCCTTTCCCTTCTTCAACCCCATTAACTTTTGTCAGTTTTCTTTATTAAAAGCTACAGTCGCGTTCGTTTGACCGATTACCATGAAAGTTGGTGCTTATATGTACTTTTTCACGAAGAAGGTGTATTACCAAATGATCTGAAAACCACCCCCTCTCCCCATTAAACCACTTAATTTTTCTACACAACCACAGTTTTTATCCGATTTAGACAGAACTTAGCAAATTTTTACTATAAAACAGAGAGAAAAATAATGCCAACTCTTGGTTTGCAAAAACTGAACTCCTCTCCCTGTTTCCACCCCCTTGATTTTTGTCAATTTCTTTTTAGAAAGCTACAGTCGACACCATTTGACCTATCTATATGAAAGTTGGCACATATATATGTAATTTTTTATGGATAAGATTTCTGACCAAAAAAGACTACCCTAGCTCCCCTTCCCTTAATATTTGTACAAAACCCACAATTTAATCCGTTTCGGTGGAACTTCGTATGCGTATAATTTAAAACAAATAGAAAAAGAAAAATACTGTCCACATAACTTTCACAAAAACGCAAACCCTATCCCCCTTTCTACCCCTTTAATTACTGTCAATGTTCTTTATACAAAGCTACCGTTTCTTTCTGATTTTGAAGGAAGTATGCTCATGTATTCATGTAAACAAACAGAAAAATACTGTTTACATATGGTTTAGAGAGTCCAAACTCCGCAACTTCTTTTCCATCCTTTAATCTACACAACGCTACAGTTTCTATCCGATTCTGAAGGAAATTTGCACTCGTATACTTTAAAACATACAGAACAATTGTGTTTAAATTAGGTTGCAGAAGCCGAACCCCTCTTCCCTTCTACCCCCACCCCTCCTAATTTCCAATGTTCTTTATAGATACCCACAGTTTTATCAGATTTCCATGGTACACTGCACATGTATATTTAAAAACAAAGAGAAAAATACTGCCCACGCTAGGTTTACAAAAACCAAACTACTCTTCGTCTCCACACCCCTTAATTGTTTTTTGTACATACCAATAGTTTTAGCCGATATCAATGGAAATTTACACACATATACTTTAAATCAATCAGAAAAGGCAGTCTACATTTGGTATACAAAAGCCCAGTCCCTCTTCCCCTTTACCCTCACCCCTTTTAATTTCCAATGTTCTTTTCAAAATGAAAAGTTTTAAATCCCGTCAAAATCAATTTAGATATTTTTAAGTCATTTCATAATATTTATAAAATACACTCCTGGAAATTGAAATAAGAACACCGTGAATTCATTGTCCCAGGAATGGGAAACTTTATATACACATTCCTGGGGTCAGATACAACACGTGACCACACAGGCAGAACCATTGGCACATAGACACAGGCAACAGAGCATGCACAATGTCGGCACTAGTACCGTGTATATCCTCCTTTCGCAGCAATGCAGGCTGCAATTCTCCCATGGAGACGATCGTAGAGGTGCTGGATGTAGTCCTGTGGAACGGCATGCCAAGCCATTTCCACCTGGCGCCTCAGCTGGACCAGCGTTCGTGCTGGACGTGCAGACCGCGTGAGACGACGTTTCATCCAGTCCCAAACATCCTCAATGGGGGACAGATCCGGAGATCTCGCTGGCCAGGGTAGTTGACTTACACCTTCTACAGCACGTTGGGTGGCACGGGATACGTGTGGACGTGCACTGTCCTGTTGGAACAGCGTGTTCCCTTGCCGGTCTAGGAATGGTAGAACGATGGGTTCGATGACGGTTTGAATGTACCGTGCACTGTTCAGTGTCCCCTCGACGATCACCAGAGGTGTACGGCCAGTGTAGGAGATCGCTCCCCACACCATGATGCCGGGTGTAGGCCCTGTGTGCCTCGGTCGTATGCAGTCCTGATTGTGGCGCTGACATGCACGGCTGCCAAACACGCATACGACCATCATTGGCACCAAGACAGAAGCGACTCTCATCACTGAAGACGACACGTCTCCATTGGTCCCTCCATACACGCCTGTCGCGACACCACTGGAGGCGGGCTGCACGATGTTGGGGCGTGAGCGGAAGACGACCTAACGGTGCGCGGGACCGTAGCCCAGCTTCATGGAGACGGTTGCGAATGGTCCTCTCTGATACTCCAGGAGAAACAGTGTCCCTAATTTGCCGGGAAGTGGCGGTGCGGTCCCCTACGGCACTGCGTAGGATGTGACGGTCTCGGCGTGCGTCCGTGCGTCGCTGCTGTCCGGACCCAGGTCGACGGGCACGTGCACCTTCCGCCGACTACTGGCGGCAACATCGATGTACTGTGGAGACCTCGCGCACCACATGTTGAGCAATTCGGCGGTACGTCCACCCGGCCTCCCGCATGCCCACTATACGCCCTCGCTCAAAGTCCGTCAACTGCACATACGGTTCACGTACACGCTGTCGCGGCATGCTACCAGTGTTAAAGACTGAGATGGAGCTCCGTATGCCACGGCAAACTGGCTGACACTGACTGCGGCGGTGCCCAGCTGCTGCGCAGCTAGCGCCCTTCGACGGCCAACACTGCTGTTCCTGGTGTGTCCGCTGTGCCGTGCGTTTGATCATTGCTTGTACAGCCCTCTCGTAGTGTCCGGAGCAAGTATGGTGGGTCTTACACACCGGCGTCAATGTGTTCTTATTTCAATTTCCAGGAGTACATGTCCCAACATTTAATCTTGGATCCCAAGCTTTCACGTTGTGAAAGCCAATTATAAATCTATATTTTCTGTGTGACGGTGGAGCAAACAGATATATTCCTGAGATTTGTGTATATGGTATGTATTAATGCCCAGATGTTACATGTTTCGGTTATCGAGCAGTAGCTTTAACAGATGTTATGATACGATCGAAACATAGCCTGGACCAAAATGTAAACAGACATTCTTTAACACAACAGCCAATTCACGCCGTTCTGGAAGTTGTTGTGGTATATAAAGACAGAATTCTTCTTTGAAAGCAAGTGCTACCAGGAAGTTCGCAAAATGGGAACTGCTGCGGCATATTTAAAATACAAATCAAACTATAATACCACTAAAAATTTAAAAATAAAATAATTGTTTGAAAAAACATAAAAACCACCTTCAAAAAGAAAGCACTAAAAATTTTAAAATTACCTTTAGGAGAATTAAATCTAAATGGACAATATTTTACATTACTGTCATTGAAATTTTTATATTAATTAGTTATTTTTGGAGTCGGTGCCAGTGAAAGCAAGAAAAACAAAAAGATAAAAATAATAATTAATAACAATAATACATAAAAAATCATGTTACTGCTTACCTACAATTAATGCTAGAAACATGTTTCAACAAAACTGAAACATACAGATGATACGCCGATATTATACTAACTGTAATTTGTTTACTGCATGATGCACTGTAGTGCCAGAGATATGCCGGTATGACCAATAAGGCCAAGCCACAGATTAAAATACTGTTAATTTGTTTCCCTAAGCTGTCTTCCGCAATAACACTATCTGCCTCACGACATGCTGTAAAATATTGGGAATTTTTGTTCGTACTCCCCGTTTCGCATCTAACACCAAAAGAAGTTCAGTAATTCGATCTTCGCGACGTGACAGCTGGCACCGACTCCAAAAATAACTAATTAATATAAAAATTTCAATGACAGTAATGTAAAATATTGTCCATTTAGATTTACTTTCTCCTAAGCAAGGTATATGGTTATTTTAAAATTTTTAGTGCTTTCTTTTTAAAGGCGGTTTTTATGTTTTTTTAAACAATTATTTTATCTTGACAGCATTCCAGTGAGAGTCATCATAAGAATGTAGGAATCGACTCACCTGACTGACAGCAAACATATCTGGTCTGCTTACTGTTGCTGCATGGGTAAATGATCCCACTGCTTCTCAGTAGGTGTGATATTTCTCAGGTACTCCATCAGCCTTTGAAAGTCTCATACGTGTTTCAGCAGGAATACTGTTAGGATTTGCACCAATCATGTCAAATTTTCTCAACTATTGTTCTATATACTTAGTTTGGTGTATGAAGATAGTCTTTAAATCTATTTGCATGCCAACAAAATTAGTAAGAGGGTAAATCTTTAAATCAAAATTCGTTTGCAGATCATTAATTACTTCATCCAAAACAGTCTTTTCTCTACAGATTAAAAGTCCATCATCAACATACAGACAAAGATAACATTTGATATCATTGATATCAGTATAAACACACTGATCTGCTTTGGTTTTCACAAAATCAAATGTATTTAAAATTGAATTGAATTTTGTATTCCAGCATACAGGTGCTTGTTTTAAGGTATATAAAGATTTGATGGGTTTACATCCCATATTAGGTTTCGCAATTTAGTCCCTCTGGTGGTTGTCGGGAAAAGCGAGCTGGGATTTAGTTTAATGAAAGTTGTAGTTTCTTGTTAAACTGGAATGCATAAATTTATTTCTGCTTATTGTACATAATCAACCACCAACTTGAACTGATATGACCGCTTACTAAAGTACACACATCACTTAATTTGACCGTGGATAAGGCTAATACAGACTGGTCGCCAAAGATACAGATCCGACTACGATAACGTAGACCCAGGCTTGAGCAATATGTTTTCCCGATCTAAGTCAGCGCTTCACTTAAACAGTTCAACTTCATGTTTAGGTAGTTCTCCAAATTGCTTAAAACCTTCACTACTCATCAACTATAACAGTAAAGTTACTCTACTTGTCCTTCAGGAGCTTAAATTGCCGTCCCACGTGCATTACGCTACATACACCAATTCGCATGCTTACTACATCATGCGCCGATCGGTCTCCACTGACTCTATATGCTCACTGCCGGGCCTCCTTCTACCGAACCCTCTCATTGTCGCTAGACTAAGTCTTATTGTTACAATTACGCTCTGGCAGTTTGATGACAAATTAATTCTTATGCACTAGCCTTTCCAATCAACTCTTTTAGTACCAAATTACTGCCTCATTACATGGTATCATAAGCATATTCTCTTTCAATTCACGATAAAGGAAAGCTGTAGTTACATGCATGATCTCTAAGTTATGTTGAGCTGCAATGGACAGTAACAGTCGAACTGAGTCATACCTTACCATTGTTGAGAAAGTCTCATCATAACCAAACCGTTCAGTTTTAGCGTATCCCTGTGCACGTAGCCTGGATTTGTAACGTGGACCAGTTGGTTCATCCTTAATGGGTAATTCGGGATTTAATATCAATTTGGTTATAAATTAGAAACTTGGACAGTAAAAAATATTTTATTATATATATCTCAAAACAATAGCTTTTTACTATTTATGAACATAGTCACCATTTAAATTTAAGCATTTGTCATAGCATATCACTAATTTACAAATTCCTTATTCATAAAATTTAGCCGCTTGGGCACGTAGCCAATCTTTCACAGCATTTTGAAGTTCGTCGTTGTCATCGAAATGCTGCGAAGCAAGCCACTTCTTCATGTGAGTAAAGCGATGAAAAACACTAGGCGCCAAGTCGGGGCTGAAAGACGATGATCGAAATCGTCCCATTTGAATTGCTTAAGAAGCTGTTGAGTCTTACGGGCACTGTGAGAACGAGCGTTGTCATGCAACACTGAAAGACAGCTTACCGCGACGTTTGTTTTGAATGGCTCGCTTAAGTTTCTTCAAAGTTTCACAGCAGACATCTGAAGTGATTGTGGTGCCACGTCCCATAAATTCAGCGAGCAAATTGTTATTGCCAATTTCGTCAAATTTCTTGACCAGATCATTATCCACAACAAGAGATCTACCACTCGCCTCTTCATCATGAATGTTTGTTCTACCACTTTTAGAAAATCTGACCCATTGCGACACAACACCTTCACTCGTCATAACGTTCGGACCGTATACAGTACACAATTGACGATGAATGTCTGCTGCTGAAACGTTTTGCGCCAAAAGAAATCTTATTAGTTATTACAGCACACATTTCGGGAGATTTTTTATAGCAGCGCTCATGTTTTAATGTTATAACAAGACAATGCGCAAAAGAACGTGATTCTTACTGTCACAGCTGGATGCTTACTGAATCGGGGAACATGCAGATGTGAAAATGGCGGCGCTCCGCGCACGACTACTAGCGCCACGCTAGAACGGAGGTTACTTTCCGAATTACCCTCGTACCTTTGCATTCTGAGGCTTTTCGACCAATGCCCATGTTCTATTTTGATGATGAGATTTTAATTCCTTGTTTATATCTTTCACTTTTCTGTATCAGATGATGTTATTGCTTCATTGTAGTTTTCTACATTGTAGACAGGTAATCCTTTTCAACTCTATTTTTTCCTTTAGGGAGCACTTATTTATTTCTAATTTCAGAGTCACTTCTGATTTATACTCACTGCTGGTATTGCTATCAGAGAAGTATTTAGCAGTAGTAATTGTGGAATCTGATTTGTACCTGGAACTCTCTGATGTGTGATTGTCATTAAATCAGAAGATCTATCACACATTGGTTCTGTGATATGAACAGGGAGATAATTTCTTTTGACAGAAGATTTCAGAAAACAGCATCTCTGATTTTAATCAGCATCTGAGAAGTGGGCATTATAAATCTATAACTTTTTGAATTCTCACAGTGTCCAATAAATTCAGCTTTCTGTGCTTTAGGATCTCATTTCGTCCATTTTTCTTTAGGTAAATCACAGCCAAATATTCTTAAACTACTCACATTCTTGATTTCTTCCTGACATTTCCTCTGGTGTTTTAATTGTCAGTGATTGGAGTTGTAGCTCTGGTGATGCAGTATGTACAGCTTCAGCCCAATGTAGCTTAGGAAGATTAGCATCGATTAACATACATTTTGCGCTTTCCACTAATGTCCTGTTCATTCGTTCAGCAACACTATTTTGTTCTGGAGTGTCGGTGTGGTTGTTTGATCGATTATTCCAGCATCTTGTAAGACATATTCACTGTCATTGTCTGAGCATAAACATTTTATGTTACCATCAAATTGTTTTTCAACTTGCTTTGTAAAATGTTTAAATTTTCAAAAGCTTCTGACTTTTTATGAAGAAAATAAACAAATACTTTTCTTGAATTGCTATCAATGAACGTAATGAAATATTTAGCACCTCCTAATGACCTGGTTTCCATTGGACCACATATGTCAGAATGTACTAGCTCAAGTACTTTTATAGCTTTAGATCCATTGTATTTTAAAGGTAACCTGTTTTGTTTTCCTTCTAAGCATGTTGTGCAAAATAAATTTTCTGGTTTCTTGTACAATTTTACACCTTCTGCATTCTCCACTATATTCTGCAGATCATTAAAGTTCAAATGACCCATTCGCTGGTCCCATAGGAAAATGTCTTGCTCATCAACATCAGATATGTATCTTTGATGATTATATACTTTTAATCTATACATATTGTTGATTAAACTGGCTGTCCCAGCTATTTGGGTGCACGGCAGTGCTCCCGCCAAGTCGAGTCAATGGCGGCACTGCCTACCCTTTTCTCGAAGCGATTCGGGCCATTTTCATCGGTCGTATTTATGCTACATGTCTCAAATTTCTGTTAAGCATAGATATCAGCAATCTTAGCAAACTTACTTACTGTTCTTAGTTCGTATGTTATTCGGATGCAAACTTCAGAGATTTTGTCACTCACTCACTCACTGACTGACTGATGATCATCAAAATTCTAAGACACTTCCCGTAGCCGTAGAAAGCTGAAATTTGGTACACAGATAAAATTTTACCCACATATTATAAGAAAAGTCTGAAACTCGTAAATTTTCATTTACCTACCACCTTACCTACCCCTAACGTGAACTCGCTTTCTACCCTAATTGCTTTATAAAGCTCAGATTTTCACTGTAGAGTGAGCTTAATATGTTTAACTAAAGTGTTTAATTATACTTCTTTCCTTTTTTTACTTTTGAAGTTATTGAAATTAAAAATTTTATTTCGGCACAACACCCAGACATCAAAATTCTACTGTACTTCCAGTAATCCTAGAAACAAGTAATTTGGTACACATATATGGTTTCATCCCTAAACCATAAGAAAAATCTGATATTGGAGTTTTTCACCGTATTTATCTATATATAAAAAGATGAATATTTGTTTGTTTATTCTTCATACAAATCCACAGTTTTTATCCGATCTCAATGAAACTTTGCACACTTTTCCTTTGAAACATGGAGAAAAATACTGTCTATATTTGGTCGGACAATTTCTCGTCATATTGTCACGTAAATTTGAAAAATTACCGAAACGAACATAGACCAACGTTTAGGATGTCAAAGACTCTGTAGTTCCATACACTATCGTGGGCTGGTGGCGCGTTGGTTAGCGTGCTTGCTTACTAATGTATGTACTGCCGGATCAAATCCCAATGGAGGCAAATATGTTTAAAAATTGTTTTTGATCGTAAGAGTCACGCCTGGACCGTCGGTTATTCGGATTGAATTTTAAACTGTAGATATGACAAATTTAGGGGTGCAATGCGAGGAAAATCGTAAGTAGTGTTGCAATGCTTTAAGTGTACACTTTTTTACGTTATATTGACCGCTCAGGGGTGATTCGCAGTCAGTGTGTGTGTGATCTGCAGTAATAATACTATAAATGCGGAAGTAAGTCTCTGTCTTTTTGTTACGTTATGACGACTAAATGCCTATACCGGTATTGACGGAATTTGACAAGAAAATCTGTAGGGAGGGTACAGGACATTTTTTTTCGGTATGATTAACAGTTGTAGTCACGAAAATTTGAGAACTTATGGAATGGTGACGGAGAGACGGATGTGTGTGTTAGTCTGTTAGGTCGGTTGCTCAAGGTGTGCTTCTCGCGCATTATCTTAGTGAATAATTTGTTAATAACTTTCGTTTAGAGAAAAAAACGTATTATTTAGTACAGATGTAGATTTTCTCTGTCCTATTACTTTGCGTCTGATTAAATGTTTCTGACACCAGTTTATTTTGTCTTCTTTTTTGACATGCCTTGCGGGCGTAAACTGGCCTAAGTTGAAGCTCTAGTAGAGCACGAGCAGCTAAAGTTATTAGAACCCAAGAATCGAATGCTCATGCAAAAGAAGGAAGAAAAGACCAATCTGAAATAAAGCTGCCCTTAGTTAACACCCCCCCCCCCCCTCATCCCAACACCTTCGTTTGTTTTTTTGTTTCTAAATATGTTGGGAATTGATTCTCTTCAAGTGACAGGTTCGACGGTAGAATGATATAGTGATGGCTTTCCTGAAATATTATGCCGACTCGGTGTTATTTGGGACCAATCCTTCGCTACCAACAACTTTCTATATTCAATTCTGGCAAAGAAATTCTTAATCCACGCGTACGAGGTCGCGGGTATCAGCTAGTTTAATTATAATCCCAAACATGAAAAATTCTGGCACATATTTGCGGCTTAATTACTTTGCTCCGGATTAAGCTATAAACCTGACATTTCTATACTACGAGGCGCGTCCAGAAAGTAAGTTCCGTTTGGTAATAAAATGAAATTTTCCACAGATACGGAAGACATTTTTATTGCACAAAATTCTACAATTCTTAAACTACTTTTCCACTGCCGAAATTTTGCAGGCATTTTTCATAGCGTTGCACCAGGTTTTGTATACCTTCTTCATAGAAATCTGCCGCCTGTGTCTTCAACCAGTTGGAAACTTTCTTTCAACTCGTCGTCATTGGTGAAGTGATGACCGCCAAGGAAAGACTTGAGATGTAAGAACAAATGAAAGTCGCTAGGAGCGAGTTCAGGGCTGTACGGAGGATGGTGAAACACGTCCCAGCCAAATCCCTGTACGAGGTTTTTCGTCACGTTTGCAGTGTGTGGTCGTGCGTTGTCGTGAAGCAAAACAACACCTTTTGACAGCAGTCCCCGGCGCTTATTCTGAATTGCACAGTGCAATTTTCGAAGTGTCTCGCAATAAGCATCTGCTTTGATTGTTTGACCACGCGGTAAGAAGTCAATGAGTAGGATGCCTTCCCAGTCCCAGAACACTGTGCACATCATTTTCCGAGGTATCATGATTTGCTTCGGCTTAACCTTTGGTAGGGATGAAGTGTGCCTCCATTCCATTGATTGCCGCTTACTCTCAGGGGTGTCGTAAGAAACCCCACGTTTCATCTCCTGTGACTATCCGTCTCAGAAATTCTTCGCCGCTTTCAGCATAACGGGTCAAAAACTCAAGTGCGCTACCCATCCGTTGTGTTTTGTGTTGCTCAGTGAGAAACTTTGGTACCCAACGTGAGCAAAGTTTACGAAATTTCAGTTGTTTGGTAACAATTTCATGCATCAGTGATCGTGAAATTTGGGGGAAGTCCATAGCGAGAGCACTAATTGTAAACCTACGGTTTTCCCTGGATCTTGTCATCAATCGTGTGAACCAGTTCTTCTGTAACCACAGGTGGACACCCACTTCGTTCTTCATCGTGCATATCACTACCCCGCCATTGAACTGTCGGACCCATCTTCTCACCATCGAATCACTCATTGCATTTGGTCCGTAAACATCGCAAATTTGGCGATAAATTTCACTTGGTTTCACTTTCCTCGCATTCAGAAACCGAATCACAGACCTGATTTCACAGGCGGCGGGATTTTCAATCAACGCCGACATTTCAAACAACCACAACAAAGCGTACGTAACTGACAGCGATCTCCAAATGGCGCACGTTCTGCCCCTTGATACACATCGTCTACAGCGCATGTGCGGAACTGCAATCGCAGCGCTGCAGCGGAATAAATTGAAACGGAACTTACCTTCTGGACGCGCCTCGTATATAGAGGAAAACAAGTTTAATAATAGCTTTAAATTTTACTTTGTTCCTATGGTTAGTTTGGAAGTTACTTGTTGTTTATTTGAGGTGGTAGTTAAACCAGCGACAATGCTCATTGCTAGGCTACGACGCACATTAATTGTTTGCAGAGATTGGGGCATTGTTGGTAATGATATTGCTGATTTTCCTTGTATTTATTCAATGGAAACCCAAACGTGAAACGTTCCGGTACATATTTGCAGGTTAATTGCTTTGTTCTGGATGAATCAGTATGCTCAAACCGTCGAACCTGTCTCGAGAATTAATTTCCAACATATTTAAAAACAAGGTGCGGGGGTTCGGGGATGTGTGTGTGTGTGTGTGGGGAGGGGGGGGGGGGGAGGGTGTTTAACTAATGGCAGCTTTAATTCAGTTTGGTCTTTTCTTCTTTCTTTAGAATGAGCATCCAATTCTTGGGTTCTAATAACTTTAGCTGCTCGTGCTCTGCTAGAGCTACACTTTAGGCTAGGTTTACGCTCGCAAGGTATGTCAAAAAAGAAGACAAAATAAACTGGTGCCAGATACTTTCAAGCAGACACAAAATAATAGTACAGTGCTGAGTAAAACGAACTCCATAATAAATAATACGATTTGTCTCTAAACGAAATTTAATAACAAAATCATACACTAACAAATCGCGCGAGAAGCACAGCTTGAGCAAAAACGATGTAACATTACAAACACACGTCACCATTCGTTAAGTTCTAAAAATTTCGTGAATACACTGTTATTCATACCGATAAAATATTTCCGGTGTCCTTCCTACAGATACATAGTATTTCCTTGTCAAATTCCATCATATTGGTATAGCCACTAAGTCGCCAAAACGTAACAAAAAGACAGAGAGACTTCCGCATTTATAATTTGAGTGCACGGCAGTGCACCCGCCAAGTCGAGTCAACGGCGGCACTGCCTACCCTTTTCTCGAAGCGATTCGGGCCATTTTTGAACCTCAATTTCTTCGGTCGTATTTATGTCTCAAATTTCTGTTATGCATAGATATCAGCAATCTTAGCAAACGTACTAAATTTTATTTCGATACTGGTCTTACTTCGGTTGTTGTTAGGATGCAAACTACATCGATTTTGTCACTCACTTACTCACTGACTGACTGATGATCATCAAAACTCTAAGGTTCTTCCCGTAGCCGTGGGAAGCTTAAATTTGCTACACAGATAAAATATTACTCACATACTCACATACCAACAAACTCGTAAATTTCCATATATCTACCCCTTACCTACCCCTAACGTGAAATCGTTTCCTACCCTAATAACTTTATACACTTCAGATTTCAATTGTAGAGTGAGCTTACTAAGTTCAACTAATGTGTTAAATGTTACTTATTTGCCTTTCTTATTTTGGAAGTAATTGAAATTCAAAATTTTATTTTGACCACGACACCCCGATATCAAAATCCCACTGTACCTCCAGCCATCCCAGAAACAAGTAATTTGGTACACATATATGATTTCACCCCAATATCATGAGAAAAGTCTAATATGAAAAATTCTGGCACATATTTGCGGCTTAATTGCTTTTCTCCCGATGAAGCTACATGGCTGAGAATTTTAATGCAAAGAGATAGTAATTTTAAGTGACATCTTAAATTTTACTTTGGTCTTATGCTTAGTTTGGAAGTTACTAGTAATTTATTTATGGTGGTAGTTAAGCCAGCGGCAATCTGCATTGCTCGGCTACTGGTCACATCAATTGTTTTCAGAGATTGGGGAATTGTTGGTAAACGTATAATTATGTCTTAAAATCTGAAATGTTCTTATTAACTGATTTTCAAGTGGAATCATTACATTTGTGCGGCGATTCAGGATAAGCGATAAACTTACAAAAAGAAATGAGATCCCACAAAAAACTAATTCTTGTAAAAATAGGCCAAGTCTCGTGTTCGTGCAGTGACAAAAAGTTATGAGATCTTTCTGAGCCAAGTTACTTTTCAGTGTATATTCACTTCACTTTATGAAACAGAATGGTTTTCTCTGTATCATAGATCGTTTATTTAGGATAAAAAATCTGATGACTTGGCCATTATGCATGCCATGTTTTATTAACGTACACAAACTTATAAATACGTAAAGGCCAAGATTTCCATCCCTCTTTTTCTAATTTGACAAGTATATATATTATGCCCTCAATTTAAGTTCAAATGCATAATGACCAAGTCATCAGATTTTTTATCCTAAATAAACGATCTATGAACCGAGAGAAACCATTCTGTTTCATGAAGTGAAGTGAATATACACTGAAAAGTGTAGACTTGGCTCAGAGGAAGATCTCATAACTTTTCGTCACCGCACGAACACGAGACTTGGCCTATTTTTACAAGAATTGTTTTTGTGGGATCTCATTATTACAGTTCATTATTATACAGCCATTAGTGTTGAACTTTACTTGACCACCATTTCTAATTATTTGGCTGACACATAGTAGATTTGTTGACAACTCTGGAACATATAAGACATTTTGAAACAAAACTTTCTTACATCGACCATTAGGATGACACACATTCAAACTCAGTTTACCTGAGCTTTTTACTGATAAGCATTTGTCATTTGTTACCTTAATTAAGTTGATGAATGCTACTGTTTCTTCTTGTAATATATTTCTGTGCATGGTCATGTGCATAGAAGCACCAGAGTCTATATACCAGGAATCACTGTTACTCACTGAAGCTATGAATGCAGCGGCATAGATTGAGATTTCTTGATTTTCATGTTTGTGTTTCTTTTTTCCTTTAGACTTGCACTGTGCACTCATGTGGCAATGCTTTTTACAAGTGTAGCAGCGACGTCCATTTTGAAATTGTTTCTGAAAGCATTTGTTGTTCTTATAATTTACGGCAAAAGCTGATGTGTCACCATCTTGTAAAATTTTAGCTTTTACGGAGTCAGCATTTATTTTCATACCAGGACATTCGATGGCAATTATCATCGGTTTGTATGCACCTGGTAACCCGGATAGAAGCAGAGTTCCAAGCCACACGCTGTCAGCTTTATTTCCCATATTTCGCAACTTGTGTGCTGTGGGCATTATTTTGGTAACATACTTTTCTACATTTTGACACCCGACTAGAGTTGTTGTGCACAGATCACGAAGTAAGCCCACTCGAAGTCTTAATCCATAATCATCGACGGCATTTGCTAAGTTGTCGCAAACTTCTTTCGCTGTCTAGGTTTCTTGAATATGGACTTATTTGACGGAATCCAAAAGCAGAATAATTTTGATTTACCTTTTAAATCGCGTTTGGGATCGACGTGATCATCACTCGCAGTTCATAATTCTTCGTGTTCGAGATACGTTTTTACGACAAATCTCCACGTGGAATAGTTTTCTCGACCAGTGAGTTTGTCAATCAAAGCCATCTGATTGCTTGAACCCATATTTTCCGCACTTTTGAACGTCGCGTGTTGCCTAGGTTGTAACTTTTCCTCTCGTCAGATATTTATCACTTTCACATATACCTGGCTAGTGGGCCCATAACCTGTCGAATTTTTAAATATGGTATAAGCAATTATTTAACACGAGAAGTACTTATTTCTATGAAAAATACATTTAATTGGATAACAGAAATGTAGCTAAGAGCAGCTATTGAAACAGTTTATACATTGGTCAGACTACAAACTATGCTATATCAGAGATATTACTAAATAATAGAAGGCGAAAATTCTAATTCAAATAAGACTTTAACATGAACAATAATACTTTAACTTGAATAAAGAAGCAATACTAGCAGAACAGACTGGAAGTGGAACAACAACATAAGAGAAAAATTGGAAGAAGTGGTAGGGGGTAGACAAGAGTCTAAGCTATAACTGTGAAATCAGCTCAACTGAGAAGAAATTGAATGCACTGAAGAATTAAATAATCAAAGCTGGTGAAGAAACATTAGGCTTAGTAAACAAACAGCCCGTATATCTTGGATCACAGAAGGAATTTTAGATGTGATGTATCGGAGGAGAAGACACAGGATGAAACAGGAAGAAAGCAATACAGACAATTTAGAAATCAAATAAAGAGAAAATAATAATAATAATAAAAATCAAGAAAGGTGACTGCAAGTGCGAAGAAGTATAAAATGAAATGGTAATGTAGATGTTGCCTATAGGAAGATCAAACACAGTTTTGGAGTAATAAATTAAAATCGTTGATGGGAAACCAGTTTTAAGTTCATAAGATAGAGCTAATCAGTGGAAGGAATACATGGAAAAACTGTATGATCTGGCTGATTTGAACGACAATGTAGGCCTACTAGAAAATGAAGACGAAGTTCGCATTGAGGACTTAAAGGATCCTGTTTTCAGGACAAGATTTGATAGAGGATTGAATTATTTGAATTCAACTAAGACAGTTGGTACTGATGAGATTCTGTAGAACTTATTAAATCCGTAGGAGAAGAATGAATCCAAAGATTATTCAAAATGATATATAAAAAATATTATGAAACAAGAGACAATACAATTGATTTTAGTAGAAGTATTATATCACGCTCTGGAGGGCAGCACAAGTTTACAAATGTGATAATTACAGCACTGTAAGTCTAACATGACATGCTTCAAACAATACTGGCCAGGGTAATATACAGTAACAGGACAGTAGATGTGATAGCAGGTAAAGATCAGTTTAAGTTAATGAAAGGCTGAGGTACCAGAGATGCAATTCTGACTCTCATCTTAATAGTGAAGAGTGGTCCAAATAAAACAAAGATGCTTGTATGTTGATTTAGAAAAGAAGCTTTTGATGAATTTGGCTGGGACAAGATGTTCAAAACTTTAAGAAACAGGTCTATAATATTGAGACAGAAGAATGGGATTTTTTTTTGGGGGGGGGGGGGGGGTGAACTCCAGTTACAGCGGTACTGCAAGATATTCAAAGGTGGACTTCTGATTTGCTAACTGGTAGGTCTTAATATGTATGTTTGATCGGAGAAACACAAATTACAATTCCAGAATTTCGGGTTTTATTCCATGTAACTGATTTGAAGGCTTCAATCGCTCATACTTCAAACATATAAAAAATGTAATCGGCAGTATTTGAAATCAAAAATTCTTTTCTGGTCGTTACGAGACGAGACAGTAACATAATCCGTCTTTGATCACAATTTCTGTTTGGGATTGAATCAAATTAGTTTAATTATTAATTTCAACTAACTAAATATTCTAATTAAGTAACCCTTTAGATTAAATACAACCCCCAGTAAGGAAATACGCAATAATTCAATTGAATTAAGGACACTTTGAATCTGGCCTGTGTTATGTTACTTATGATCTAAAGCGCACAAAATAGTTTTTTTTTTTTTGTACTGCTTTACGTCTCTCAACAGTGAGGTCTTTAGAGACGGGAAAGGAAGGGGGCAAGGAATGGGAAGGAATTTGGCCATGGCTTTTGTAAGGAAGCATCCCGGCATTTGCCTGTAGTGATTTGGGAAACCATGGAAAACCCAAATCTGGATGCCCGGACGGCGATTCGAACCGCCGTCCTCCCGAATGCGAGGCCAGAACGCTATCCGTTACACCACCACCCTCGGTACAAAATAGTAATACCCTCTGCTATTTTAATCACTTTTTATGCTTCCAGAACTCTACAGATCCTCGAATTCTATCTGGGTGTTGCAGATTTCTTATTACAGGGGTGCAGTGGCGGATCCAGAAGGGGGGGGGGGGTAAGGGGCCCTCTTTTTTTTCTGTACTGTTTCTATAAGGCCGGCATTCTGGAAAAATTGAGATTTCTCTCCTTGCCCATGTCAAGCCCCCCCCCCCCCCAACCAAAATCCTGGATCCGCCGCCACTGCAGGGGTGTATATATTGATAGTATTATTCGCTAAAAGCTTGATAGTTTTGAAATGTAGTCTTCGCGGGTTTTCCGCCGTATGTTGTTGAAATGCGACAACGAGCTTTCGGCGGCTGACTCTGCCACCATTTTCAGGTTGGATGTTTTGCAGGGAGAACCAGCGCTGCACTGGTGATGTCTGGTCTCCGTGCGCCCTTATAAGTATTGATAGTTTTGGTTGAAATATCTTAATGACATTTTGTGAGCTGCGCGTATAGTGGGATGTCCAAATATGCCAACACTTCCCATATCTCCAAATTGATGGCGCGGCGCAAGTACGTAGGAAAAAAATAGCTTTTTTAAATTGGTTTTTAAAAGCCTTATGCGAAGGACTGTTTCAATAATGATGGGAAGCACATTAAAAATTTCAAACACTTATACGGGGCTTCGAATGCAACGCCAGAACCAGGAAGGCGGGAAGGGACTAGGCCTCTGGCTTCACCGCACGAATATGCATGCATAATACTATACGCGGTACCCCTTTGAGACAATGATGGGGGATGGGCGGCATGTGCACGTGGCTAATTAGCATAATTTGGCAGCGCGTCTTTGATATTAAAGATGGCTTAAGCGGGTACCAGAGGACGGCACTTGCAATATAATAATTAGCATGGTAGAAGCTGTTTGGAATAAACAATGGCTTAAAAAGTGGCCGACCCTATGATGTTAGTGGCAGTGTGCGATGAGTTAAGCAACAAGATGTGCATGAAGCTAATGGGAGTAATATTACAGGCAGTATCATATAGAAGGCGGTGAGAATTGGCTGAAGGATACCACGTCAGTTATCCTCGTTCTCGGTTATTAATGGACTTTTTAACCACTTTTGACTTAATTGATAGCAAAGAGCGTTTTTTTTATGGACAGATATCGATGATTAATGACCTGGCAGCACATCGTTGTTGTGACAAATCTCGTGTTGCCCTTTGGATGCTCGTTCGATACGAGTGACCTTCAGTGCATTAGTATGTTCGTCTGAATAAAATATTAAATTGCATATTTCAAATCCTAAGTGTCCGTCACATCAGCACGCTAGTGACAACGTTCAAGTGCGTTACAGTCTGAGGCGCTGGTGGTCCTGGACATTCCTTAGCAAATGCTATGTCCTTACGACGGCCGTACGTCACACGTCAGAAGGCGGTCCACGGAGACGGTCACGAGCAACCCGAACAAGTCCCAGGAGCAGGCCGAAACGTAATCCAAAAAACACGCACTGGCCGAGTACGGGGTGAGGTTCACAGAGTCCGAAGAGAGTACCAAGACGTAGCCAAGAACGAGCACTGTCAGAGTCCGGCGTGAGGTTCACAGAGTCCGAAGAGAATACCAAGACGTAGCCAAGAACGAGCACTGTCTGAAGTCCGAGAGGCGATTCACACTAAGAGAGAGTACCGAAAGCGCAGTGAACACTGAACTGAGGAGTGGAGCTGCGCGGGCTTTATTTATATGTGCGGCGGGTCGGCTCCGATTGGTTGCTGCGTAAAACTATGATGTGGTGGCGCTGGTTGGCCCGATGCCAGCGCCGTCTATATGAGGTCGATATCCATGCACTCTACCGTGCATGCGGCGATATCGGGACGGGATACCAGATCCCTCCCCCCTGAAGTGGGCGCGTACGGACGGAAGCGCCCTCGACGATGCTTGGGGTGATGAGGCTGGAATGGCTGTGGTATCCCGGCAGCATCGTTCTCGGTTTGCGCCGACGTACTACATGGTTGAGGACTAGGTGACGTGGGTGCCGATGTGATTGGTGGAGGGTTGATAGGTGTGTCCATTTCAACGTCACTCTCGGCTGGCACTGCTGGTTTTCTTGGGCGCAAGTGGTATCGTCGTTGTGGGGAGGGTGGCTGTGGGACCTCCGCTAATAGCGCTGGTGGTGGTATAATGTATTCTTCACGATATTGTTGTGATGGTGATGGGCCTGTTGTGCTGCGAGGTCGCAGCTGGTTTTGATGACGGCGTTCTATTCTGTGTGGCGTCTGTACTGAGATGACACGCCGTCCGTGTGTGCCCACTACTGTTGCTGGCATCCAAGTGGCGTTTCCTCCGTAGGCGCGTGTCCAGACCGCGCTGCCTGGCGTGCAACGATGGGACGGTCTGGATCGGGGCTCCGCCGGTGATGGTGCCAGGAGGTGCAGCAACGTCCGTGGCTGTCACCCATGGAGCAGTTCTGCTGGGCTGCGACCATTGATTGGTGTTGTCCGGTACGTGCTGAGAAAGAGGGTGAGGGCAGAAGACGTCGTAGCTGACTGTACCTCTTTCAGCATTTGTTGTTTGAACGTCCTTACGAGGCGTTCTGCTTCGCCATTTGATGCAGGATGGAATGGAGGACTGAAGATGTGTTTAATGCCGTTTGCCACGCAGAATTCCTCGAATGTGGTTGCTGTAAATTGAGACCCATTGTCAGAGACGAAGGTGCGTGGTAACCCCTCGATGGCCAAAACCTGGCTTAATGCATTTAGTGTAGCTTCCGTCGTCGTGGATGCCATGCGAACCACGTACAAGTACTTTGAATAGGCATCAATTATAAGTAGCCACATGGTTCCCAAAAATGGGCCTGCAAAGTCCAGGTGAATGCGGTCCCACGGTTGGCGGGGAGTGGGCCAGGGGGCGAAAGCTTGTGGTGGCGCTGCCTGATGTTGGGCGCAGGCTGTGCAGGTGCGTACCATCTTCTCAATGTCTCGATTGATTCCTGGCCAATAAGCATGTTTTCTTGCGAGATTCTTCATACGGGACATGCCCCAATGTCCTCGATGCAGGAGCTATAAGATTTGTGAGCGCAAGTCCGCTGGGATGACCACACGATGTGTTTCGTTTTCTGCGTCCGAAAGGATGACGTCGTCTGTGACCGAGAGTCTGTGGGATATGTGGCGCCATGTCTTCAATTCGTTGTCCATTCTGCCTGTGAGGTATGTTGGCCACCCATGGATGATATAGCGCAGGACCTGGCGCAAGATTGGATCCCGGTGGGTGGCGGAGGCGATTCGGGCCGCTGTAACGGGGAACCCGTCCACCGTCTGCTTCCTCTCTGTGTCGATATGGAAACACAGCACTTCTTGTTGGTCGAATTCCGGATCGGGGCCGGCAGGCAGGCGTGATAGGGCATCGGCATTGGAGTGTTGTGCTGTTGGCTTATATTGGATTGTGTAATTATAAGGGCTCAGAAACATCGCCCATCGTTGGAGGCGTTGGGCCGTTCGCTCTGGGAGGCTTGAGCGGGGTCCGAATATTGCCACCAACGGTTTGTGGTCCGTGATAAGGGAGAACTTGGTTCCAAATAGATAAGCATGAAATTTCTTGATAGCGAAGACTATTGCCAATGTCTCTTTCTCGATCTGTGAGTAGTTGCATTGTGCTGGCGTCAATGTCTTGGAGGCATAAGCTATCGGTTGTTCAGAGCCATTGTAGTGATCTAGGCGATCACTTGCCCAAATACTTCAAATTAATTTATTTCTCAAGTCGGTATCCAGGGCGGGCGAGCATGGAAAAGTTAAGCAATAGGAGCTATGACCGGAGAAGTAGCACGCATATTAGCAGGCTGTAAGTCGCCAGTTGCGCTTGTGATTACTGCAAGCTGTTACAGTTACTTCATACAGCAGGTTAGCGAGGAGTATTGCCACACAGTGATGATAGGAAGGGGGAATAACTATTTAAGCCCTGGGGGCAGGGGCCTGTCTGGGGGTCTGTCTCTCTACGAAAGTCTTTCAACGAACCACATCGACGCCGAGGGCGTCGTCGCCGGCGCCACCGGGCTGCGGTTGCAGAGAAGAAGATGATGGCTGACGTCTACTACTAAGGTGGGATCTGCTGTGATAGCTGGTGTGGACAGTAAAGAATCATTTGGTCATATTCATATGGGCATAATCTTGTAGAGTTCATATCAATATTCCAGTTAGTTTGGGCTGCGAGGCGCCCATAACTTACATGCTCGCCGTTGTCCTTGGTCCTACCTATAATGTGTTGTTTCAAAGCCAATGCAACATTGTAAATATTCACCTATGTCACCAGTCATTGCTCATGTGAGTAAACATGTAAATAGGTAAATGCCGTTTACCGTAATTTATCCTAGCTTCCTCAGCCATTCCACTATTAATATTCGAATGTACTGTTCCATAAAACCTGTCAGGTGTTGCAGTAGGAACCTATGACGAATATTCATATCAGAACTATGGTCATCTCCTATGGTCACACTTATCCACGGCTCCAGGGGAAGTTCACCCTGTCGGCTCGTATCAATCAGCTGGCGGGGTCACTACACCATCTTCATTCCTGTGTGCGAGTACCGCCCCGATTCCATATGCTGAGGCGTCGGCTGCTACGACTAGGGGCCGTGTAGGGGGAAACGGCGTTAGACAAGGAGCAGACCTTAGCATGCGCTTTAACGGGTCAAAGGCTCGTTGGCATGACGGGGTCCAGTTGTAGGCAACACCCTTCTTTCGGAGCTAATTGAGTGGTTGCGAAATATGTGCCGCTTTTGGCAGAAACTTTGAGTAGTAGTTTATTTTCCAGAGGAAGGCTTGTAGTTCCTGCAGGTTTTTTGGGCGGGGTAGGGAGTCTATGGTGGCCACGTTGCGGTCTGTTGGCCAAATTCCCTCTTTGTTGAGCCAATGGCCGAGATATTCCACTTCCTCTTGAAAAAACCGACACTTCTCGAGGCGACACCGCAGCCCCGCCTCCTGTAATGCTGCAAATAGAGCGCGAAGGTTTTGTAGGTGCTCCTGACGAGTGGTTCCTGTGACAATGATATCGTCCAGGTAGTTTGCGCATGTTGGGATGTGCCGCAACAGCTGTTCCAAGTATTTTTGGAAGATTGCCGGCGCAGAAGCGATACCAAATGGGAGGCGCTTGTATTTGTAGAGTCCAAACGGTGTATTGATGACGACGATGTTTTGTGATTCCTCATCTAGTGGAAGCTGCAAGTATGCATCTGCGAGGTCAATCTTCGAGAAGTATTCGCCGCCCGCAAGTTTAGTAAGAAGGTCTTCTTGTCGTGGAATTGGATACGTCTCGACTTGAGACTGGGCGTTGATAGTAGCCTTAAAGTCTCCACATAACCGGAGGGTGCCATTGGGTTTCCGGATGATGACCAGTGGTGTAGCCCATGCGCTGGATTTGACAGGTTCGATTACTCCAATATTTTGAAGCCGGTCCAGCTCCTGTTTTACTGCTGGGCGTAAGGTGACCGGAATAGGTCCGGCACGACAAAAGCGAGGTACTGCGCGTGGCCGGAGGGTGATGTGAACCTCGAAAACTGTGGCGCACCCTAAGTCTGGCGTAAAGATGGGTGCGAACTGAGTACAGAGATCATCCAGGTCCTGGAATGGGACCGAGTTCGATATGACCTGGACTTCGTCCACTATTGAGAATCCGAATATGTTGAATGCATCTAACCCAAAAATATTAGTAGCCGAGGGCTGATCCACCACAAATAGGGTGACTGGTCTGGTGACTTGTTTGTAGGCGGCCGTGATGGAGAATTGAACCCGCAGGGGAATGTCTCTATCCCCGTACGATACTAGACGCCGTGAAGGTGGAGACAACGGTGGTGAGCCTAGTCGGACGTAGGTGGCTTGGATTATCAGCGAGACCGTTTCCCCTGTGTCCACATGAAAACGGATGTCCTGGTTGGCGACTCTAAGAGTTAAGAATAGTTTCTGTGAGAGCGGGTCGCCAGTATGAGCTGCGGTCTGTTGTGTATTGAGCGTTTCTTGCTTCATGCGGGCTCTCGGGCTGGGGCGAGGTGCCCGGTTTCGGCAGACTGACCGCAAGTGTCCCTCTTTACCGCAGCGTGTGCAATGTGCCCAACGGTCAGGGCAATCCGCCCGTGAGTGCGAAGTGAAGCACTGTGGGCAAGACGGCAGGGGCCTCTGGATCCGTCGGCGTGGTGGGGTTCGGGGTTCTGACGTCATAGATACGTCGGACAGCGATAGCGTCCTGCTTTGTTGGCGTCTGGAGCTCACCATGGGTGTGCCTGGTACGCGGGAGTTGCGTTGTGTCGTTTTGACCGCCGCTACTTGTGGGCGTGCCATGAGGCGCTCATTCGCTGACCGGGCAATTTCATGTGAGTGCGCGATGCGTAGAATGTCCTCGAGTGATGGGTTATCCAGCTTCAGTGCCGCTGTGCGCACCTCTGGGTCTGGAGCTAACTGCACTACGACGTCGCGGATCAGGGAGTCTGCGTATGAAGCCTTGCACTCTGCGTTTGAACAAGTGAAGTCGCATTTGCGGCTAAGACCTTGGAGATCCGTCACCCATGATCGGTATAATTGTCCTGGTTGTTTGTGATACTGATGGAACTCAAGGCGGGAGGCCACCACATGGTATCTTTGCAAGTAGTAGCTTGTTAGCAGTGTACACATTTCCTTGAATGTGAGGCCGACCGGATCGGATAATGGGGCCAGTTTCCGCAGGTCGAAGAAAGTGTCGGGTGATGCCTACGACAGAAACAGCGAGCGCTGTAAGGCATCGTCCGTCACCTGGAACGAAGAGAAATGCTGTTTGAGCCGATGCAAATATGTCTCCCAGTCTTCCTTGGCGTCATTAAATGGTGGAAACGCTGGAGGCCGGATGTGCGAATTTTCCTGGGCCTGGACTGATTTGGCCTCCTGTGCTAACATTTTCTCGAGTATTACTTGGAGCGTTTGCTGTAGCACCGCTGTCCGCTGTTGTTGTTGCTCCAGAATGCGAGTCACGACATCCATGATGCCTGCTGACAACCTTTCTCCTCGTCGCCAATTCCTATGTCCTTACGACGGCCAAACGTCACACGTCAGAAGGTGGTCCACGGAGACGGTCACGAGCAACCCGAACAAGTCCCAGGAGCAGGCCGAAACGTAATCCAAAAAACGCGCACTGGCCGAGTCCGGCGTGAGGTTCACAGAGTCCGAAGAGAGTACCAAGACGTAGCCAAGAACGAGCATTGTCAGAGTCCGGCGTGAGGTTCACAGAGTCTGAAGAGAATACCAAAACGTAGCCAAGAACGAGCACTGTCTGGAGTCCGAGAGGCGATTCACAGTAAGAGAGAGTACCGAAAGCGCAGTGAGCACTGAACTGAGGAGTGGAGCTTCGCGGGCTTTATTTATATGTGCGGCGGGTCGGCTCCGATTGGTTGCTGCGGAAAATTATGATGTGTTGGCGCTGGTTGGCCCGATGCCAGCGCCGTCTATATGAGGTCGATATCCATGCCCTCTACCGGGCATGCAGTGATGTCGGGACGGGATACCAGAGCAAACATGTCCGTACTCGTTGCTGTGATCCTACATCGAATCAACATTGTGGATTAATCTGTTCTCTGGGTTACAGCCACCCGGACAAGATGGCGATCGTCCCACGCTGTGGTCGCTACTTATGAGCCTGTTCTGTCACATGCCTTACTGTAGCAAGAGAGCACTGTACGAGTCTCGGTGTCTCGGAGACTAGTCATTCTGCCACGACTAAACTGACCCACGTGCTTGATATTGCACACTTTGAAGTGCTTCAGGTGTATCGCCACTTCTTGTACGTCTTGACTTCATTTGACGGCTTTGATGCGAGCATTGCGAAACGTTGATCTGTCTGGTCACACTAAAGAGGGTGCACATGGATCTACAAGCACACCATCTCTCTGCGATTTTAATCACTTTTTATGCTTCCACAACTCTACACATCCTCGAATTCTATCTGGGTGTTGCAATTTTCTTATTACAGGTGTGTATATAACGATAGTATTATTCGCTAAAAGCTTGATAGTTTTGGTTGAAATGTCTTAATGACATTTTGTGAGTTGCGCGTATAGTGGGATGTCCAAAAAAATCGAAATGTTTTTTTTGAACGCATAACCTCTTTATTTTTTTATCTGCTGTCAAAACAAATGGAAAACCTCACCAACCCGTGCTGACTTGTATCTAAAAATGTCAGCACTTGCTATGTAAGTCGAACACGACCTAATGCGTCGATGTGATTGTAATCACTTGCTACTTCGTTAGTGAACGTATTGTTTTCAGTCAACATCTCAGTCGAATTACATAATATTAAAAACTGTATATTTTTAATAGGGGATGTAAAACATCAAATAAAAGGTTCAAAACCACCCCGTAATGGACAAATTCTGGCAACCTTTATCGATAGTATGCGTGAAGTGCAAATCCCACTATTCGCGAATGTATTATCTTATGGGAAAATGTGAGTATACCTACTAAATCTCTGTATAATTGTGTGAAAAAACTAGTAAACCTATATCAAGGTTCAAAGGGCGAAAAAAAAAAAACAAAAACAAACGGGGGTAAAAAGTAGCACAAAAACTCAAAACATATTTAGCAGCGAGAGTTTGTCAACAACTTATATAACACGCCGATGTGCTTGAATGAATGAAAATAGAATTTGATTATAGCGATAGGTTGGCCTTGTCACTTAGTTGGAGTGGACAAAAAACTGGATAATAAAAAGGAAAAGGGTGCGCCTAGCAACTAAAAAAAAAAAAAGAGAGAGAGAGAGACGTGGTAAATATTTCTCCATTTCAACTCCTTCCACATCTAATAAAACGGTGCAAAACGATTGATCTGATTCTAATGAATATAATATGCACTTAGAAGAAGATTTTCCAACAATGATCTATAAAATCGTACCCGGAACCAGTAAAACCACTATACAGAAAAATTTCAATCCTCCATCACAGCGAGGCTAGATAGCCATGATTTAAGTGTGATAGATTCAGTCTACGTATATTCTTCAAGCTACCATTGAGGGACTTGGGTATAATACTAATGAATTTCCTACAAGAAAGTCCTCGATTCAAGGAATTTGTACCTAAAAACAGAAACAGCGTGCGGAAGCTAATTTTGATAACGAGGTACCAGATGTTTTGACTGTTCAAATTGTTGTATATTTTAGAAGCTCGGAAATCAAAAGAACAATGTCTCGGATAGTTATTTGATATATAAATAAAGAACAACTGATTGCTGTGCCTGGCGTAAAGAAGTAAACAGGGGCAGGCTGTTTGGAACGTGATTCTAGAATGGAATCTCGACGATAAAGTGCAAATACTTTGCTGTGATACTGCGACTAAAATGTACTATACATTGTATCAATGGGTGTTTCTTAAACAAAAACGTAATACAGATACGCTCCTTCTTGCTTGCTCCCATTATGTGCATTGGTGTCAAAAAAACGTGTTCGAAATAAAAATCAGTGACTACAAATTTTGACATTCCTCTGTTTAAAAAGTTCCGAGATAGCAGGAAAAGTGTAGATCCAGATAAAATAAAATCGGTTGTTGTGGTCCTTCATGTTGTGTTCCTGTAAACTGTTGGGTTTTGTGCCCTGTTTCAGACGGACTGTGCAACTGAAGAGAGTGACCAGTAAGCACATCCTCAAGTCGACTCTAACCCCGCGCAGCGACAGGCGGCAGCTTGGACAAATCCATCAGAAGACCAAAGAGGCTGAGCTCTTCGGGAAGGCTTCCTCACAAGCAGACTTCCAGGAAACCAATGCACCAGCACTTGTTTCATATCAGTGGGTACGTATTTTCTTCGGTCATGGCTTCAAGAAAGAAATCTACAATTTTAAGTTCCCTTTTACCGTTTGTTTTGATTTTATTGCATTTGTATCAAAGTTTTTGAATTTATAACTGTGATTAGCCCACACTGGTTTAAATAATTTGAGCTAGAACCGATGACGGCCCAACAGTGAAAAATATTTTAAGTACTGCTTCACTGAACAATGCGATTGATGACCCCTTTTCTCCCCTCATTTCATCCCCACTTCATGTGACTGATACCCACCTCCCCTCCTGAGACCACCGAACGTGTAATTGATACCACCGCTAACATCAACTAGTTTCACACTTCACTGAACATTATAATTCATACCCGCAGGTGTTCCCGTGTAGGATTCAACTGGTTGTAATTGATACGCGCAGGTGTGTATCAGCTCGCGCTTCATTGAACATTGCAATTGATTGTTCCCGGTACGGAATCAATAGGCGTTCCAATCCTCACTCCTTCAGCATTGTCTCCCATCCTCCTCCCAGTCTACTTGGTTTTAGTCTACAGTTATGCCCCGTCCAGTATTGTTGTCATTGTCTGTTTATATTGGTAATTCAAAACGTTTGCCGACGGTAATTTTGTCTAAACATGATTTCGGACGCTTTCTTTACTAATTATAATTTCAGTAACTAGACCATATATATTAGGAGATCCAGATAACTTTATTGCAGCTGATCCTCTAGTCACCCCCGTTCATATTCAACCAGAGTGATATTTCATATTTGTATATGCAATATTACTATCAATTCCAAATAAACTAGGTGGAGTAATTGCACAAGTAATATCAATTAGAATTTTAATAATTATACCATTTTATAATAAAACCCAGTTCCCATAAATCAATTTATCTTTTGAAGAATAGTATAAATTGTTATTATACTAACACTGGCTGACCCGGTCACGCGTTGCTGTGACTCAGCAATGTTATTCTAAACTATCAAATTAATATTCACATTTTCAAAAGTAATTGGTAAAGACTATCGGAGAGTTAAAATTAAGGACAAACGAAAGTAATTGTTTTTAAATTACATTTTATTACACATTGCTTAGTGGAAAATATCCCCTGAGGCATCAATATGACGTAAAAAAGTGTACACCTAGAAACTTATGGAACTGTAATCATAATTTCGTGTGATCGTAATGACCTGGTGGCAGGGTTTCTATTGGCTGTGTATTCCGCCCCTGTCGTAGCCGCCTTAACTTTACCCGCTAATACTGCCGGATACAGGGAACCTACAGTTTAGCGTGGATTCCGAATCACGGAAATGTTCAGGAGTACTTCACATTACACAGCAAGCTGTGCCGGAAGTGAAGGCAAGTTTAAGTGCGAATTCATCTCGGACAAACATTGTGACGCGAGATTTTTATAAACCGCTGTGAATTTTCGACTGTAAGAATTAGCTTATGGTCTTTTCCGTTCCTTGTTCTCTCCCCTCCTCCCTTTGTAATTCACAATAATAAACATTTAGGTCAATAATGGAGATAAAAACTATGATATCTTTTAAGTTGGACAAAATTACACACAATAATCCAAATTTCATCAAAATCGGTTAAGTAGTTTCGGAGTTCATCTTGACAAACATCGTGACCCAAGATTTTTGTAGCCTACAGTATATATAAGATGAATAGGAATACGACCAGCGGGACATGTATTAACAGTAATATATTATTCATATTTTATTATAAACATTCACATCTCAAATTTATGAGATGAAATAATAAAATAGTTAATTATCTTAATACCCTCCCAAGCATATGATTTGAAAACATATACTAGAAATTTAAATCTTGAATTAACTTAATTCTAAATTTATTTGACTAAATAGTAGAAAAAATCAACATTTTTTAAAACAAACAATAAAACATAAATAATTCAAAAATAAAGGCAAAAAATATATAGCTAAATATATTAATTTATCATACCAAAATCACGGGAGAGTTCCACGGACTAAAATAAATATAAAATATATTAATACTAATTTTAAGAAAATATTAATATTTAATAATCAGCACCAAGAAAAATTAAAGACAATATTATCAATACAAAAGCATACTTGTATACTCAGTAAGAAAAATTAAAATAAACCACAGGCACCATGTTAAAACTAAATCCAGAAAATAGTTCTGACTCACATACAAAAAAAAAAGGAAGTATGGTTAGTCTCAGCAAAATATGAAGAAACCCCAGCTAAAAATAAAGAAATTATATATAAATAAAAAGTTACATTTATTTGATGTAAATGTATATTACAAATTATATATATCAACTAAAATAATAGGAGATAATAAAATCAATACTGATCTTACTTCATATCAAATAGTTTGAGCAACAGAATGTAATTAACCTAATAAAAATAATTGGAATTAGATGACCACCAATCAATTATAGTTGTACAAACTCAAAAACTTGTACTACAAATAAAAATTTAAAGTTCAAATGTAATAGAACACATGTAAGATAAATATTTATAAAAATATCAAAATTATTAGACTAACCACTGGAGTAAAAAAGTAAATAAGGTAATTTGATTTATAAGGTTCTTTAAATAGTAATTTAGATAGTAATTTCATATCGTCGCTAAATGGTTGAGTAATTCCAATAAATCCAACCTCATTCGCTGCTTTATGAATCTGAATATACCGTAATACTTTACATTTTAATAAAGTAACAAAAGCCATTCTTAATAAAACTAAAATAAACAGTAAAATAAAGTTAATTAAAAATATAATATAATCATACATTATTAATACTACCCATAAAACTAAATTCATATAATCAAGATTTAATCTTATTGCACCTCTCTAGAAAAGTATTATTAATATTCAAAATTTTAACATTATCTCATTTCTATGGTCCTTTCGCACTAATAAATATAATGATATTCAAGTTAGAAATTGACCTGGCTTATGCCGGTCTGGATTAAAATCATGTAAGAACTTAAATGTTAAACAGACGTAATTGTATGGCTTCTGCACCATATATTTATGTTAATCTATCATCAAGGTTGCAAACTATTTTATCAATATTAACTCCTCAAAATAATTACGCTGTTATCCCTGAGATGCTTAATATTTTAATCATAAATTATGGATCAAAAAACAAATATTAATGTTTAAATAAAAGAAATTTTATTTATTCTTTATATCACCCCAACAAAATAAAATTAGAATTTAAATAAAAATTAACTAATAAATAATATAACAATTATTATAAAGCTATAAATAGTCTTATGGTCCCAGAAACAAATTTAAGGAATTAGACTTAAAAGTTAAATTCAATCAGTTGGTACGAGACAGTTAATTCCTTGTCAAACCATTTATTCTATCCCTTAATCAAATGACTAATGATTATATTACATTTGTATGGTCAAAATACCGGGGCTTTTTAATGAATCATTGGACAGGTTAGACTCTAAGTTGTTTTCAAAAAACATGTTTTTGATAAACAGGCGGGAATTAATTTTGCCTAATTCCTTATAAATAAAATTATCTTATAATAATATTTATAGAAAAATATTTACATAGTAAATAAATATTTCATATCATTATTTGTTTGGAAATTTATTTTTAAACTATATTCAATTATTTCATAAAAATCATCATATAAATTATATGAACTAAACCGTAATAAAATAAAAAGCTGATTTAAAGCCTGTTAATATAAAATTTAAACAAATATAATAAATATATTTAGAGGTAATACACTTAACTATAAAACATTACCTACAATATATTAATAAAAAATTAAAATCATTGTTAAAATTAAATTTTAACTAAAGAAACAAGATATCTTTACTGACTAATAATAAATCATCAATAAACAAAAATTGTAAATAAATATTTAATATTAACTTTAATTTATACTTAGATTCATTTAAATCGATAAAACTAAATAAAATCATATATTTTGATATGACACAGTAAATAAAATAAACTTTGATATAAGTAATTAGTCCAATTAATTTACTAATTAACTATAATTAATAATGTTTTTACTATAAAATATACTAAAAACAATTAAACAAAATTATTTTGAATATAAATTAAATAAATAAATATTATCAATAAATAATATTTTTATTCTAATATGTCTTGGATTGCACAAGATTAAATTCATTGTAAGTGAAATATTAATCTCTCATCATTTTATCTTTCCAGTACACCTACTATGCTATATCTTTATCTCATCCTCTTATATAAAACGCTAATCTGGAGTCTGGATGCGTCGTCTGTAGCTACTACAGTTATTGGCTAGAGAACGGTCACGTGCCATCCTTCACTCGCCAATCAACAGTCACCATATTGCATTCCTTCCTTCATGTTGCATTTTGTTTTTTTACTACAGCTAGATGCAGAAACTCACGTAAGAAGAATGGTGTTCTATTTTTACGTCATATTATCTGTATCAGTTATAAAAAGTATGTTAAACCATAACCTAGCAGATGATAAGAAGCAATGAAGTTTATTAAAAACTCGGAGAGACGTACGTAATCCGAAATGTATCGGTAAAATGTAAGCATCTTAGGATTTTGGTTAAATTCTGACCTCTCACCTTTAGACATTAGAGGGAAAGTTTACTCTGTAGTAAAAGATAGTTTTCATTTCATGTTTAGGTTATGGGAGTGAAGCTTTGTATAGAGATACCGTAACCAAACACACTAAGTAAAACCCTTTTAGGAATAATAAAGACACCCATAATTAAATAAATGCTCTAAATAAACCTTTGATAACAAAAAGAAAACATCAGTTTGGGAGGGAGTAGCTTAAATCCCCCAAATTCAATTTCACATAAAAGATTTTGAAATAAGTTAACTTTGCAGTTTATAAACCAATTTGAATGCAGTAAAGACCTTTAGTAGTTGCTAAACGCCGAATATAAACTTTGAATAATGACAAACAAACTTTTAATCAACTGAAAATTAAATAATCAGTAATAATACTACCTTGGGCTTAAGAATTTCCTCTTTGGAAGCATTTTGCCATTTTTAGATCAATTAACGAGCAAGAAAGTAACTTAATAGCAAATAAACCAACTAAAGTAACTTTCTGTAATGATATTAACACCTTTTACTAACCTTTGATATGATAATCCATAATAATCCAGTTCAGTGCACAAGTAATTTATAATATTTGGCATTTCACTGTTTTAACACACTTTCGAACCAAATAAAGTAATTTTAATGAAGTAATCAGGCAATTAAAATATAAATTCACTAAAATTTCGTAGTTTCTGAACGTTTAAATAACTTAAATCAATTTTTATACTTCGTCAGATGCACTTCACTTTTAATAATTTTTTATCTTAAAATCCTAGAGAACATTCGGAATAAAAAGTAGATTTCCGGGAAGACCTAAAAATCTAATATAACATATAATTATTTCAAGTAATTCCAGTCAATAGAATCGATTTTATAAAGACCTTAAAATTTAGTTTTCATCACGACCATGAGGTCAACTTAGAAATAAATTTCAACCGATCTAAAGTAGATACAGAGATGAGACAACTTTCAGAATATGTATTTTTATTCAGAGAATCTCATGGTAATTTTAGATTTGCGATAAAACTAATAGAAATAAAGTTATAAAATTAAAACTGAAATCACACCTTGATTACGTCGTAAGTAAACTTTCCGTACACCAATCTTAATAAAAGTTACACCAATAAAATCAGGAATTTTTGTAGAACACAGTGACGGTAATAACATTTATGTAAATTGTAGCATTAATAAAATGACGAAATGTAGAAGTTTCCAGAACAATAGTAGTTCCCCAAAGTAGAGAAATAGTTCACTCCTACCCTTACAACTTTTAAACCAGTTGCTCAAAATTATTCACTAAATATTCATTATTTCACAATTAAATATGTCGAAACACTGTCACACCTAAAGTTTTGGATAACCGTTTAGTTACTGAGATATTTCAGATCTAAATCGTAGAAGTGTTAGCAGAAAGTCGCGTTCTGGCTCTGACGTCAGCGAAGGTATAAATTATAGGTCGCGGTGACGTCTATTGTCTTTTCCGGGTTTGAAGTCGTGCTAACAAGATGATTTAAGCGTGTGTGCGTTGGTAGGTTGGCAACTCCGACTTATGTTGGTAGCTCAGTTTCTTCAGTTGGCACTACCGGGTTCGGCCATCATGAGTGGGGCGTGGCTCTGTCTACTCACCATGAACTTGTAAACATTGCAAAGGGGTTTCGGTCGGTAGTTTCTCTTCACAATCTGCAAACTTGTGGAACGAGTGTTCGATATGCCTGCTCAACTGTAAATGCAATTTTGAACTTTTGATTTTGAAGAATAAAACCTTGAAGTTTTCTAAAAGTGACTTTGTGTGCTTCAGTTGTTAGCATAGAACCCTTTTCTATATTCGGGGGTAAAGAATATAGTGGCGACCTGAGCATTCAGTTGAGTTACCTTGGCTACATGGTCAAATCCAAATTAGTTACCGAGTTTTTAAGAGAACTGTTAGTCGACAAGAGTGTAAGTTAAGGCACTTAGGCGATACTACAACCCCGGTATCGGTCTAGTTCCTTACAAAAATAAATAAAAGTCATCCGTTTTCGACATTATAGTCTCCGTCATTTAAAGTAAAGTAAAATTCTTTTATTTTCTTTTAAAAGTCATAACCAAATACTCTGGTAATCTAACCAGAGTAAGGTACTCATATAACAAAAGATATAATTAAAATTGATTATTTGTTTTTATTTACAAGGTTTTTCAGAATAAATTCCTACTACCATCATAGAAGATACCCTTTGAATTTTTTAAACGTGTTAGCTATTAAATGAGATTTAAGTTTACTTTTTTATCTAATCAATTAATAAATGGCAATTCAACAACGATATTCTTGCAGTCAAATAGTGGCGAGCAGAGATATTAGAAATTATTTTCACAGTTTAATAAATACGCAATTGCTATGACATCAACTACTATAATATAGATATGATGTCTGATTTTCTTAACATTTTATTCTTAAAAAAACGTGTAAAAACATTTTGGCTGAAAAAATTTGGAACAACCAGTATTTTTTCAGTAGCATGTTGCTAATGAAATTAACATTTAAAAACTTTAATTTCTCAAGGTCTCTGCTATTGGTAAATTCAAAATCTCATTCAAGCCTATGCTCAATTTTAATGCAATTAAAACTTTCACTAATGTTGCTGCTTGATTAAAGTTTATTTATTACAGTTTATTTCCTTTTTACATATTTTACTGAATATTTCCGTTAGTTGTCTTTGTTCACATTTGTTGTATGTGAGTTATTATCAGGCCAAAAATTTTACCGAATCGAGTATTCATACAATTATTTTCTTCAATGTTATTCAGCTATTTAATAATCTGTATAATTTTTCAGGCCGTTACAGAAACTATGAAGATAGATTACATTATAAATGTTTTCCAAGTCACAATTAAAAAACAACGTGATCCTTCAGATATTCAGGAATTCTGCACATACTGCATACTGAAATTGTAGTGTCAAATACAAGTAAAGTTTGTATTTCAACAAGTTTGAGTGTACGGTCTTTTAAATAATTAAATTATGGTGCTATCGTCCCGGTCCGTCTTTAATAAGTCTTAAATATTTCTGAGTTCTTCAAGGCCAGAGATTTTATTAACGCTAACTCAACTTCGTATTCGGTCAGATCTGGTCAACCTGTCATAATCTTTGACCCTAAAAACTGGTACCATTCTCCACCCGTGACAATACGCAATAAACGGCCACGGACAGTACTAATGCAATTACCGCCACAAATCCCATAAAGTTTTATGCTATGAGAAACAAACTATAATGTATGTTACGTGACCATGTACGTTTTGTATAAACTTTCTCAGATTTTTTTTTTTTTTTTTTTTTTTTTTTTTTCAGAAGATATTGTTACAGCATAATTTGCTTTGAAATCAGTTTTACAAACTTTTTAAATTGGTTTCACAAGCGCCATGTTACTAAAGGTATTAATTATTGCGGGTGAAACTAGTTCCATATTTAACGTGCTGAATTGTGCCTGTACCAGGAATAAAACTGATATTACATGCATAGCAAAAGTTTTTGGGATTCCAGTTTTTTTAAATTTTAATTTCACTGGTCCCATACTTCCTTCGTTGTTAATTCAGTAGACGTTACTACTGTATTGCCCTGTGAACTGCAAATGAAATATATAGAACAATACAAAATCAACGCCATTAGCATTATGTAATAACAATTCCGTATAATAAACACCCCACCAAAAAAAAAAAAAAAAAAAAAAAAAAAAATGAACTGCCGGAATATTGCGTCCAAGCCGTAATTTTTGACGGGCTAGATGCTAGTCCTATTATATAAAACGCTAATTGGATTCTGGGTACGTCGACTATAGCTATTGGCTAGAGAACGGTCACGTGCCAGCCTTCACTCGTCAATCAACAACCACCATATTACATTCGTACCATCATCTTGCTTTTCGTTTATTTACAACTAGACGCAGAAATTCGTGTAAATAGAAGGAGTTTCAATATTTACGCTGTTTTATCTGTATCAGTTAGACGCAGAAATTGATGTAAGAACAAGAGGATGCAATATTTACACTATATTATCTGTATCAGTTATAAGGACAACGTTAAACAATAACCTAAGTTTTTGCAGACGGTGAGAAACAATGAAGTTTATTAAAAACTCGGAGAAACGTAATGCGAAATGTATTAGTAAAATAAATAACAGTTATCCGTTTTCAAAATTATAGTCTCCGTCATCTAAAGTGAAATACATTTGTTTATTTTAAAATCCTAACCAAATACTCTGATAATCTAACCAGAGTAATGTATTCATATAACGAAAGATATCATTAAAGATGACTTATTCGTTTCTCCTCATAAGCTTTTCCATAATAAATTCCTACTACCATTAAATATGGTAGCCTACCCTTAGTTTTTGATACAAGTGTTAGCTTTTAAATGAGATTTAAGATAACTTTTTTTATCAGATTTAAATCATCAAGTATATGACTATTTACTGTATAAGCGATGTGACACTCGCAATTCAACAACGATATTATTGCCGCAAAACAGCAGTGAGCAGTGATATTAGAAATACTGAGAGCAGGGAAAAAAATTAATGTAAGGCCATTATATGTCACAAAGTTACAATTAGTACGTTCATTTAAATTTACAAATTGCTTTTTATTTATCTACGACAACCAGATGCAGATATTAATGTAAGGAGAAAGGTTTTCAATATTTACGCTATTTTATCGGCATCAGTTGTAACAACTAGGTTAAACCGTAACCTAGGAATTTTTTTGGCATACGATAAGAAACAATGAAGTTTATTAAAAACTCAGAGAATCGTATATACGTAATCGCGAAATGTATCAGTCAAATAAATAACACTTATTCGTTTTCGAAATTATAGTCTCCGTCATCTAACGTAAAATGCATGTATTTTTGTCAAATCCTAACCAAGTCCTCCGATAATCTAACCAGAGCAACGTATTCACGTAACGAAAGATATAATTGAAAACGATTCTTTTCCTTAAAAACTTTTCCAGAATAAATTCCTACTACCATCATAGATGATTTCTTAGTATTTGATAAACGTGTTACCTATTAAATGAGATTTAAGGTAACCTTTTTATCAGCTCAATTCATCAGTGGCAATTCTACAACGATATTGTTGCAACCAAATAGTCGCGAGCAGAGATTTTAGAAATTATTTACACAGTTTAATAAATACACAACGGCAAGGTCTCTGCTATTGGTAAATTCCAAATCTCATTCCGACCTATGCTCAATTTTAATTTAATTAAGACTTTCGCTAATGTTACTGGTTGAGTAAAGTTTATTTATTACGGTTTATTTCCTTTTGCATATTTTATTGAACACTTTCGTTAGTGGTATTCGTTCACGTTTATCCGTTTTTGATATTATACTTTCCGTCATTTAAAGTAAAATAAAATAAATAAATCGTGATTACTGGATATCGCGATTTCGCCAGGAATTGCCTTCGTAAAACGCAAGACTCCTCTAGAAATACTTTCCGAAATACATTTAACTGTATTATGCCGGTCCAGGCTGTAATAAAACCTAATTCCTGCTTGAAAATAATGGTACATGCTGTATTACAACAGAATTACTGCTTGAAAATAATATGTCTTGCGATTGACTACGTCAGTATAATGACGTCATTACCGAATGTTATTTTGGCGGAATCGCGATCTCCAGTAGACACGATCCTTATTCGGTTTTCTTTACAAGTTTTTCCTGAATAAATTCCTACTACCACCATAGATGCTACGCATCATTATTCATATGAGGGTAATAGAAGCTATGACTTTCGAACACAATATTAGTGGAGGTTGTGGTTAAGTCCACCAGAATCGCAACTGACACATTTTGTTACAGCATAATTCACTCTGAAATGAGTTTTACAAACCAATTAAACTGCTTTCATAAGGGTAATAGTATAGAAGGGATATGCAGGATATGGCTGGAGGCGCCCATGAGCTAATGTGAGGTACCATCCCCGCATTCGCGTGGAGTGATCTGGGAAAACCATGGAAAACCCAGATCAGGATAGCCGGAATGCCTTATCGAATGCTACTCCTGTCGGATTTTAAATTTACTCGCTTGGTAAATCCTTTCTATTCCATTCCCTAATCGCTCGTCGAAAAAATGAGTACAGAAACGAATCGGTTCTGGCCCTGATTTCTCTTATCTTATTTCCGCGGTCATTCCGAGATACGAATGTTGCTGGTAGCAATATTTCCTGGCTGTCATTCCGAAATACGTCAGTCGGGAATTTTTCAATTAGCTTCCGTCGAGAGCAACGCTTTCGGTGTTCCAGGACTTCCCAACCTAACTCCTTCAACATCGCACTTACGCTTTCCCTCCAACTATATATACCTGTCACAAATCGGATGGCTCTTCTTTGGACCTTCTCTAATACCTCCAGTAACCCCTTTTGATGGGAACCCCATACAGAACAACAATATTCTAAGTGAGGACGCACTAGTGACTTGTATGCAATCGATTTAACTTCTGGAGTGCATTGATTTAAATTACGACCTAGAAATCGCAGCATACGATTTGCTTTCCCAATTTCATTCTCGATATGCTCATTCCATGACAGATTATTACGAATTGTTACCCCTAGGTATTTAGCGGAATGTACCGTTCTAAGGATAGTACCATTAGTTGTATTTTCAGAACTAAAGGTGTCATCTTTTTACTTACACGCATGACTTGGTACTTTTTAGCGTTAAACTCCAACTGCCATTCTTTACACCACGCAATTATTTTCATAATATCGTCTTGTAACAAAGCGCAGTCGTCCTGGGTAGTGATTTCACGATAAATAATAGCATCATCGGCAAATAATGTTTTCATCCCCCTTATTATGTCGCGCAAATCATTAATGTATGTGAGAAACAACAGAGGCCCTATCACGCTTCCCTTAGGTACCCCGGACCTCGCTCGTTAAGTGATGAACGCTCACCGTCGAGAACTACACATTGTGTTCTTCCCTTCAGAAAGTCTGCAACCCAGTCGCATATTTGTCTAGATATTCCGTAACCATGAAGTTTCCTAAGTAACCTAGTGTGAGGCACAGTATCGTAAGCTTTTATAACCTAACAGAACTAAATCAACCTAGGATTGCTCATCTATAATACGGCACAAGTCGTGAATTAGAAGTGCAAGTTGTGTTTCGCAGCATCGGTCTTTTCTGAATCCATGTTGATTTGGGTTTAAAAGCTCACCTTCATCCAAGAACCGAGTGACATTTGAATAGATGATATGTTCTAAAATCCTGCAAAATATTGATGTTAACGAGATCGGCCTATAATTTTGAGGATAATTAACATACCCATTTTTAAACACTGGACTTACAATAGCGGTCTTTCATTAGGCTGGTATTTTTCCGTGATCCAAGGAGACGGTATGTAATTTCATCAAATACGGTGCAATTTCCTTTGTGTACCTAGAGTAGAATCTTGTAAGAATACCGTCTGGTCCGGGAGCCTTATTGGTTTTTACATTCATAAGCAGTTTAGTTATTCCCTCGACATCAAGAGCGAGATCATTCATAATTTTGTCTGTACGATTGTTAAATATCGGAATCTCCTCTGAGTTTTCTATCGTAAAAGCTTTTTTAAAAATATTATTCAAAATTTCTGCTTTCTCTATGCATGTTTCTGATAATTCACCATTTTCCTTAATCAGCGACGGCATAACCTTACGAGAGCCTCTTATTACTTTGATATACGACCAGAACATTTGTGGATTACTAATCAGATCTTCGGATAAATTCCTGGCTTGGAATTCTTTAAACGCTTCGCGCATTGCCTTACGCACTTTCGCCTTCAACTGGACTAATTTAGCACCATTAGATGAGTCCCCAGATTTCTTCACCGTTGCATGTAAACTCCATTGCCTCCTGAGCAAACGTTTCACTTCCCTATTGAACCAAGGGAAGTTCTTACTAACCTTAATACACTTTATAAGGGAAAACACATGAAGGTATATATTTATTTAATTTAATATTAATTAAAACAAGAAAAAAATACCCAGTTATTTGTGTTTTGGTTGTTACACAAAATGTATTAATGTAATATCTATAGTTACCAAAGAAGTATGAGTTAATATAATCTGTGGAGAGGTCAGAGAGAAAAGATGGATGGATTTGGAAAAGAAGCAGAGAGGGAGAAAACGTGATGGATAGTGCTGTATGAAGTGAAAATGTTGTGTAATGTGAAGAATGTTGATGTGAATAAAGGTTCATTTACTAATAATAACGAAGACAAGAATTAATTCATTAACAGATACCTTATATTTGGCGACCGTGACAGGACGACAATAGCATACTGGCTTATTAAAAAAAAAATTGAATCCACAATCTTTGGATATAAAACGAGAAGATCATCGATTTGTCAAGTATCTGCACAAAACATTGTACCTCATTATATTCTGTGAAAAAAATTTAACCATGCTGTTGGAATTAGAATGGTTGAGAGAAAATTTTGGACAGTTATAGTAAATAGAAAATAAAAATTAATCGATCAATTTATAAGAAATCGAGCAACAAATAGCTTATCGTGTGAAAATAATAGTCGATTGTGTTCAATGCAAGTCTGAATTATTGTTAGAATCTATTGTAAAACTGGGTAATTTTTTCTGTTATTAATTTTTGTAAAAAAAAGATAAAAAGGAATTAAATCATTTAAAGAGCTCTTTTTCTAATAGTGTATATCTTATTTTCAAAAGTAAAGAACGTACATTGGGCTACTTCTGGGTATAGTGGACTTTCAGAATTTCTAGTATATTCGGTTTGTTTAATATTAAGTGTAGAAATATTAGCTTTTGTTTGATTTTGTTTATTATTTGTGAATATGGGCCTAATTACAGTGAATAGTTAAGAGTATTATATTAATACATGTTTATGAATTCGATGTTGTTGTTCATGGATTGGTGAATGTATCATTGCGCGCTTTCGTTTGTTATATCGTAGGATTACTTGGATAACATATTCTTTGCCATAAGAGTAGCAAAGTAAATTGTTAACAGTTATCTGTTTCGTAAGGTTTTGCAACAATAATTTTTAAAGCCACTAAAATATTATAGAACAGAAAATTTTCTTAAATTGATGAGAAATATTAATTTTAAAGACAATTTGGTTTCCCTGTGATATTAGTTCGTTGCCAGAAAACACATTAAAGATACAAATCTCTTGTGCGTCCACATTTGGACTATTGTTGTGCCATTTGGGACCCGTTTCGTAAGGGGTTGATCGAAAGTATAGAGAAAGTACAGAGAAGAGCCGCTCGATTCGTGACCGCTTGCTACAGTCCTTATGAAAGCGTCACAGAACTGATTAGTAGACTACTCTGGGAGTCTCTGGTAGATAGACGACGCACGTTTCGTTTAAACTTATTGGTAAACATGCGTACTCCCACTTTCACTTTCGAATGTAGTGAAATACTTCTTCAACCAACCTATTTGAGTCGGAAGGACAGGAAAGATAAAATTAGAGAAATAAGGTGCCGGACTGATTCTTATATGAATTCTTTTTTCCCTCGTACCATTATGGATTGGAATGCACAACAAAGAGATTAACTTTGGTGCTGAGCACCCTCTGCCACCCACAATTTTGTGAATTGCAGAGTATATATGTAGATGTAGATGTAGATACATACACCCGGAAATTGTAAAACGACAAAGGTTCCAAAAAATTCGGTTCCACAGAAAACTATACACAACCATATTCCGTTTAAGTTTTTGGTATGCACCTTTCAAGATAGGTCTGAAAATTTCAAAATCTATTTAAATTTTAAACGTACACTTAATAGTCGATAGAGGTTATGCGAGAATGTAGAAGAATGTAAGAAGAGAAACTTTGCTATAAAATTTCAAGTATTGGTGGTAATAGTAGTGTTTTTATATGACTTATAAAGCTCTGGATAAGTTGAAGTAGGAAATGAAAAATGAATAAATTCGTAGAATATTGAAAAATGTAAACTTAACAATAGAAATATCAGAAAAAGTCTATTCTAACTCATTTGTAGGATGTCGTGTTAGTATATACCTTTAAAATTTATTAAATATAAATTATAAAGAATAAAATAATTGTTTAAAAAAAAAGCCTTCAAAATAAGCACTAAAAATTTTAAAATAACTTTATTCATTGGAAATTAGGAAGGGTGGGGGTTGAAGGGAAGAGGGTTTGGGCTTCTACAACCTAATTTAAACACAATTATTCTGTATGTTTTAAAGTATAGGGAGCGCGCATAAACCACGTAGCTCCATTTTTTGCCTCCTGTGAACCCCCCCTTCCCCCCACATAGCCTTACGAGGCTTTGGCCTCTACCCCCCCCCCCCTCCCAAGTAGCATGTAGCTTTTTTCCCTTTTGATTCTAGAAGACATTTTGTACTGTTTTCTCTTGTCAGACTATTGTAAATTACATACGGCGATAATTAACTGAGGGAGATAAATATTCACGTCCTGTTGTGAGTTCTGTTCCTCATTGTGAAAAATGTTATGAAAGGAAAGCTACGTGACTTGGCTATGAACCCCCACCCCCCTCCCCCCACGTAGCCCAGCGTAGCCTTTCAGGCAACCCCTCCGCCCCCTGGACCGAGCCACTTAGTTTGTTCACGGTCCCATACATGTGCAAATTTCCTGCAGAATCGGATAGAAAATGTAGATTAAAGGATGGAAAGGAAGGAGCGTAGTTTGGACTCTCGAAACCAAATGTAGACAGTATTTTTCCGTTTGTTTTGCAGTATACATGTGCATACTTCCTTCAAAATCAGAATGAGACAGTAAAGAACTTTGACGGTAATTAAAGGGGTAGAAAGGGGGATTGGTTTGCGTTTTTGTGAAAGTTATGTGGGCAGTATTTTTATTTTTCTATTTGTTTTAAAGTATATGCATGCGAAGTTCCACCGAATCTAATTGAAATGTGGGTTTTGTACAAATATTAAGGTAAGGGCAGCTAGGGTAGTTTTTTTGATTTTTTGGTCAGAAATCTTATCCATAAAAAATTACATATATATGTGCCAACTTTCATAAAGATCGGTCAAATGGTAGCGACTGTAGCTTTCTAAAAAGAAATTGACAAAAATCAAAGGGATGGAAACGTGGAGAGGGGTTCAGTTTTGGCAAACCAAGAGTTGGCATTATTTTTCTCTTTGTTTTATATTAAAAATTTGCTAAGTTCTGTCTAAACTGGATAAAAATTGTGGTTGTGTATAAAAATTAAGCCGGAGTTCTCAAAGGATTTCTGCTAGAGTGTAAATATGATGATACCTTTCTTTCACTCGTCTGTCTGCGTGTAGTTTATTTTCACCATTAACGCTTGTGTGGGTGTGTTTTGTGGGGGAGACGTGGTGGTGATCTATGTGTTGATGGTACATATACTCAATTGGGTGTAATGGACACTATTTATGGGATAAAACACTAAGGTGTGTGGTGAAAAGATGTCATCTCTTGCACACCCTCTATCTCGACAGGCCGATGATATGTTGAGTTCTTTTTTAAGTCAGTCATGATGTATGAGAGTACTGCACCACTTTTTCGTTTCCATGATTGATGCCGGTAGTTGTGCTGAACTCGCTGTAGACATGGACACATATATCTGCGTCTCTCTTTGTGCATGTAAGCATAAGTATGGCGATACCTTTCTTTTACTCGTCTGTCTGCTTGTAGGTGTGTGGTTCATTTCCACCACTAATGAGCGTGTGTGTGTGTGTGTGTGTGTGTGTGTGTTTGTGTGTGTTTTGTGATGTATGCAGCTGTAAGTGAGCATCCAAAGTATGGCATTGCAGCCCGAGTTAAGAAAGGCTCTTGATTCTATTCATGCCTTTGTGGTACTAGGGGCACACGTTACTGGATAACTTGTTGTTATGTGGGTGATATGAGATGATGCTGATTTGAATTGTCTCGTACTTGTGCACATACTATTAGAAGGCAAAGATGGTTGAGGTGTGTCAGAGGCGAGGTGATGCTAATGTGGGTAGTTTGGTACCTGGGGTAGCTGTTACTGATTTATTCTTTCTGACTCCAGGGTTAATGGAACTATAGAAAAAGTGTGTACACCTCCTTATCAGGTATTCCTCTCGCTGTTTGATTTATATTATTTACAATTACCACTCCTATTTCACCTAAACTGCCCATACCTACACCCATTTGCCTTATACCTGCCCAAATCCTTTCATGCGTGCGGGTGTTTTTTCATGCACAGAGCAATATGTTGAGCTCAGAGACAAGAGACAAACGTGATATTAAAATTTTTCATCCGACTGGCTGATTGTTTGCTCCCCTCAATCCAGTATGAATGCTCGTTTAGATCACCTAGGACCACGTTAGGCCTTGGTTTTTCTTGAATCTTTGATTTTGAAAGTGTACACAACCATATAGTTATTATCCTTAGAAAAAACCTACAGTTTAACGTGGAATCCGAGCCACGGAAGCATTCTGGCGTACTTCACTTTACACAGCAATTTGTGACAGAGGTGAAGGTAGGTTAAGAGCTTATGAAAATCATCGCCCAGACAGGGATTCGAACCGAGTACCTTTCTATCTCAGGTCAGCCGCCTTAACCACTAAGCCACAGTCGAAATGCTGAGGTTTGATGTTTATATGAATTCTTTCTTCTCTTGTGACATTCGAGTTTGAGATACCCCTGTAAGTTGCACGTATAAATGCATATAAAGTGAAGAATTAGGTAAGTTAGGGGTGGGGGGTGCAGTATGTGAAGACAAGGGATGCCTATGACACACATGAAATAAAACCATAAGTATTGAATGATGTATTATTATGCAATGAAATGTATTTTAAAATTTCAATACATCTGTATCATTTATCAAGAAATTATGTTTTTTATTTAACGAAACCTCTGCCCAACAATTTACCAATAAATTATGTTTTTTATTTAACTAAACCCCTACCTCACAATTTTCTTTATTCCTTGAGTATGATAGAGTAGTATAGTATTCTTATTACGAGTAGGAAATGCTAGAAATGGAAAGTTTTTATGCACAGAGCAATATGTTGAGCTCAGAGACAAGCGACGATCATGATATTACAATTGTTCATAGGAGGGGGGGGGGGCAGGATGTGTAAGCAAGAGAGACCTATGACACACATGGAATGAAGCCATAAGTATTTAATGATGTATTATTATGCAATGAAATGTATTTTAAAATTTCAATACATCTGTATCATTTATCAAGAAATTATGTTTTTTATTTAACGAAACCTCTGCCCAACAATTTTTTATATTCTTTGAGTACGATAGAGTAGTATAGTATTCTTATTACGAGTATGAAATACTAGAAATAAAATAGCAAAAAAATTTTAAATCTGACATATCACAAAAGGCGTGTTGGGTTCAGAGCATGATCATCAAGGGTAATAAGACAATTGGAGTGGGGAAAAATGGCAGCTAAATACATACTACGATATAAGGTAGAGAAGAGTTAGTTGGGGGGGGGGCTGGTTTTCCAGTAAGTACTTGTTATTTGAGCCAAAAATACTATTTCCAGAAGGCAACAATAAGTTTTATCCAAAAAATACGAAAAAATAATTTTAGAAGTTAATTTATGGTAATTTAACAATTAATGAATTAAAATAGTTCAATATATTAATAACACATGACAAACTGTTAGGAAGAAATTTAATAACGAACGCTAACAGCAAGCAAGCGGATTTCCTCAGTGTTATTGATGAAAAGTGATGACATTCCGCAAAAAAGTTATTTTTAGAAGTTAATTATAATAATTGGAAATATCAATAAGCCATGACAAAATGCTCTTCGAAGGTCCTAGGAAGAAAATTACAGGTTTGGGGATAACGATTGTTGAGTGATCTCTATTTTATACCAGCAAGCAGGGTATGGCTGCATGCCACACTAGTGAATCCATAATGACACCCTAGGAATAGCGTCTAAAGGAAACCGTACTTCGCCCGAGGGGATGCTGAGTGTGTGCTGCTCTTGCGTCGGGAATAACTCTCAACGCCGCGTCAGCCACGCCGAAATAGCAATGCGTCAGAACTGAGGCTCCTCGCGGAGCGAACTAATTACTACACGGTGGTATCACACAGACTGAGGTTAGCGCTGTCCGCTGCTGCCATCTCGCAGCCGAGCTGCGTGACCATTGAAGGGAGGGGAGGGTGGTACCCCCACCACCTCCACCCTATGAAGTCATGGGGAAAACCGTTACAGCTCCATCCTTATCTCCCTACTAGTCGTAAATAAACAAAAAGCAATATAAAGGAATTATTGCAATATGGTGTCTGTTGATTGGCGAGTGACGGCTGGCACGTGACTGTTCTCTAGCCAATGGCTATTGACGACGTGCCCAGTCTCCAGATTCGTATTTTATATAAGAGGATATCAGTCTAATACTAACTTCCGGTGAACTGAGTCAACGATTTTTGCGTTTTTATCAAGGAAGAATTAGACTCATCATTCACCGTTGTTAGTAATTTTAAGTGCGATTCGCATCATAGAAATAACGAAAGAACATTTCTGTGAAACATTAAACTCTATACATACTGACCATCTGCACTTTAGTTTTTTGCTTTATATTTCAGAACACCGGAAATCAGCACGTTTCGTGTGAGCAGAGCGTTTTGGAGAGTCCACCCTCCAGCAGCGACTCGTCGCCGACCAACTCTCTCACGACGATGACTCCCCAGGAGATAGCCGGCTGGATCGACAGGAGAAGCCGTCTGCTGTTCCCGCTGGCGTTTATGGCATTCAACGCACTTTACTGGATTTATATATTTTTTATATGAAAGTTTTATTATTGTTGTATTCTAAATTGGATTTTTTCTTGTTATAAAACAATTTCCCTCAATTAAAACAAAATATGAAGAGGTTGATATGCTCTTACGATTATCTTAACTTAGTTAGTCTAATGTGCCACGGATCGTACATTCGAACATAGCAAAGCAATAAAAATTAATGTCGAATTATGTAGAAAAGTAGTTGAATTTAAAATATTTGCTGGCAGGGATGTTATTTCAGAGAATCAAACGATTCAGCCTCGCAATTAATTGGATTTTTAGTGAATAAATGTCATTCGCCTGACACCACATTGTTTAAAACTATTATTTGGATCATTGGCGAAAGTGAGTTCTCTACAAGACCCAGTGGAGTCGAAGTGAGGACAGTTCAAGACTATATTAAAAAAAGGAAACAAGTTTTTACTTAAAATAGAATATACCGGGAAGTATGGAACTTCTCTAACATAGTAAGATGAGAATGGTAAAAAGGCTGTTAAGAAGAGAACACAACAGAGTTTAGAAGCAGCAAGGAAATAGCTAACACTTGAAGCGACTAAACATGGAAATGGTATATATATAAATGGAAGCTAAAGATGGTTTCTGTTAAAATTATGGTTGTTGCAGAACCACTGAATCATGCATAGTAGGTATTTGACGGCGGTTTCACCGCAAACAAAAGTTCTAAACAACCTTAACTAACTTTAATTGGCAGGAATGGAGTCCTCCCCATACAAAGGATTAGTTAAACTAAACTCACCTTAATTGGCAGCAGGCGAGTCTGCGGTACACAAATAATAATTAACAACATGTGTCACCACTGCTAACGTCAATTCCCCCACCCCTCAAGGCTAAATTATTAACATACCCTCCTACACACTCTATGAAGCCTCTGCACGTAAGATAAAATTATTAGCATGCCTGGGAGCGAACCGATGCTGTTGCTATACATTCCCGCATGCGTGGGATCCATCCATGTGAATCCATTATTAATTTTAAACATACTTTGATAGGCCTCACTAACTTTCGTAAGCTAAAACAGGGCACCTAAAGTTTAATATTAAAAAAAAAAATCAAACATACTAGGATTCTACGTAATAACGAGAAATCCATCACTGGTCTATTTGCAGTTAAACAGTTATGATTATGCTGCATAGCAGAGTTACACCTATCGAAATGGATTTTCGTTTTCTTGTATTTTTTTTCAGTATTTCGAAACCAGTTCTCTACAGGATAGTCCATCATTATCTCTTAGGGTATTCCGTTCCTAAACGACCCAGTTGTCTACTACTATTTCAATAAAGCCACTAAAATATTGACATAAATAATTATTACTCATATTTGATTAGTTTTCGGTATTATTAAATCATAGTTACACGCAAGCATCGAACTGCGGATCAACTGTTTAATTTTTTTTGAAACCTAAACTTAGCAGGATCAGGCAAATTTCTAAAAGATGGTTTTATGTAAGAAGCCATTGTCTCCTTTCATTCCTAACCGAAGACGATAAATGAGGTATCTTTCAAAGATTAAAATATCCGCTTTGGTCACATCAAATTTTAAGAAAGTAATTTTTCCAAATTCAACCTTTAAAGGACAAAAATGTCAGTATTTCTAAAATACGATTTTTTTTTGTGTCACGAACCATTAATCTCCCTGGATACCTAACCGAAATCGATAAATGATATATCATTTTAAAGATTCAGATCTTCGCTTTGATGACATCATATATCAACACAGGAAATTTTTCGAAATTAGACCATTAAAGGGCAAAAGAATCAATATTCCTGCAACGCATTTTTGTGTCACGAGCCATTTGGTATCTAACCGATGTAGATAATTGAGGTATCATTTTAAAGATTAAGGTCTCTTCTTTAGTCAAATCATATTTTAAGAAGGGAAACAAAGTCATTATTTCCATAACGTATTTTTTTTTTAATCATGAGCTATTTGTCTTCCTTGATATCTAACCTAAGTAGTGAAATGAGGGTTTTTTTTTTAGCGACTAAGGTCTCCGCTTTGAACAAATCATATTTTAAGAAAGGAATTAATCGAAATTTTATCTTTAAGGGCAAAAGTATCATTATAACGTATTTTTTGTCACGAGTCATTTATCTCTCTTGATATCAAACCGAAATAGATAATAGAGATAAGTGTAAGATAACAACCATAAATATTTATTAACTTGTGACTTATATCGCAGACAAAAAATTATCTCTGAATATTAATGTTTTGTTTGGTTGGTTGTTATGGAAACAATATGTTGATAAGTCGAGTCTGAAGTATGAAGATTTTCTTTCTCATTCAAAGAAATTATATTTGTAAATGGTTTAGTGAAAACAATAAATGTTTCCTCGTAATTGAAAAATATTGATGAATATACAGATGAATTATTAAAGGAAGGAAGCTATCGTAAGACATTTTGGTGTGTGTTCAAAATGCAATACGGGCTGCAGGAAACGAGAGTGTAACCTTGCAAAATTAGCGAAGCCGCGACAGGACAAAAGTTACAGAAAATAAAAGTATTTAACCTTGCATAATTGGCTACCGTGGAATGGACATAGGAAAGTGATTATTTAAAAAATGAACTATTCCAAAAACAAACTTGCAATCATCGGATGTGGATTATCAACTAATACCGATATGTGGAAGTTTTGACAAACATCTTTGCAGCAGTTGACAATATCCTGGGCGAAGGAGCGGCAGTAACACAAAAGAATACACATTTCAACGGAAATTGTAGAATAGAAGTAATTTAAATTAAATGTGTTTGAAAATTGTAAACAGATTTGTTTGTTTAAAAAAATTTTTAGGTGCAGTCAGTAGTCGACTCCAGGGTTGTGTAAAATTATATCAGATATTTGTATTTTATTTATCTATCTTTTCAAAATGAATTGCAGTGTTACATATTTTTATTTACATCGTCGTTGAATCAGTTTACCCCGTCAGTTGCGTCCCTTCAACCAACATCTGCAGCATTCTCTACGAGTATACTTACAGATTCAAGAATTCAAATTCAATTCTTTAGATCTTGAAGACTGGGGCTGGAAAATTCAAAATGGAGCTATTGTGCCAGTGACTACCCGACTTACACCTGCTCTGGATCATCTCTTTAATTTGGTGTCCTGCAATTGTAACAACATCTACGGAGATAGGTGTGACTGTATCCGTGTTCACTAATGTGTGGACATGGCCGAAGATCTATATGCGATACTGTCACCCATAATGGTTCAGATGTTGGGTTCGATGATGAAGATGAACATTAAATTTCATTTAAAGATTTTAATAAAAAATTGTATGATTTATAATTTTGCAAAACGTTTCGTCATTTTCAAGGTTTCTTCCTGTCAGTTTAGATATAATGGCAAGAACACAAAATCTCAGCGCACTATTCGAAGAGATTAGAATGACGCAGACAGAAGGGGAAGGGTAAGTGTAACGGCGCTTTATGCTGACCTCTGCATGTTGTTTTGAATGTTTCGATGCATATCTCGCCAACCGTTTGTCACAAAAACATGATGAATATACCATTTTAATGCTGAAAGAGCGTTCTACAAGTTTGATAACAGGTCTTGGTAAATTTGATCGTTTTTAGGAAATCTGGCTTTGTTACAAAATAAGTCATGTTTAGTACCTGTTGCACGAACAAATGTATTTTTTTTTTTACTTTTGTACAATAATTGCGCCCAAAGCTAGGTCGACATTCAATAATTAACCTTCCCAATTACTTATAGTGCAATTAAATGATACTAAAGCTGATATTTTAAGAGCTACAAAACGTTTATACTGATTATGGCATTTAAGCCCCACTTAAAAAATTTGCCCCGATAAAAACTATGAAGAGGACACCTCAGAGATGGGGGACTTTTCAAGAGAAACAGGTTGTAAATAACATCTGCGCAAATTTTCTGGTCTACACTATATTTTTTAGGTTCATACCGATAATACTCGGGGAGCGGCGCGCGGATCCCTGGCCCCGGGGCTGACTCTCGTGTGCTTGTTTCAACGCGTATCTCACCAACCATATGTTACAGAGGGATGAAGGATATACGATTTTGATTCTGAAAGTGTGTACTACGACTTTGATCATTGGTCCTGACCTGGTAACTTTGACAGTTTTTCCGAAATGCAGAGAGATTGAAAAAAGAAGCTTATATTTCGTACTGCCTTCATGATAAAATGTGACAATACTTTTACTTTTAAATAATAATTGTGCCGATATTACACTTTTATTCATTGGTTAGCCTATTCTAATTATCTTCGGTGCAATAAAACGTTACTAAATCTGTCATTTTAATTGTTACAACGAGTTTAAACCGATTTGGCTCTCAATCCCTTTTTAAGCCCTTTTGACCTGGGAAAAAAAAAAACATAATGCGGACACCCCAGTACTCGTTTCATAGGTGCTGCGGAACGTCTGTGCCATATTTCAGCTCGACATTATTTTTTTGTGGTTCAAACCTAAAATGCCTGGGCTATTAAAAAAGCAATAATCAGATATTCCACTTAGTTTTTCGGGATTGGCGCTGCTTTTATCGATGTATTACTACCGACGTTTCGGCGCCCAACCTGGGGCCTTCATCAGGGCCGTAAAGAATTGAAGTATTGAAGAATAGTTACCAGCAGCGGGTGTAAGCTGTTCCACAGATGTTGCTGTAGTTGGAAATTTTGTGTTGCAAAATCTACAAATAATTAACGACGGAGTGGTGTGAAAATCGTCACAAGCGATACTTCACTTCTACATGCCCCAGGTTGGGCGCCGAGCATCTGCAAATAAAACACTCTTAACTTTGTCAGATGAGTTATCCAGGAAGGTCATTGATGTATAACAAAAAGAGGAGGGTTCCTAGGACAGAGCCTTGTCGAATTCTATGTTTTATTTGCTCCCAGTCTGATGAAGCATTTTTACTTATTTCAGAATAGTATACCATATTTTTTCAAAAAGTAATTTATGATTTACACAGTCAAACGCTTTCACAAGATCACAAAATAATACTGCAGGGCTTATTTTGTTACTCAGTTCCTCAAATGTGTTATTTAAAAATGAATCTATAGCCATTTCTGTGGAGGATCCTTTTTGGAACCCAAATTGTGAATAAGTAAGGGTATTATATTGTCTAACATGTTTTATTACTTTACAATACATGACTTTTTCAAAATCTTTGAGAATCCGGAAAGAAATGAAATTGGACGATAGTTATCTACACATGTTGTTTTCCTTTTTTAAAGAATGGTCTTACAACTGCATGTTTTAGTCTATTTTTAAACACACCTTGCATTAAGGATTCATTACAAATGTGGAAGAAATTTTAGGTTTTTATTGTTTCATGAGTTTATTTATTTCTGAGACTGTTACTGGTGACAATTGCATCTCCACAAATCTATTTGGGAAAGCAGTCTGAATAAGTCTTAGGGCACTATGTGGGGATTGCTTTTCTATGCCTAATTTCTCTACAACTGAAGTAAATTGTTTGTTAAATATTTCACAAACTTCATCTACTTCATTATGCACGGAGCCTTTTTATCTATTTTTATGTCTTTACAGTAATTTACAGATTTTCCTGTTTCAGTTTTTATTATATTCCATATAGTTTTCATCTTATTGCCTGAATTCCCTATTATCTTTGATATATACCTGTTCTTAGCCTTTCTAATTACATTTCTTAGTAATTTAGAATAAAGTTTATAATGAGCTTTCAGTGTATAATTATCTGATTCTCTTACTTTTAAGTCATGGTCCCTTTTTGTTTTACATTATACTAATACCCTTTGTTATCTATCCCTTACCCAATTCACTGTTTGGACTGTTGTCAACTTTCATTTTTTGAAAAACTTCCTTCGAATGTGTTGGAAATATACTGAGAATGGAATAAAATTTTGCATTAACACCCCGTGCATTGTACACTTCTGAACAGTGTTCATTATTTAAAGAATCTATGAAATGTTTTTTTTATTATTATTATTAATATTTCTTCTTTATCTGGTTAAAAGGGTTTCTGGACTTGGACATAACAGCTGGGCATCATGGTCTGAGATACCATTTATTACTGGAAGTATGTTGTAATTACTGTACTGAGAAATACCCATAAAAATTATCAATTGCCCTGTTATTATTTTGTATTCTTGTAGGAAAATTTACAAGTGCCATTAAGTTAAAAGACAACATCAGTGCTTCCATATATAGCTTCTCATTGCTGTGATTAAGAAAGTCAACAATAAAATCTCCACATAAAACTAAACATAGTAGCGACTCTAACGAGGCGAGGTTATCAACTACCGTGTGAAATACTCTCCCGCCATTCAATAGTGAGTAAATCATATCTCTGCAATGCTAGGAAGAATTCTATTCGTTGTACCTTGATATGATGATGGTAAATAAGTATTTACCAATACATGCAAACATTATTGCTTATTATACAATATTTTACGCTTATAGCAGGCGTCATTTTAATCAGATATTTCACTTCGTTTTTCGGGACTGGCGCTGCTTTTATCGATATTACTACCGACTTTTGGGCGCCCAACCTGGGGCCTTCATCAGGGCCATATAGAAGTGAAGTGTGACGTCGTTGATCTCGCTATTTGTTTAGGTTATATATATATATTAGAACGTCCTCTGACTGTACTACAGCAATCAGCCTGAGTCATTCCGCAGCCGCATGCGGAACGCAGACATGTTACCCTCTGGTACTCCTGCATGCATCTTCGTGATCTTATTAAGAGGGCGGCATGTGGTTAAAAAGAACCACTTGAACACTGGATCCTTCGTAACGGATGTGGAAACGCAGTTGATTCATTGACTAGCAGCCCACTATAAATAGACAGCACTTGTCCGTGCAAGCAATCAGTATTGGGTTTACTGGCAAATTAATCAATCTGATCAAGTCGTATCTAGAGGAACGAACATTCTGCGTAAGAGTCGACAAAGCCACATCAACCCGACGCAGAATAATGGCTGGCGTACCCCAAGGATCGGCTCTCAGCCCCTTGCTGTACTGCCTGTATACAGCCAACGTGCCCACCCAAGAAAACGTCAACACAGCAACTTACGCTGATGACACCGCCTTTTTCACCAGCAGCCGCTGCAAGGTCATCGTCACTGCAAAACGTGCTACAGAAAACCGAGGCCTGGGCGAGGCGTTGGAGAATTGAGATCAACCCCGCCAAAACTCAGGCCATCATGTTAACAAGAAGAAGAGGGCAACGCCTGCGTCCGCAGCCGGACCCTCAGCTGAAATTAAACAATAATCTAATACCATGGTCCAAAACGGTACGATACCTGGGAGTTACGCTGGACTCAAGACTAACGTGGAGAGCCCACATAGAGGACCTGCGTAAACGCGCCAGCGCAAGGCTGCAAGCACTCTACCCGCTTATCAATAAGGACAGCAAGCTACCTGCGTCCACGGGCGTGCGGATCTACTGCTCCCTGATCAGGCCAATATTCGAATACGCCTGCCCTGTATGGGGTTACGCTACCAACACACATCTGCATCGTCTACAGACTGTGAAAAATAGAGCACTAAAGAGAGCCCTGCACGTAGATAGCAGGTTCCCCTCTAATGCCATACACGTAGCTACAGGCCTCCAAACCCTAAGACATAGATTCCAAGAACTTGCCGTTAAGTTTTACAAACTAGCGCAAAACTCAGCAAACCCCCTAATAAAAGAGCTGGAGAATTATCCAACTGGGCTTGGACCCTATTTCGGACCTAAGGCTCTCATTACGAACTATTAGACACACCGAATCTAGGATAGACAAATAAGAATGCCAAAACTGAAGACACACCTACAGCCAGGATATGACTCATCCAACAAACTTGGAGGAAATGTCTAACGACAAAGCCTTCAAAACTCTCTGCCGGAAACTAATAGGCAGTAAATTGGCGTGGCTGCAAATTGGGTTTACCGTTGACGTGATGGCATCTCAGCAGGAGGACATTACAAAGTTCAAATACTACGACTGCGTTGGAAGAGAGTAATTATGGGAGCTATTAAATTAACTTCAATCAGCTCAGACCACATGTGCGAGCACAAGTAATTTATTTATGTTTTATTGTTATTTAAATGAGAGTGTCTCTAATACAGTACGGCAAGAAATAAATTTATATAGCTAGATTTTTTTTGTAGAAATGCACAACAGTGATCTGGCTCTCAGTGCTTTTCGACAGTGAGTTATTCATGTGTTGTTCTTCTTTAGAAAAGGCTGTGAGTGTTAAATATTTTTGCAGATTCCAGATTCCGAGTGACGTATGGAAGCAAGTCAATTGGATTTCAGTTGCAACGAGCGGAACTGATAATTATGTGATAAAGCCCTCACTTTCTATGGGAACTCAGGTCCAATATTCTTCTTATTCTCCCGCTTGGTGTCTGCAACATTCATATTACTCACAGGTGATGTTGCCTGCTGTTTGACGAAGTGCATATTGACAGCGTTTACATGCCGTACTGGCTTTATGTCTGAAGTAGGTCGCTCAATAAGAATTCCTCCTATGAAAACGAAGAAGAAGGGTCGTGGCTTGTTAAACAATCCGATCGCTAAAATGCCATATGAGGCTCACGTTCTGACATACCAGTTTTTTGTACCTGGAACAAAACTGGAAAAGCGGTTGAATCTTGGTAATACTGGAATCAAGCCATTAGATGCTGCATTCAGAGAACATGGTTAAGGATTGCAATCCCGCAGTGTTTTCAGTGCCGCGGGATTTTTGCGGCATTTGCACCAATCCCGCGGGATCCAGCGGGATTGCCGCCAACAGTTTTTTTTTTCGCATATATTTAAAACATAGTTATTTAAAGCGTTAATAAATTAAATAATAAACGTCTGTTAATTAAATTAATAAATCAATTTTAATGTTAAGTGATAAAAAATAACATTTAACATATTTTAATTAGCAAAATGACATTAGAAATTTTTAGAATTTCGAGGTTTTACATTTTGGTTTTAAATCTAAACCAATTATTAAATAAATAATCAAAAATGGAAAATATTCAACACTAGACATACAATGTGTCTTACAACACATCAGATCAGTTTAAAAACATGGTATGCATAATGGCCAAGTTAATGGTTTTTTAAATTATTATTCTAAATAAATGTTCCATAACACCGATAGCAAGCATTGTATTTCACAAAGTGAAGTGTAAACTTGACTCAAACAAGATCTAACTTTTTGTCACTACACTAGCACGAGACTTGGCCAATTTTTAAAAGAATTGTTTTTGTGGGATTCATTGTTATGTATATATATATATATATAGTAAGAAAGGACACTTTCTCCGCGGATGATTGCAATGTAGTCCTCATGAACGTATCGCCGGATTTTGTTGTAAAAACACCAAATTACGCACGTGAGGAAGACGACGAAGGCAGCCGTCCAAACATGGTGTTTTTACAACACATCGGCGATATTGCCGTAAAGACTTCATTGGAGCTTTTTTTTTTTTTTTTTTAGTCAAAATAATAAACAAAGAGTTGAAAGGGCGCATGCTATTCACTCAAATTTTCAATCGCAAATTACTTTATCTGCAAATTCAGAAAATAGAAATAATGAAACCTGAATAAAAAGCATTAGCTGTGTAGTTCAGATAACGAGAGTGCGACACTTAAAAAATGTTTATACTAAATAGTTAGAAAATCGTACTAAATACGCAACATAACTCAAATTATATAAATGTGTCCTCAAAAGAAACGAAAGTTTTAAAGAATACATAAAAGTGTATCTATTTACTTACGAATGACAAAGGTTGACAAAAAGAATCGTTTGTTCACACGAGTCAAATGCCAACTGCTAGGGTATAGACAAACAGTGCAATACATCCGATAGAGACCGAGTGGGGCAGTAAGTCACGCAGACTGCCATTCGTTTCCGCCGGATTTTGCGGATTGAGGATCCGCTTAATTTTGTGCGGGATGCGCCAGACTGTCTAATGAAGCGGGTTCCCGCGGGATTGCGGGATCCCGCTTTGCTGGATTGCAATCTCTAAACATGGAATTGCATACATACAGGGTGTGGACAAACGCAATGTATATCGAAATCTCACGGAGAAGGCTCCAAACAGAATTAAGGCTAAAGATGCAAAGTTTGATGAACATGCTGCTACTTTTTTAGTAAACAAAACTATGCTTGCTAAGATGAAGCTGGGTACAGGAACATAAATAAAGAAGAAAAAAGGTTGTTTTTTTTTACTTGAATACCAATTTTTGCAGATTTGTTGGCTGCTAGAGCTCTTGCATGAGGAGTCTCGAGTTTGGTCTGAGCTACCAAAGTGGCTAAAGAAGCAAAAAAGCAATTGGCTGAAGGAAAATACCACAATTATTCTATCACAGCAGTTGCAATGAGAGGTAAAGGTCTTTGTTTGAAACCATACATGAAATGAGTATCAGGAATTAAGAAAACTAAGTCAGGACATAGTTTGATATGAAAAAGTTTGTGTATAGTTCATTTTTGTGGTGTTTTTATGAGTGATGTATTATCCGAAAAAAATTTGCGATCGTGAATGTGGAATCGTAAACATGAGCTGTATCGAAAAAGCTGGAACACATTGGGTACAAAGACGGTGTAGTTAAATACTTCACAGTTTTGGTGACTTACCCCCAACTTCGAAATTGCAGCTGTTCTTTGCAGGCAACAGAATACAACGTTGCCAGGAATACAGAACACACGTATGTGGACACTAGAGCTTGAAGTTCCTGTACAGAAATGTTGACATCAGTCTTGCATGAGCTTCAGTCAGGCTAACACATGTCTGTGACACTGTGCTCAGTCTTGAGAGATTACTTTCGAATGATAGATTTGAGTCAAGAGTGGCACACAATCGGGCTAGTAGATTTTCAAACATACACCTGGATCACAAACACTGACGAGTTAATTGTAAATTACTTGAAAAAAAAAAGTGATTGATACATCCAAACGGCCATAAGATATTGACTACTTGGCAAATTAGTGAAGGAGAAATTGATTATTATAACAAAAAATATTGACTCAAATATAACATACAAACACCTGCCGAAATTGATTTCACTAAACCAAACTTTACATGCTCGTTGCTACGTAAATCAAAACTTGTGATAAAACCTGGATTTCAATCTGCAGACTATACTGTGCAGATATTCAAAGTTATGCCGTATGTATATGGTGCAATTTATGTAGAAGAAATTACGTCAGCTATAGACTGGGGCATACACTAAACGTGGTTTTCCCAACAGTGCCGTCAGGTTACAAGATTGTAGAGGTACCTGCAAATTGTCGTCTGGCTCCCAATCACTGTGTAAACGCTCAACATCTACATTAGAGTTGTATACAAGGACGGTGAATTGGTTAATATCAGGGGAGAAACCCTTTCTTAGAGACTCTCTATACTTATAAAACGCAGGGTTTGGCCATTTGTTATGCAACGACGTCAAACTGTGACGTCACGCTCATTGCCTTCGTAGCCGAACTTACGGCCAGAGATGTCGTTCTAGGTAATGCACAATATTTAATAAATAATAACACTTCTAAGCATCCGCGATTAAATTAACTGTCTAAATACTGAAAGAAAAGTATGTATTACATTAAATCGACATGTCAATCATTAGATGCTAATATTCTTTTGATACATAGAAGTTTTACTTCAATATATATTTAAGATAAAAGCTTGAATTTTAGAGCATCAATGTTAACGAAAGTTTTGGTTAGATTGTTATTTAGCATGGGTCAGAATTACAACTGGCATTTGACGTTACAGCAGAGGGCATGAATAATTTAGTTTTGTATTTTCGTTTGAATGGAAACAGTTGCACACTGATCGCGATCTTTGGTGCATCTTCGGTGCCCGTTGTAAAAAAACAGCTTCCGAATCGCTACTAATTCATAAGTTGATTTTGGGTACATAAAAGTGTTATTTTCAGAACTTTTTAGTGTGAAAGAATAACACCATGGAATTTTATTTCAGGGGTCTGAGAAAATTATATAATAAAGAAAACTACACCGTTCAAGGTTTGGTGATGATAAAAAAATTCAAAGCGTAAATAACAAAGCTCCAAGCGTAAAAAATGGAAACCCTATTATCTAATACCGATACTGTTGATGTGATTGAAGGGGAAAAAGCCTCTCTTTATCGCTTAATTAAAGGGACAAAAAGAAATAAATCACAACTTATCACAAAGATCACATCTTCGAAGGGTGTTAGCGTTATCAACCAAAATGCTATCTCATTAGCCATCTGGAATCACTTTTCAAATTTCTACAAAACTATACCATCTAAACGTGAAGATATAAATGCAATACTAAATTTTCCTATTATTTCACTAAGCAACATTGAAAGAGAAAGCTCATCTGGTCGTATCACACTCGAAGAGGCAGAACTTGCTCTGATGGACGGGAAATTACGGAAATCACCGGGAATCGACGGTCTCCCTCTTGAATTTTATAGGTCTTATTGGAAGATCATTTCGAGAAAAATGATCGAGATTTTTAATGAAATCTGGTGCCTCGATCATTTACCTGATGCTTTCAGTGAAGGTGTTCTAGTTCTAATCCCCAAAACACCTATCACTAATGACATAAAGAAACAAAGACCAATTACTCTTCTAAATTCTGATTATAAGATTTTGGTATGCATTCTTAAAAGAAGAATAATTCCTTTTGTATCGAAAATTTGCAGTCCTTACCAATCAGGATTTATACCAGACCGTGGAATCCAACAGGCTCTATTAGAATATAGAGATGTTATAGCTTTGGCAGCGCATTCAAAACTAAAGGCGGGAATTTTCTTCTTGGACTTTGACAAGGCATTTTATCGTGTCGATCATAGATTTCTGTTCGAAAACATGAAAAACCTGGGTATGCCACAGGTTTTTGTTTCTGCTATCAGAAAATTAATAACTAACGCAAAAACAAAAATTTCAGTTAACGGTTTTTTTGTCGAAATATTTAATTATGGGCAGAGGAGTAAGACAAGGATGTCCACTTTCAATTATTCTTTTCGCATTCTACACTGAACCCTTACTGCGGTCAATTTATAACCTGACCAATGGAATAACTTTCCAAGGGAAAAGATATACAGGTAGGGCTTATGCCGATGATATAGGGTTCTACATTACCAACGACGAAGACTTGGATATAATTCGAGATCAATTAAATTTATTCAGCACTGCGAGTGGCGCTGTAATTAACATCACTAAATCAGCGATCCTTCATATTGGAGCGGGAATCCAAGTAACCACCGATATGCAGGATTTGAAACAAGTATATACGCACAAATCACTGGGTGTAGTTTTGGAGGCTGACCTTCGTAAAATGTGCACAGTTAACTGGCGCAATGTTTTGAATAGTACCAGGGGAACGTTACAACTTCATAGAAGCAAACAAATTAACGCAATTCAAAAATCAAGACTAATTAACTTGGCTGTACTTGGGAAACTAAATTACATAGCGAAAGTGCTTCCGCCTCCCAGGGAAATAATTCTGAATGTTCAACTTCCCATATCTTGGTTCTTATGTCAGGGCGAATTATTTAAAGTCAATTTTCAAACACTGACACTACCAACAACAAGAGGTGGTTTGGGTCTAATGGACGCTAGCTGTAAAGCAAAGGCTATTTTCTTACGTGAATAACGTCCAGAGAAATAAAAACACCATAACGTCACAAATTATCAATTACTATAAACCACCCAGTATCCGCCTGTAAATATAGCTCTTATTGACAAGACTTTCGAATATATAAGATTCTATTCTCAAGAACTAAGTTATATTACAGCAGCCCGAAAGGATAAGCTTCCTGTAACAACCAAAGATCTATACAAAACTTTGACATCTGAAGGACGCAAAAACATTGTTGAATCAAAATTCGCAGACACAAATTGTCGAAACGTATGGTCTAATATATTTCTTAAAGGTCTATCATCCGAAATTCAAGCCGTGTGGTACAAAGTTGTCAATAACACTTTACCTACAAATGTGAGATTATTTCGAATCCATATGAAATCTACAGATAGATGTGATACATGTGGGAATACTGACACACTAATTCATCGTTTTACTTGTAGAAAAGCAGCACATATCTGGAATGGGACGAAGCATGCAACGGCAACTCTATTAGGAACTTCTCGATCTGAGGTTACATGCGAGATTCTAATACGACCAGACATCAAGACCATGCCACCGGAAAAACATAACTCTCTGGTCTGGGTATTAGGACAAGCAGTGTACAATATTCTAATAAAAAAACCTAAGGATCTAGATGATTATTTATCCACACTTAAAATAACACTTTGGAATTTAAAAACTTCGGAGCATATCTGGATGGACTTCTTCTCCGTGACCAATCTTGATGACGCATATAGCCCCTTCATTTGACCAGAGTACTCATATTGATGTTTCTGTAACGTAGAGTGTATTATGAAACTTTAATCTTGTAATGTAGAAATGTTGTAATGTTATAAGGTCTCAATAAACCCATTAAAAAAAAAAAACAAAAAAATTAAGTTAAAAGATTAATTTTAATTTCCTTTGCTTTTACTGGGAAATATTATTGAGGCTATTATTTCAGCAACATATAAATGTATCAGCCATTCAAACGTTGCAATATCGATCTGAATCACGGGTAACAAAACAGAAAATGGAAGAACCCATGAAGAGTTTTGAACAAATTTATATTGCGATGCATTATTGCCACTAAAATGTGATACAGTACATTTATTAATATGCGTGTGATTGAAATATTGTTTTTCTTGCGGCCAATTTAGGGTAGTATGTGCTTAGCTTGAAATACAACCTGGACCAGAAAAAACTTTTGCTACAGAACAAGGCGTGAGGAATTACATTGAATTTTATTTTCTAACAATTCTATTTAGTTAAGCAAATGCTAAGAAATAAATTGCCAGAACATTGACAGAAAACTATGTATTTTGTTTAAGTTGGCATATTAATTAGCCTTTGCTTTTTCACTGAAATCATAACTTGGTTTGAATGAAAGATGTTCCAAATTGATCGCAATCTATGATGCCTAAACCACAATTAAAACTAATATTACGTGCCATAACGTAATTTTTTTTCTTTTTTTTGTATCCTTCGTTTTCATTGGATTAATTAATTCAGCCGCATGTATGGTGTCAGCCTTTAAAACATCGATCTCCATCACAGATAATAAGAAAGAATGGTGTAAGAACCCGTGAAGATTTTGGATCAAGTCTATATCGCGATGTATTATGAAATTGACGTGCGATACATGGAATGTGATTGAAGTGTAGCTTTTCTAGCGGCAATATTAGCGGAGATTGTAGTTAGGCTGAAATGCTACCTGGACCAAGTTGACTGAAAGTTTTTGCTATAGCACAAGCGATAAGAAATTAAAATTAGCTTTATTTTATAACAATTCTATTTAGTTAAGCAACTGCAGAGAAATAAATGACCATAACACACCGTTAAACCAGTCATTTTTACGGGTTTTGAGGGTAGTATATGATTAATTGGGGTTCGTTATAATAAAAAGAGACAAACTCGTGCAGTTGTCAGTCTTGAACCGACAGTGAAACGGTTAACAGCTCCTAACTTGCTCTTCCTACGGTCATTAGGCTACATCATAAAAAATTGATGAACTAGTAGATGTAACTTATAGTGTGGAATTTATTAAGCTAGTGACTAGTAAACAGTTTCTGACTCATCAAGCGCACGTACACCATCCACATTTATAACAATGACGAGATTCGGATTCCTATTGAGAACCAAAATACATATACAACGCCAGGCGAAAGTTACTTGCATATTGAAGGAACATTCGTTAAAGAAGATGGAACTAGAGCAACAAATTCACTTCTCGCGACCAGAACTTAATAGACATGAAATTGACCGAAATAGAAACGTTGGCATCACAAGTACATTAAAGGCGCTAATTTCTGGCGATCCTCAACAAATTGGTGTGTGGAACAACGAAGGATGGAGTCAGCGCGATTTTGGGGATGGCTACTTTGATATATGTATACCACTGAGTGTGCCTTTAAGGCTTTCTGAAGTCAATAGGAGGATACTTGCAAATTCAAAACAAGGACTAGTACTGATTCATGCTAGGGCTGACACAAATTCATACATAGAAGCCAATGCAAATCCTCAAAAGTGTAAATTCAGCCTTAATGAAGTTGCGTGGGTGATGCCGCACGTGCAAGTAGGGGCCAGAGAGAAACTAGCTTTGCTTAAGATTGTGGAAGGTGGGAAGCCAATATGCATTCAGTTCAGAAGTTGGGCTCTACTTGAATATGCAGTACTTCTTGTAGGCATGACACAAGTTTGTACTTTGAAGACAACAACGCAACTGGAGAAACCTAAGAATGTAGTTCTGTGTTTTCAAACAATTTCTCTACAATAATCAAACAGACACAGCTTTATTAAAAGAAGTGTTTACAAAGGAATTAAATATTTTTGTTTCGATACTATTTTGAACATTGACCAAACAATGAACTCTGGCACTGCAATTTTAATAAAGGAAGATATTCCTTATAAGGACGAAGAAATACTAACTTCAGGAAGAGGGATAGTAGTACTGTTGCAACACTAATGTCTACAAACCCTCAGGCCGAAAAGAGCGTCATTTTTTCTTTTCAAAATATAGGTGCCTTATTTATTAAGAGGAAAACCGTCAAAGATACTCCTTGGTGGTGGCTCCAACTGTGCGATGAAGAGCCGTATTCCCAACTTTTTTTATTTTTTTTTAATTTTTATTGGCATCTGGTTTCCAAAACCATGCAGCCAGCACAAATACATATAGTTATTACAATGAGTTACACGCCTTGTTGAATTACATCTACCACCATCTTTCATGATTTATAAACGTACATCTGGGTACCAAGTTTAGTTTACATGTTTAAAGTTATTACAAAACTTCCTATTACAAACAGTGAAACTTACAACACAAATATTTACATTGTAAACATTTTGGGGTAGTACAAATTTGCTCTTTGAATTAGCAGAACCATGTTTATCACACCTTATAAGCTGTTGAAGCTAACAGATCTCGTGTCACACTGTCCTTCATACTGGTCTCTGCCTACACATCTACAAATCACATTTAGTGTACTCTTTATGATTTTGGACATGGGGTTAGGATGTTTTAGATCTCACACGTATGCCGTGAATTCTGCATAGCAGACATCTCGGAGAAGTATTTTGCTGTTTAGACAGACAGTCTACTGGTCACCATCCCTTAGGATCGGGCGGATTTATATTTTTATGTTGTTACTCACTATAAACGTCATAATGGCCTTGTACACTCTTCGGTCCTCCGTGCCAAAAATGTTCAAGGTGTTTGTCGGGAGGCTAACACCTAGCTGTTGCAGATCTTCCAGCAGTCTGGTGGACTGCTGCCAGTGCCTTTTGCATGCAAATAACATATGATTTATATCCCCCTCGCTCGTCTCATCACAGCCGCAAAGAGGAGATGCTATTAGGTTTAGTCTATATAGATGTTTTCGGAAGCTACCGTGGTTGAATTTTATCCTAGCTATAATGCGCATGGTTTTTCTGTTTACGTACCATGTTTGGTACCACTGTTTGGATCGGATCGTTGGGTGTAGGTATCCGTAGTGTTTGCCTTTGTTTTCTATGGATTTTCTCCATATATTGTTCTATTTATCTCTTGTGTTGCGTCTGATTGTGGATATGATGTCTGTAGCTGGTGCCAGGGGGTGGTTTCTTCCTGATTTTGTTGCTGTTTTGGCTGCTGTATCTGCCAGTTCATTTCCTGGTATACCTGTGTGTGCTTTGATCCAGATCAGGTATACCTGTTTTGGGCGCTCTTTAGGTGCTGTATCTGTTCCATGATTTTGTAGCCTAGTATATTTCTCCCGTTGCCAGCATGTAGATTGTTAAGTGATTCGATCGCGCTTCTTGAGTCAGACCAGATGATAATCTTCGTTTGCGGTGTATCTTGCGCATATTGTACTGCCTTTAGGATGGCTGTCAATTCTGCGGTGTATACAGTGGCTTCTTTCGGAAGTTTATATATGCCAACATTTGAGGTTTGTGTTACTACATATGCACACCCCACGCCCTCTTCAGTCCGTGTATATGTGACATATATCATTGTCTGCATCCGTGTGGTCGGCTATCACGGCTCTATTCTGCTCTGAGTTTTCCCCAAATGGTATATTCATTTCATTATTGGGTTTCATAGGTGGTTGTATCGTAGTTAACTTGGAAGCACGGGAGTTTCGATAGGGTATATATCGTGTTTTGATATTGTTTTACTTCAGAGTACGCTGTGGCTAGCAGAGGTGTCCGTTTTCCGTTTCCAAAAGTGTAATGTTTTGCAGTTTCTTTCTAATGTTGTTATTGCTTTTATCAGAGAACTGTTGGGCGTTTGTAGTTGTCTTAGCACGAATTTTGCGCTTATATATTCCCTTTGTATTTCCAGTGGCGGTTCCAGGGCCTCTACTAATAGGGCGTTTGTAGGTGTTGAAGGCATCGCCCCAGTGCACAAGCGTAACGCCTTGTACTGGACTTTGTCTAGTTGTTGGGTTAAGCTGTTTGATGCGCCTCCATAACATATGCATCCGTAGTCAAGGTGTGGTCGGACTAGCGTTCGGTACAGTAATATGCTTGTTTGTGGGTCTGTCCCCCACCAATATCCGGTAGTGGCCGTCATTACATTGATGGTTTTCTCACATTTCTTTAGAATATGCTTTATGTGTTGTGCCCAGGTCAGTTTTGAGTCTATTATTAGTCCTAGGTATTTTACGTTCCTTTTGTGTGGTATTTTGTAGGGACCTATGTTGACTGAAGTTATATGTGGTAGTTTGTGACGCGTATATATAAAGGCTTCTGATTTTTCGGGGCAATCGTCATTCCATTTTCCCTCAACCATTTTTCAAGGTTTATCAGCGTGGTGGATAGAGCTTCCTTGGCCTCTAGTATTGTATTTCCAATTGCATATATACATAGATTATCAGCATATTGTAGTATATATGTGTTTTCTGCTAGTATCTGTGCTAAGTCTGATGTGTATATGTTGAATAGTAGCGGGGATAGTGTAGAGCCTTGCGGTAGACCGCTGCTAGTCTCTCTTGGTCCAACTCTGCCTGTTTTACTATTAATGATCAAGGTTCTGTTTTTTAGTAGTGCACATATATTTCCTATGAACCTGTGTGGGAACCTCATGCGTTTTAGCTTATCTGCCAATATTGAGATGCTGACGTTATCGTAGGCACTAGATAGATCAATATATACGGCATACAGGTATCCATTCCTACTCTGGCAATTTTGTATGTCTGTTACCAGTTGTGCCAATAACTCATTGGTTCCTTTACCTTTCCGAAAACCCAACTGGTGTTCTGGTAACAAGTTGTTGTTTTCGATGTACCACTCCATTCTGTGTTTGACAATTTTTTCTAGGATCTTAAGGGGACACGGTAGAAGGGTTATTGGTCGATAGGAGGCTGCATCTTTGGAGTCCTTTCCTGGTTTTAGCAGGGGTATTATCCTGCCAGTTTTTAGTTCAGGGGTATATCTTCCTTCTTGCCATACCTTGTTTAACATGCTTAGTAGAATGGATTTTCCAGAGGTAGGTAGGTGTTTTATCATTGAGTATGAAATATTATCAGGTCCGGGGGCTGTATTTCTGCAGTTTAATAGTGTCCTTTCCAAATCGATCATGTCAAATTGTTTGAGTATAGGGTGCTCCTGATCCATACTTGGTTGCAGCCATATGTGATTGTGTGCTGCCGGAGGGGTCAGTCTGGCGAGTATTCCTTCTGCGATTTCTGGCTTAATCTCTGTGGGACGTTGGTGGTCGTCAACAGCATGGCGAAAGCTCTTCACCCGTTTCCATATCTGTGTCAGCGGTGTGTTTTTATTCAAGGTTTCACAGAACTTTCTCCAGCCTTGCCTCTTCTTCTCTTTTAATAATCTCTTCGTGCGTGCCCGTATTTTCATAAGGGTAATATAGTTATCTTCTGTGCAGCACCTTTTGTAGTTTTTCAAAGCCTCTTTCCTTTCTTGCACCAAGTGACTGCAATCGTTGTCCCACCACGGGGGGGGGGGGGGTTATAAGTGGGTTTTGCTTCCTTGGTTTGTTTATCGGGATCGCTTCTGTTGCGGCTCTCTCTATAGTTTTAAGGATATAATTATAGTTTTCACTTCCATTATCTGATTTACTATCCTCTTCTATATATGTATTTACTGTTTCCCGATACTTTATCCAATTAGCCTTAGCCAGATTCCATTTATATGTTGGGGATGGGGCGCTATCTTTTGGATTGCGGCATCTCGATCTCAACAGGATGGGGAGATGGTCCAATGGTTCCTGGAGGACTTCCCAGTTGTAGAGGTGTGCAAGCGCAGGTGAAGAAATAGTAATATCCACAGCGGATTTGTTTCCGTTGGCTTGATAATCCGGGTTTCCGAACAATCATTTAAAATTACCAAGTTTTCCTCTTCTATTGCCTCCATGAGGATTCGGCCCATACGATCTGAGTTACTACTTCCCCAAGCTGTGTTATGGCCTTTAAAATCACCCATTATAATATAAGGTTGTGGTAGTTGTCTTAAGAGCCGAATAAGTTGTTGTTTTGATACAGTTGTATTAGGTGCTCTGTATACTGCTGCTACTGTTGTATAGGTGTGGCCGCTCTTAATGCTAGCTGCGCAGGCCTCAAGGACTGTATTACTGTTGATTAGCTGAATGGTCCTGTATTCTAAGTATTTTTTTAATTATGAGCGCTGCCCCACCGTATCCATGTATCCTGTCACATCTGATTACATTGTAGCCTTTAACTGTTAGTTTATCTTCTGGCTTTAGCCAGGTTTCCACTACTGTCCCAATAGCTACATCGTGCATATTTAGAGCCCGCTCGAAACTTTCTTTATTAGATCGTAAGGACCTTGCGTTCCAATACAGCATGTTATTAATTTGTGTAGCCATTTTTGTTGGATCAAATTTTCTCTATTTGCGTGGGTGGCTCGAATGTTACACTGGATAATGTTATTGGGCTTGGCCATAATGGCGATCAACTATTGAGTTACTGATCAGATTACTGATGTTTTCCCTTAACGCATCTATTGGTATTGGGTTTCCTCCAAGTTGGGTGTTCTGTACCAGGGAGATGACACAGTGAAGTATTATATCTATTATGTGGTCTCTGCCCAGTGGGCTTGGGGTAGCACCTGGTTCATCTACAGGATTGGATTGCTAGCTGGTATTGGATCCAATGGTCTTTGGTTTGGTATTAGGAGTTGTTGGTAGCCCTTCCAGTTATCGCTATGTATCGGTGTAGGTATCTGTTGGGGTCGGGCAATTTTAATGTGGCTTCCGGGTAGGATCATAGGGTCCCGTCTGAATGGTCCGGAATTTGTATTTTGATATGTCTTAAAGTTGTCCAGTTGTCCTGTGGAAATGGGAGCGTACCCTGGTTGTTAGGTAATGTCGGGAACTCGGCGATGTCTCTTGTGTCAGGTGGTGAGGCAGCCGCAGCCCTAGCGTATTGTCTGTTATCTAAAGAGGCTAGTGCCTCACGGTAGCTAATGTCTTGGTAGGCCATCCTATGTTTTATTTCCTTCTGTTTTATGAACTCCGGGCATGATTTATCAGTAGCCATATGGGGGCCTGCGCAGTATAAACATGAAGGTTGAGAGGTAATAGTGCAGGTGCTGCTATCGTGAGTACCGCCACAATATTTGCAACGTGTTTGGCTACGGCATTGCTTGCTATTATGGCCATAGCGCAAACAGTTGTAGCACTGGAGAACAGACGGTACATAAGGTTCTACCGGACAACGGACTCCATGGATTTTCACATTGTCGGGCATTTTTTGTGCTTTAAATATAATAGAACAAACTGGTAATGGTTTCTTTATAGTTGCGTTATTTTCTACTGTGTTTTTGTAAAATCTTCTTACTGAAATGACCTGAACTGGGCTGCAAATGACTGCTAAGATCTCTTCCTCTGTTAATGATGTCTCTATATTTCTAATGATTCCTTGTTTAGTGACCAGGTAGCTAGGGATATATGCTTCAAGTTTGTACTTGGGGAATACATTACTTTTCACCAGTGCATTAGCTGCCGCCGCAGTGGATAGTTCAATTTTTACTCAATTTTGCCCTGCAGGGTAGATGTTAATGATATTATTAAAGGAGGTCCCACTTTCCAACCGGAGCATTTTCCCTAGTGCCATTGGATGTAACCTCCCGACCTTTTTGTCAGTGCTTTCAACTATGATCACAAATGGGCTCTTATCATACATCTCATAGTTATTAGACATAAGCCTGGTAGGGATTGATGTAGGGGCACCATTACTCACTTCGTTCATCGGCGTAGGCTGTTGGGCTGGTGTTGTTGTTGACTTCTCCGCTTTGGCTGCGACAGCTGACTGCGATTTGGAGACGCGTGGCATTTTCTCCGTTTTTCCTGCAGGCTGCTGGTCGTCCTGGTTTCGGCACGGGCGTTTCGATGATCTGGGTTCTTCTACGTACATATGAAGCTCGTCATCTGCTACGTTCACTGCCACTGTTTGAATAGCACTTCGTATCACTGAGGGTAACTCGTCGTCTCCATCTGATTGTGGAACTGGGTTCGCTGGGTTGTTCTTCTGCGTTCCGCCTTCACCATACTCCCCACTGTGCATGGCGATTACCGACGCAACCGCCGCCGGTTAGGTAACAATTTACGTAATTAGAGGTTGCACTAGTGTAGATATTCCGGTTGTCGACAGGTAAACTTGTGTTGGTTAAGCGCACGGTTCGCGATAGTGTTAACTCGGCACACAAGGAAACTTCGCGTACCAGGAATACCGACCGTACCGTACCGCTGCTCGAACGAGACTTTAATCCCAACTTATGACCAGAACTAGAAATGCTTGTAGCGGGAATCGGTTTAAAAGATTCTGTTCGGGTTTTTAACGTGAACCGCAATTGTTTTACTTTTTTTACTTAAAATTAAAAACAGTAGACTGGACAGAATCTATTATCAAGTAACCTAACATCCATATTAAAAATTGATGAAATAATACTCTTAAGCTTCTCTGATCATTGTGGTTATGTGTGTCGCTAGTGTATGAATCCTACCAATATATATCGATGAAAGAGATATTGGAAAATGAACACATCGCTTATGAAGGACAACGAATGTGAAGAAATTGTCTCAAACATCTGGGCTGCGAGTATGAGAATATGCAACAACTACAAATCAAATGTGGAATGGTTGCTCTTATATGCCATATCTAAACTCAGGAAGGCAATTATTGCTTATCCTCGAAGAAAAAGTTTCTGGACAAACCATGCTTTCGAATTCTTTTACAGAGGGCTGAGAGAACATTATCAAAATGATGAACACAAAATGGAAGCGCTTCTGGAGAATTCTAAGCCTACAGACATTATAGAAGAGGAGAAAGCTTCCCTCTTCCATCTGATTAGAGCCACCAAGAGAAGTATTTCTCAACCAATTACTAAAATCAAATCTCCAGAAGGAAAGAGTATAATCAATCAAAAGTACATTACAAGGTCGATTTGGGACCATTTTACGAGCTTTTACAACGCTGATCCAGCAAGAACAGAAGGCGCAGATGAAATCATAAATAAGTTCCAAGTAGAAGTCAGACACCGATTCAAACCTGATAAGTTCTTTGGACAACCTCAAAGAGACTCCACTCGTCCGCGTGACGTCGCTGCTTTTAAGTTCTTTGCATGGCGGGAAATTCGAATGGACCAATCAGCGTTCGGGTCATATGACGTCACAAGATGGCGGATCGTTAGATCACTTGGTGGCCGCTAGGGAGCAGCACCGATGGTTCCTTGAACGGCCGCGCAGATGGAATCACCTTCCAAGGTCTTAATTTCTTTGGGTGCAGACATTCCACACACCCAGGGGAGAGAAAGCTAGCTGGGGAAAACTCACCCCCTGAGGCAATGTTTATTTCTGTTCTGGAATGCACGCTCTGTTTGCTCTCTATTAGACATTACGAAAACATGCTCTCTGTACGCAATTTCTCAATGCGACGAATATTTGAGCCGAATACCCGACCGCCACGGCACCTACCGGTGCATAGTATCCCAGTTTTCGATAGATGGCGTGGTATGCATCATTTTGGGCTCGATACGCTGTTGTGAAAGCTACAAATATTTGCCACTGTTCTGGAATGCTGGCCTGCATCAACATGCTCTGTTTGCTCTACATTAGACGTTGCGAAAACATGCCCTCGGTACGCGCTTTCTCAATGCGACGAATATTTGAGCCGGGCACTCGCCTGTCGCATAATTGTCGCCAGGAGCAGCACCTTCAGGGCGTGTTCACCGATAAATGGCACGGCATACTTCATATGCGTTTAAGAGTGGAGAAATATTTCGGCATCCCCGTCGATGTTTGCAAAGCCACTCGCGTGAACGGTTATTGTTTGCCCTGGAGTCCGACAGGCAATGCAGGTTACGAAATGACTCCATTACAGAGCGAAACATCTTGGCAGTTGTGTGTTTGCCAAAAGCAGGCTCGTTATTTCTGTCATAGCTGGTTGTCTGGCTGACGGACAAAGTAAGTAGGTCGTCCAACTAAGGATTGCAATCCCGCAGTGTTTTCAATAGTTAAAAATCGGGACTGTCCCGCCAAAAGCGGGACGTCTGGGCACCTTACCCTATACCAAATACGGGATTTAAAACTATTTATAACTAGCAGTTACCCGCGACTTCGTCCGCGTTGAGGAGTGTTGTAATATAATATTTTCTTGAGAGGTCTGGTTGCTCAGTGGTTAGGGCGTCCAACTGGAGATGGAAAAGTCCCCAGCTTGAATCCCAGTCTCGGCGAGGGTTTTCATAGGTCCTTAGCTCGACCTTCACCTCTGGCATAGGTTGTGTGATGTGAATTACGCCAGAATGCTCACTTGGTTCTGATTCCGTGTTTAACTGTGGGTACTCTATGTCCGGTAGGATTACTGGGTTACTTTGAGCGGCTACGAATGGGGCTGATTGCGGAGATGTAAAAAAAACCTTGTCACCAGGTCAATACGACCATACAATTTATTTTAGAGCTATTTTTATTAGTAATAGTAGTAATAATTATTGTAATAAAATAACAAAAATGTATTTATGTTCCACAACTACTTCATTGAATTTTTAAAACAATAAAAATATTCTGTTTGTTAGGAGTATTTTCAGCTTAATGTATCGGTGTATACAATACTGAGGATTTGTCTCCTTGGTTTTTGCTATTTTCATAGCCCTAGTTTTCTTACATTTCTTTGAAAGATTTGAATTGTGTTTAGCCGGCATCTCTTATTATTACTAATTCTAAGTCTCGCGAATAAAAATTAACACAGTTTTAATTACTGGAAGCTCAAGACGTCAAAATATTAGCAATACATTGATGGAATCGACTAAATATCAAAAACAACAAAATACTAACAGCAAATAAATACCAAGGACGTTCATTTCCGTCAAAAAATTGCAATACTAAAAATGAATATTTTGATTTGCACTGAAAGTCTGCAAAAAAGAGAACTTATTTTACTCTTTGAATATTGATTTTGTTTTAATGATATATTGGCTTCATCAATCAATTCTGCTTTAAAACAGAAATTTACATATTATAGTAGTAATTGATTCTTTTATTCATAATGATCAGTGGTAATATTGGTTTCTATCTGTGGAAACAGTTGAATTGCCTGTAGAGTGTAGACCAGTTTACTTTAGTTCGTTCGTTTCGATCCATTAATTCTGCGCTAAAATATTAATTTCAATGCAATACATTCATTCTTCATAATTGTTTTCTCAATCTGCCAACAGAATTGAATGTCTACTGGCAAATTACCACTCCGCTTGTCTGCCACTCCACTATCTAAACAAAAAATTTATAACTTTCAAAAACTTACTTCGGGCGACGCCGCGTGTTCTGCTAAATCATCTAAGCTTATTATAAATCTTTTCATACAATATCGGTACAAAGCAATTCACGACGTCACTAAAATGGCGCTCATGAAATAACTAATAATGTTTCAGTTCTCATTCTGGCCCAGGCTGCCTTCTAATATTACAGCTAGAAAATCAAAGCTTCTATCACTCGCGCATTAATACATTCACTATATTGCATGTTAATGACGTTATGAATGGCAAAATAAACTTGACTCATTTCAGATCGCGATAAGTAAATGTAGCCGAATAATGACGCCGGCAATGTGGCGCAGTAAATTAAATACTGAATACATCTGAAACTACATTCAGCCGCATCAACTTTGTCGTCAGCATGATAACTGTTGTTGAAGTAACGTAATTAAAAAATTTGTACTAAAATCATGGTAACTTACAGTGTTCAATGGTAAGTCCATAATTCTCTGCAACTCTAAGACAGCTTTCGTTAATATTGCTGGTCAAGTTAACATCTCGATAAAGTGACTGTTACTGTTCGTGATTTAGTAAGGTGTATAACTACATTCAGTATGTTGAGGTGTGTTCGTATAGTTTGACTTTGTAGCGGCAATATTAACAGAGATAGTGGTTTGGTTGAATGATGCCTGGACCAGATTGATTTTTGTTACAGCATAAGGCAGAAGGAACTTAGTTATTGTTAGTAATAGGTAAGCAGCTTTCATATGCTCCGTGTAAATTGTGTATTGTGTTGTAAACGACTTCCACTGTCACTTCATGAAACAATAAGTTTCTACATTAGCCCATTGAATATATTCGTTTTAAGTGGAGCATTCGATAGATATTTGCAGAATATTGAATAGTAAGTAAAAAGCAGTTTCGTGAATCATAGTCTCTATTATTTGCCCAAAAATTCTAAACAAAAAATAAAAAGGGTTAGTTATGTTTTAAATTTCGACAAAAATAATTTGTAATATAGAGACTGTTGGTTCAAGTTTACGTCGCGATACACATCAATAACTTAAGATAAAATTATTGTATCAATGCGCCAGTGATTGAGGCTTTGATTTTGTAGCGACAATATTAACGGAGATTGTGGTTAGATTGAAATTCTGCCTGGACCAGAATGAAAACAAAACCTCCTTGTCACAGCAAAAGGCAAGAGGAATTTAGTTATCAGTTATTTAAGAAACTTTAATAAGCACTACGTCACGGTGTGATGTGATGTATCGCGACGTAAACTACTCCCAGACTGTATAGTAACAATAAATTAAACCGAGATAGAACTACGACCATTTCGCACTTTTAGTGAACCGACTTTCGCGCTGGTATACTCATAGCATTTTACTTTTTTTTTTAATTGTGGTGTATTATTTGATATGTCATACTATTTTATGTACGGCAAATGAAAACATCTCCTTGCGAACTTGACAACAGTACCTACCTTTTTTTAAAAAAAAAATTTAAGGTTAAGTACAGATTTATATTTCCTGCTTCCAAACTATTATTTGTCAAGTGCGTCGGTTTTATGGCTTTTAAACTAAACACAAACTTGCATATGTAAGAAGGTTTTTGCTTTTATTTCTGAAAAGTAGTTTTTGCGATTTAAGTAAAAAGCAAAGAGTAAACATGGCACTGCTATCTACGAAGTAGGAAACTCTTTGTTGTTTCAGAATTGATATTAATGGAAATTTCTAAAAGAACTATGGGTTTTTGCGGGATAAAATATATCCTATGTCACTTCGCACGCAATTAACTGACTTCATGCCAAATTTCATTTAAATATGTTGTTTTATTAAGGCGTTATTGATTCCAGAAGTACATCCAATCACACATCCCAACTTTCTCGTTTTCTCAATTATAGATATATATATTATATTATTGGCGAATAAATATAACTAAGTTTTGTGAAAGCATTTATTTTAAATTATAAATGTTTTGTACAACGTCAAATCGAAGACCAAGAGAGAAAAGTGTCTACCTTTAAGATATTTTTGTCAAAAATAGTCTGGGGCTTTGTTAACGATTTTTAAGAAAACTAATCAACTGTTTTAAAATTTTTGGCAGTGTGTCTGTTTTGATGAACGGGATTCACGAAAAAATGCTTGTCGCATTTTGAATAATGTACTGTTAGTAGTCCTGGCGGTAAATTTTTCATCTTGATGGGAACTCAAAAAACTGACAAATTCGGGATAAAATGGTAAACAAATGAGTATCAATTTTTCGTTGAACAGGATTCACGCGAGCCATTCGTCGTATTTTGATGGAGTTTTGAATAACGTACAGCCCTGAGAGGGTAAAATAGGGCATATTTCATTTTGATGTGAAGCCAACAAGTTCAAAAATTTTAGATAAAATTGTTGACCAACTGGTATCCATTTTTTGGTTGAACACGGTTCAAGCAAGAAATACTGTTCAGATTTAGTTAATTTTGGCAGTCGATTTGAATATGGCATAATCCATGTTAGCATTAATAAAAGTCCCTTTGTGACTGTGAAATATCTATCTACCCATTTCGATGGGCCACTACTTGTAGAAAACAACAGATTCTAGAATAAAATGTTTGTAATTGTTTCGTTTCTTTCTCGCAATATCTTCGTTCCAAACAAGAAGCACACAAATTTTATCAAATTAATGATGAATTGTATTATAAAACTATTTTTCAATTTCAGGATATAAGAGACTGTTAAAAGTGTGATCTCTGGTCATTGTACACAATTTAAGTGCAAGAATGGCTGCAAAATAACACATTTCGAGAACTATATTATGTACATTTGTTATATAAGATTTCCACTCTATTAAACACCAATTACATTAACGCAAACAGATTTCTCTATGTCAGTGTGTCACTTGATAAAATATTAAAGGGATTATAAGACCGGATAACTTAATATACTTCGAGAAATGAGATATACAAGCAGGTTGCAGTTAATGCTGATACTAATGAAGATTAAAAAAAGTGTTATGATACCGAACAACACATCGGCATTACGCCTTAGGAGCAGGCATTTCTCAAACAAACAACACACTAAACATTAACGGGTTTTTAATGGAATTTTACCAGTAAATAGTTTGCTTATACCTCATTAGTTTGGGAGAAATAACATTCTGCACTGTATAACTGAATGAATAGTTTATCTTTATTTAATACGTTTATCATTATTAAACTTTTTAGGCACAGCAAATTCAATCAATTATGGCATGTTTAACGCATTTATTCGTCAAAACGTTTGGATCAATCAAAGTAACATGATCACCGTAATATACTCATTTTGGAGTAACAGTAATGTAGTTGACAGGACTGTGGCACCGAGCAGGTGGAGTGCGGTCCTGCTGGTGGCGCTGATGGCGCCCATGTAGCCGGTGTGCTTGCGGTAGGCGTCGAGTGCTGCCCTGGGCAGCGCAGCCACCTGTTGCATGGACAGCGCGCGCAGCTGGTCGCTGCTCATGCGGTCCAGGACGGAGCTGGTGAGTGCAGCGCCGACGGCGTGGGGCCGCATCACGCGCAGCTGGTCCGGGGTCAGCGCTGAAGCCATCACGCCCAGGCGGGACGCCTGCTGTTGGCCCCAGGCGGTGGGCGGCCCCAGCGCTGACGGATGCATCAACACGTTGAGCAGCTCCTGTTCAGACGTATCACCCCTTCACTGGTAATGCAATATCCATTGTACAGGCTATCCAAACAATGGGAACATAATATTTGCTGGATTAGACAATATTACGAGAAGCAACACTTACAAATTAATATGAAGAAGGATTTCGCTAGTTGCAAATATCTAGAACTGGGAAATATTAGATTGATAAGCTGAATTTTGTGAAAACTGTATGGAGCGTTATTGAATTCGGGTTAGTTAAAGCACAATATGTTCAGTAGAGCGTTGCTAAGTGCGACCACATACACACGCAGATGATCTTGCACGTGTTGGCACTCTTCATATTAAATTCCGTAGTGATTTGACTTCAGCATGCAAATCCTTCCCTCTGTCCCACCCTTCCTTTGACTAGCGCAGTCCACTTTATATAACCACGTCGCCGCACGGCAGCTGCATTATTTGAGTCTTGATAACCGGACGTTTCTTCTACCGTTTTGCAGTCAAATACGATGGAAATCAACATGTCTCAGCATTTGAACAATTCCGACTTGTCTTGAATCGACATTTTCAAATATGACGATTTTGTTATCTAGATGTGTTCTCGTCTTTTTTTTATGAAGGTAATACTTTTTATCGAACTTGTTAATACTCCTATTTTAGGAATCAAATACTGGCACAAATTAATGGTTCAAAACTTTGGAAGAGTTCATTTGTTATCTTTTTGTAGTGTACTTTAACTATCTGATAATAGTGGTATATTACTAAAAATTTACGTTTTTGTTACAGGTAAAATATCGGAAGATTTTATTAAGAAACTATCCGATTTCTGTAAGTCGTGATTTTTTGCTGATTATAAATTTTTATACGCTTTTCACTACTTATTTTCATTTGGCGTAGATGAAATACCAATAGATTACAAACTGTTCCCGCAATTAGATGACATAGTTGATTTCTGTACATATATATCACACAATAGTCAAATATTCTTGTAAGCTTACCTAATATATTTCCCTGTTTTCAGATCGTAGGGTCCGACCAATTCGATCCAGCATACCTACTCTGCCATTACGTTCTAACCTGGCGACTCCAGGGCCCATGAAACTAAGGGAAGTGTAGAACCGCAGAGTTTCAAACGAAATAACAGTACTAACGGCATTTTCTTATTATCTTATTTTTTCTATTACTAAATTAATTTTTACTTTGTTATTTTTTTAATATTGCTAAACGATTTTTTGAGGTTAATCGGAGTGGAGTTTATATGCGATAGGGTCGCCGCAGAGGATATAAATATCGTTACCGTGCTTGACACAAACAACGTTATCACTGGATCACGTAATCAGCGATGAGTCTGCAGAAACAATGGACCTTTGCTTCTATCGTATTGAGTGATTCATCAACTGTTGGCAAGTTTCTAATTTGTCTTTTCTTTACATTGTTTACATCTTTTATCTATGTTATTTTAGCACTAGCTTCGAGCCCGTCAAAAATGACGGTTTGAACGCAATATTCTGGCAGTTCTTTTCTTTTTTGCAGTTGTTTAATTATACGAAATTGATGTTACATAACTCTAATAGCCTTTATTTTGTAATGTTCTACATATTTAATTTGCAGTTCACATAACAATGAAGTAGTAACTTCTAGTGAATTTATGACGACAGAAGTATAGAACCAATGAAATTAAAAACAAATTAGGAACTTTTGCTATGCATGTAAAATCAGTTTTATTCTTAGTCCAGGCACAATTCAGCACGATAAATGTGGAACTACTTCCACCCGCATTAATTAACACCTACAGTAACATGCGCTTATGGAAGCAGTTTAAATGGTTTGTAAAATTGATTTCAGAGTGAATTATGCTGTAAGAAAATGTGTCAGTTGCGATTCTTTGTAGAAAGAAATTTGTCTGCTGCTCTTGAAGGCCTATCAAGCTATTATAAGGAAAATCACTTAAGACCTAACCCTTCAAAAACTGAAGTGTGTGCCTTTCACCTAAAAAATAGGAAAGCTCAGCGTAAGTTAAAAGTAATGTGGTCAGGTATCGAACTGCAGACATGTAACACCCCAAAATATCTGGGAACCCTCACATATAAGAAGCACTGCGTGAATTGCAAAATGAAGATCTCTACAAGAAACAATTTACTGCACAAATTAGTTGGATCACAGTGGGGCAGTCAACCACAAACTATATGTACATCGGCAATGGCCCTTTGTTACTCTGTTGCAGAATATGCATGCTCAGTTTGGTACTCATCGTCTCACACCAAACAGGTGGATGTAGCCCTCAATAACACCTGTAGGCTAGTGACAGGTTGCTTAAAGCCTACCCCAGTTGATAGGCTTTACCAGCTTTCGGGCATTGCACCACCCAGTATCCAGAGAGAAGTGGCTGCGAACAAGGAGAGTACCAAAGTAGAACGGGAAAGCGCTCATCCACTGCACGGCCATATACCACCAGCCCAGAGACTCAAATCCAGGAAAAGCTTCCTCAGAACATCACGGGAACTAATTGGGTCACCTGAAAAGGCAAGAATACAGTTATGGAAAATGAGGGTTCCCAACATCTCGGGACCACTGACAGTTGCAGAGCGCTTGCCACCTGGTCATGAAGAAGACTGGAACGTCTGGCGGTCTTTAAATCGATTGCGAACAGGAGTTGGCAGGTCCAAGGAAAACCTAATGAGATGGGGTTATACTGATACTACCAGTATTAAATGCGAATGTGGAGAAGACCAAACTGTGAATCATATGCTCGAGTGCCCTATGTGCCCATCATCCTGCAACAACGAAGAACTGTTTCAAGCAACAGACAATGCGATTGAGGTTGCGAAGTACTGGGCCAAGTGTGTTTAAAGTTGTTGATTTACAAAATGTATTTAACTGTGTATTTGGATGTTTTTGATACGAGAATAATAAGTTGCGATTCTGGTCAACTTAAAAACAACCTCCACTAATATTGCATTCGTAAATCATAGCTTCTATAACCCTCATATGAATAGTGACGGGCATCAGCTATGGTGGTTGTGGGAACTTATTTTGGAAAAGCTTGTAAGGATAAACGAGAGTCCAAACTCCGCTCCTTCCTTTCCATTTTTTAATCTACAGTTTCTATCCGATTCTGAAGAAAATTTGCAAACGTATACTTTAAAACATACAGAACAATTAAGTTGCAGAAGCACAACCCCTCTTCCCTTCTACTCCTGCCCCTCCTAATTTCCAATGTTCTTTATAGATACCCGCAGTTTTATCAGATTTACATGGTACACTGCACATGTATACTTAAAAACAAATATGTCATAATGTCTCAACATGTACTTCAGATTTCAACTTGGATCCCAAGCTTTCACATTGTGAAAATCAATTAAAAATCTATATTTACTGTGTGATGCCGTAGCAAACAGATATATTCCAGGGAAAGATTTCTGTATATTACATGTTTTCGGTTATCGACCAGCAGCTTAAACAGATGTTATGATACGATCGAAACATAGAAATGTAATCTGGCATTCCTTAACACAATACCCAATTCACCCCATTCTGTAAGTTGTCGTGGTATATAAAGACAGAATTCTTCTTTGAAAGCAAGCGCTTTAATCCCTGAGCTACCAGGAAGTTCGCAAAATGGGTACTGCTGCGGCATATTTAAAATACAAAACAAACTATAATATCACTAAAAATTTAAAAATAAAATAATTGTTTAAAAAACATAAAAACCCAGTTAAAAAAAAAATGCACTAAAAATTTTAAAATAACTTTATACCTTGCTTAGGAGAAAGTAAATCTAAATTGACAATATTTTACATAACTATCATTGAAATTTTTACATTAATTAGTTATTTTTGGAGTCGGTGCCAGCGAAAGGAAGAAAAAGATAAATCAATAATGAATAACAATAATATATAAAAATCATGTTACTGCTTACCTACAATTAATGCTAGAAACATGTTTCAACAAAACTGAAACATACAGATGATACGTCGATATTATAGTAACTACCAACTTGTAGCGCCAGAGATATGCCTGGGTGACCAATAAGGCCGAGCCACACATTAAAATACTTTTAATTTATTTCCCTAAGCTGTCTCCCGCATTAACACTATCTGCCTCACGACATGCTGTAAAATATTTGGATTTTTTTTTCGTACTCCCCGTTTCGCCTCTAACACCAAAATAAGTTCAGTAATTCGATCTTCGCGATGTGACAGCTGGCACCGACTCTAAAAAATAACTAATTAATGTAAAAATTTCAATGATAGTAATATAAAATTTTGTCCATTAAGATTTACTTTCTCCTAAGCAAGGTATAAGTTTTTTAAAATGTTTAGTTTTTTTTTTTAAGGCGTTTTTATGTTTTATTAAACAATTATTTTATTGAATGTGTTAAACTATACTTTTTTCCTTTTCTTAGTTTGGAAGTTGTTGAAATTAAAAAATTTATTTCGACTACGACACCCCGTCATAAAAATTGCAGTGTACTTCCAGTTATCCTAGAAACAAGTAATTTGATACACATATATAGTTTCATACCTAAATCCTAAGAAAAGTCTAATATTTGAGTTTTTCCCGGTATTTATTTAATTACAATCCCAAACATGAAACATTCTGGTACATACTTGCAGCTTAAATGCTTTCCTGGGAATGAACCTACTACATGGTCAGGCTAAATACCTAGCTAGTATTCTTAGCTCCTACATAGGGAAAGGTCCTCACCATGTTGTGAACTCAACACAATTTATCAGTGTTCTTCAAAAGATGCAGCTGTCGGAGATTGATATTATGGTCAGCTTTGATGTAGTCTCACTATTTACTGAGAGACACTTTGCAGCTGCTATCTCTTTGATTCTAGCATTGTTGATCTTTTTGAGCTGGTCCTTACATCCACTTAATTTAACTACGGCGGAGATTTCTATGAACAGACGGATGGTGTGGCAATGGGGTACCCTTTAGCTCCTGTTGTTGCCAATCTGTTTATGGAATATTTTGAGAGCATAGCAATAGAAAGGTCTGTTCTTAAGCCGGCATGTTTCTTCCGTTATGTGGATGATACATTTGTTGTTTATCCCCATGGTATCAGCAGTCTACATTAATTTCTGGACCATCTCAATGGGATTCACCCAAACATACGTTTCATGATGGATCTAGAAGAGAATGGCAGTTTGCATTTTTTGTACATTCTCATTCGGCGAAAATCAGATAGGACTCTTTCTCATATTGTGTATAGAAATTCTACGTGCCGAAAGCTTCCACCACCCGGCTCAGAAAAATGCGGTATTGTACACACTGGTGCATAGAGCGAAAGAAATCTCTGATGTTGACAGTCTGTCGACGGAACTGGAACATCCCGTATTACGTTCAGGAGAAATGGACATTGTAACCGACAAATAGAAAGGGCACTGCAAAAAACGCCAAACAAACAGGCAATGGAACCTAAAGAACGGAATAAAGATCTGGCACTTATCCCATTTGCGGGTAACATATCCGAGAGAATAGGCAGGATACTAGGTCGACATGGTATTAAGAGCATATTTCGTCCTCCTGCGAAAATACGTGACCTGTTACGTTCTGTGAAGGATGACTTAGGATTGAAGACGCCGGGGGTGTATAGACCGTACGCACAATCAAGGCCCGTGTGTCGGAACATCGACGCTACATTCGGCTTTTTCAGATGGAGAAATCTGCTGTTGCCCAATATGTAATTGAGAATGGTCACCGAATGGACTTTGGTAACGTGAAGGTGCTGACAAAGTGTTCGTTCGTTTGGGAGTCGGTGGTTAAAAAAGCAATAGAAATATGGTTATATGACAATGTGGTTAACCGTGACATGGGTTATTTGGTGAGCAACGCTTGGAAACCAGGGTTATCTATACTGTGCAGGCCACGTTCCCTGGTTTCCGGCGATCCGATGGAGTGTGGACAGGCAAATGAGAGGGATCCAATCGACCAATCAGGGCGCGGTCTCGACGACTTCCTGACTGTGGTACCTATTGGTGTCGTGCCACAATAGCTAGACTCCGGCAGTTAAGCAACGCTGAGCGTGGTGATGGTTTGGAGGGGTGACCGCAATACCTAGGCTCCGGCAGTTAAGTCCATCCATCTATCCTGATTGGCGCAGACAATAGTCTTCAATGGTATCCTTAGCGCCAGGATTTAATGCCATGGCTAATATCGGTGTGTAGGTTTTGAAACTAGCTTTTTTGGCATAGTTTGTAGTTTCTCTGGCTGATAATTTTCGCCATTAGCGCACTCGAACTCGCCCAACCACCCAGCGGCAGTTAAGTAACGCTGAGCGTGGTGAGAACTTGGATGGGTGACCGCCACAGCTTAGCTCCAGTAGTTAAGCAACGGTGAGTGTGGTAAGCACTTGGATGGGTGACCGGCGCCTCGACCAATCACAGTGAAGCGGGACTGCGAGCGTCGTGAGGTTGCTAAGCGACACCAGTAAACGCCTGGTATTCGTAACGGCAAGATCGCCGGTACATAATTGTTGACCTGATGATGGCTACCGAGCTAGTTGCCGAAAGCTTGTCGCTTTGTAATAAAATCCGGCTGCAAACCCGAGAAGATTTGTTGGTGTTATTTCTATTTGATACGAATTAATTGCAAATAATAGTACAGCAATAATAGATTTATCAGCCTCGGGTGACCGAACTTACTGACTCACATGCACTTGCTCCAAATTGCAGGTGTGTAGATGCGGTGAAACGTCGCCGAGGGCATCCATGAAGGCACTGCGAGAGATGTGCCGTAGCATATGCAATGGGAAGCCACACAGTAGTCCGGAGATGTTACCTAGAGCAGCTGCGTCCGACAAAATACCGGGTCCTCGCTGAAGAAGAATGCAGTAGGCAGCCACTCCAGCTTGGCTCCGAGTCAGCCAGCGCGAGTGTCCGAGCGCCTGAGCCACCTGCCAGTCGCCGCCCACGTCCATGTGGAACACATCCGAGTCGGGCACGACGCGCAGCAGCTGTCCCAGCTGTTCGATCACCGCCACTGGCAGGCTGCGCACGAACACAGACAAGTGAATAAAAGTTCTGATAATGTGCGATGTATGTCCTTGCAAATTTCAGTATCTGATAATTCGTTATTTCACAATCACACTTCAAAAAACCAAAATATATCTATCTGTGTAGTTGATGATTGTAATCTTTATATATAAAGATGAATGTATGTTTGTTTGTTTGTTTGTTTGTTTGTTCTTCATACAAATCCACAGTTTTCATCCGATATCGATGAAACTTTGCACCCTTATCCTTTTAAACAAGGAGAAAAATACTGTCTACATATGGTTGAAAAATTATCTGTGTAAAAAACACATGTTGTCTCATAACTTCGAAATATGGTGATAGACAGACACGTTGGATATGGACGTCTCCGTACCGTGTTTCCGTGTAGTGGACCGGCAACCCAGTGGTTAAAGCACTTGGTTACGAACGTCGTGGTCTCCGGTTGAAATCTCCGTGGAGGCTAAGATTTTTAAAAATTATTTTTGATCGTAAGAGTCACGGTTAATCGGATTGAATTTTAAACTGTAGATATTAGAAAGTTAGGTGTGCAATGCCAGGCAAATCGTAGGTAGTCTTGCAATGTCGTAGGTGTACACTTTTTTACTTTATAATGATCCCTCAGGTGTTGTTCGCAGTCAGTGCGTGAGTGTGAACCACAGTGATATTATTATAAATACGGAAGTAAGTCTCCGTCTTTTTTTTACGTTTCGACGACTAAATGGCTTTATCGTTGTGATGGAATTTTATAAGGAAATCTGTATGAAGGTCACAGGATATTTTTTCCAGTATGATTACCAGTTATAGTCACGAAATTTTGAGACCTTATCGAATAGTGACAGAAATATGTTGGTAATTGATTCTTTTCAAGAGACAGTTTCGACGGTACAATGATATAGTGTTAGCTTTCCTGTCATATTATTCCGACTCGATACTGTTTGGGACCAATCCTTCGTCACCAACAACTTTCTATATTTAATTCTGCAAAAAAAAAAAAAAAAAAAAAAAAAAAAAAAAAAAAAAAAAAAAAAAAATCTTAATCCACGCGTACGAAGTCGCGGGTACGAGCTAGTGTATTATATCACTGTAAAAATGTAAGATCGTTTTGCCTTTGTGACCTGACGACAGAATTTCTCACAGGCTACGCAGTGTGTCTTTACTGTAGCTAATTATATCCTTACCCCGTAATTCTACCGAGCTTAGCGAGCCTATAGCTTAACGTGAAATTATTTTCTTTAAAAACCAGCCAAGAATGGGGTTTATACCTGGAATGTTCGGTCCCCAGTCAGACGCCTCAACTGCGGCGGTGAACCGCCTGTTACATCAATAACACTTGCTCTAATTACCAGCATGCTGCTCAGTACCGAATTAGCCACGTCGCAGGAGTTAGCAAATGCTACAGGCCCCGCGTCTTCTGGGTGGCCCCAGGCCTTCTAGGGGGGCCCCGTGCCCTCTAGGGGGTCCCCGCGCCTTCAAGGGGGGCCCCGCCATACCTAGGATTCACGGGAGCCTCCCCGTCAGGCCAGATGGTCAACATTGTTTTGTTTTGTTTTGTTTTTCAGCTCTACTACTGCTTCAGACGACGAAAACTAAAGGCCCCTCACTGTTTTATTCCGGCCCTGATGCTTCTACAAATTAATCAATATTTATCCAAAATATATGAATTAGTTGAAATTTATTATTTTGTAAATACTTAAACGGTGGTAAATATTTCAAAATCCATAGGAGATGTTGCATGAAACTAAAATCATTCCAGTGAATTGAGCCACTCCGTGTTCTCGTAATCTATTACTGGCATTTTTTTAATAGATAACAGTGAAAAAGGGACAGTCTGCGTTGCATGTGGAATGGAGTCAGTTTTATCATCATCATCATCATCATTCTCCAGCTCCAGTCTCCCGGGAGCTGGTCATGGTCACTCTCCATTTCTTCCTGTCCATGAATAGCTGATGTTCGTGAACTGTCCTCCAGTGGAGCCAAATGTCTTCCTGGCCCTTCTTGATTTGGTTTATACATTTCTTTTCGGGCCTTCCCACATGACTTTTTCCACAGATGTTGTATTAAAGTAGGTATTTCCTTTTCTTTCTTCCTCCATCCTTTGAACATGGCCATATCACTTCAGGCGAGAACGCTGCAAGGATTTCGCCACACTGATGTTTATACCGGCCTCTGCAAGATTGATTTCATCCTCAGTTTGTCCGTTCATGTTCTCTGAGGCATGATGGGCACAAACTTCATTTCAGAGTCTTGAAGTCTACTGTTGCTTCTGGATAGGGAACTACGAGACCAAAGCCACATCCCTTGGCTTGTCTCCTTGCTCTGATGCGTTTTTTTCTTTCTTTTGTTCGAAGCACCCTTCCTATTTGATGTTCTGAGAATCCGTTCTGTCTGAAGATTTTTCGAAGATGTTGTGGATCCGCTTCCAGGCCTTCTGCATCGCCAATTTCACTTGCTCTATTCAACAAAGCATTTGACACGGTAGTCTTCTGGTGTTGGTAGATGCTGGTATGCAAATAGCAGTAAATTTCTATTGGTTTACGATCAATACAGAGACCGCTATTTGCATGCCAGCTGCTGTGGTTTTGGTCCCTTACGCAATAGTGTCTTCTGCGAAGGTAAGCCGGATTTATGCTCGCCACAATATCAAGAGTATATTCCTCCCGCCCGGAATTGGCTCCGGCTGGAGAAGGATGACTTAGGTTTAAAGATACCTGTTAATGTGGTAAATTCTACATAGGGCAGACAATCCGTTCCATCGAAACCCGTTGCGTCGAACACAAGCGCAACCTTCGCCTGTTGTAACTAGGTAAGTCCGCTGTTGCACAACACGTCATTCGGAGTGGCCATAAAATAGACTTTGCAAATGTGAAGTTGCTCGCCCAGAACCCTTTTATTTGGGAGTCGGTGATAAAAGAATCTTCTGAAATACACTGAAGAACCAAAGAAACTGGTAAGGGCATGCGTATGCAAACACAGGGATATGTAAACACTCTGAGTCGTCTATGTATGACAACAGGTTCCAGGCGAGGCATTAGATCGGTTATTGCTGCTTCAGTGGCAGGTAATCACGATTTTAGTGACTTTGAACGTGGTGTTATAGTCGGTGCACTAGAGATAGGACACAGAATCTCCGAGGTAGCGATGGGGTGGGGATTATCTTGCACGACCATTTCACGAGTGCACCGTGAATATCAGGAATCAGGTAAAACATCATATCTCTGACATCGCTGCGGCCGAAAAAAGATCCTGCAAGAACGGAACCAACGATGACTGAAGAGAAAAGTTCAACGTGACAGAAGCGCAACCCATCCGCAAATTGCTGCGGATTTCAATGCTGGGCCATCAACATGTGACAGCGTGCGAACCATTCAACGAAAAATCATCGATATGGGCTTTCGGAGCCAAAGGACCACTCGTGTTCCCTTGCTGAGTGCACGTCGTACACTTTACGCATCGCCTGGGACCGTCGACACCGACATTGGACTGTTGATGATAGGGAACATGTTGTCTGGTCTGACGAGTATCTTTTCCAATTGAATCGAGCGGAATGATGTGTACGGGTATGGAGACAACCTCATGAATTCATGGACCTTGCATGTCAGCAGGGGACTGTTCAAGCTGTAATGGTATGGGACTTGTGTAGTTGGAATGACATGGGACCCCTGATACGTCTAGATCCGACTCTGACAGGTGACAGGTACGTAAACATCCTACCTGATCACCTGCATCCATTCATGTCCATTGTGCAATACGACGGAATTAGGTAATTCCAGCAGGACAATGCGACACCCCACACGTCCAGAATTGCTACAGAGTGGCTCCAGGAACACTCTTCTGAGTTTAAACACCTCCGCTCGCCACCAAACTCCCCAGACCTAAACATTATTGGGAATATTTGAGATGCCTTGCAACGTGCCCTTCAGAAGAGATCTCCTGCCCCTCGTACTCTTATGGATTTATGGACAGCCCTGCAGGATACATGGTTTCAGATCCCTCGAGCTCTACTTCAGGCATTAGTTGAGTCCTTGCCACGTCGTGTTGCGGCACTTCTGCGTGCTCGCGAGGGCCCTACACGATATTTGGCAGGTGTAACAGTTCCTTTGACTCTTCAGTGTAAGACTCAGCGACAACACGTTTAACGGAGATACAGGTTTCTTTCTGAGTGATGCCCAGAAATCGGCGCTTACAATCGTAAAACAGGAACGCAAGGGAGCATCGCGTATAGAGCAACGTCACAAATGGACCTTCTGCTGCCATACTGGTATATCATTATAATGATGGTCTTGACGGTGCACAACAATTTTGTGCCGAGAGATGGAACCAATTAATTTTTGTCTTTTTCGCCTTTGTCTTTGCGCGTACCTTGACCTTCATTCCATCTGTTGTGACACAGTCGTCTTCCGCACACTGGGTGGCCTGCCAACCGCTTCTAGACGAGGTCTCGACCCTGCTGCACTGCCAACTGTTGCGCCATCTTCACTCACTACCAGTTCCTCGACGCAATGATTGGGCTGCCAAGCAACCGTCTCTGGTCGAGGTCTCGGCTACGGGCAACATCCAGATTATCCTTAGCGCTGTTTGGGTGGTTCCGCAACCACGAAAAAACGCCTCCAGCTCAACATTGCTGATGTCCGGCAGTTTCGCCGTGATTTTGCATATTCTCGTTACCAAGAGACCCGATGAAGACAACAGAGGACGTTGTCGTAACCTTGTCATCGTTTCAAGAAAATATCCGACTGCAAAATCCCTGAAAACTATGTTGCAGACTGCTGCATTATTATTTCTGTTTGTAATCTCACATTTACTATTGTTGTCTTTACTCAGAGTACTGCCAATATATTTGAATTGGTCAAAGTTTTATAGTTGTTGATTGTTAGGTAAATATTCTCATTAGAAGTCCCTGTACATGTTGCCATGACTACCAACTTATTCTGGCTGATTTGCAGCCCATACTCCCCAAACACCTTGTTTCAAGCTTCCAGCTTCTCTTTACTTTCACCTCAAATCATGACATCTTTAGCAAAGACTGGGACTTTTATTTCTTTTCCATACACTTCTTTGAATTTCTTCAAGATGTCATCCATCACAGCAATGAAGAGCAGTGGTGACATAGAACTATCCTGTAGTTCTCCTCTTCTTGCCTCAAACCACTTTCTCTCTCCATTCCCTATTCGTCCACAGTCTTTTATGTTTTCCAACATCATTTTAATCTTGTTGATTAAAAATCCTGATACCTTTCTTCTTTCCAGGCAATCCAGATTTTTTTATCTTCCAATGATATCATAGGCTTTCTAAACATCAAGGAAGACAATTATGTTTTCTTTACCCCTTTCTAGATGTTTTTTAATGAGCGTTCTTGTTGGAAAGTTCAAACCTGTAGTAGTCCTTCCTGTTCTGAAATCATGTTGCTCATCCTCTAAGAATGTTTCCAGATGTCTTTGTAATCTTTCCTCAATCTTTTTTCTCCAAGATCGTCAACCCATGGGTAAGAAGTGTGATTACCCGATAATTCCACACTTTTTTCTATTTCACCTTTAAATATGCGTATTATTACGTACTTAGACGAATTCTCTGTCCATCAAATGGTATAGAACACCACACACACCCACTGGAACCCATTCACCTCAGCTGCTTTTACCATATCTCAGTTAACCTCGTCGTAACCACTTGATTTACCTTTCTTCGTGGATTTCAAGGCAGCTTCCATTTCAGACCACGTTATAGACGGTTCTGCATGTTGCATGGCTTTTGTCCCAGTAATCCCTTTTAAATCCCTGGAATATGTATTCACTGCATCACCAGTTTATAAAAATACTGCCCCATTCTCCCCTGATATTTCCTATGTTCCTTACCACTAATCCATTTTTTCCTCTAATACTTTCACTGATTCTTGGTGTCCTCTCCTATTTTGAACTGTTTTGTATAACAGCTTTTTATTTCCTTTCCTTTATCATCTTCTTCAACTGCCAGGGAAAATTCTTCCCACCTCTTGTTTTTCTCATTCTCAATTATTCGTTTAACCATAAGTTTTTGTTCTCCATATAACAGAGCCAGTGATTTAATTTTTTCCTCATTCCTGTGGTTATTAACCTTCGGCTTTTTTAAGTTTAATTATCTGTGAATAGCTGTCTTGATTTCATTATCCCACCATGCAGTTTCCTTACACTGAAACATTTTACTTTTCACACATACATCCATCTTTGCCTCTTGAATAAGAGCATTCTTGAATTCCTCCCACTCTTCGTCCCCACACTTTGTCTCACTTTTTGAAACTATTATTCTGATCTTTTTATTTTTTGGCTTTAGCCTTAGGCTAATTTAGCCAGTTACATAGAATAATGGTGCTCTTGTATTTATATTATGCCTTTAGTTTTAGCCACATACAAGTAAATTAAACTAATCGCTTTCTTATAGGGCGCAGCGAGAGTTATCATCACATCTGCGATGTTTTCTATATGAAGAGCGTCTTTTAGTAAGGTTCTTCTGTCTTCGCTGTGGCGCCTACATCTTAGTAGGAAGTGGTAGATATCCTCCACTTCGTCACAGGATTCGCAGTTCGGAGAATCCGAGACCTTCAGTAGAATTTTTTTATCATTTAGCCAGGTGTGTCCCGTTCTTAATCTACTAAACAGCGTGATTGCCTTTCTATGAAGATCCACTTTCTGGAACCATGGTTTCATCGTAACTTTCCTAGCGATGGCGCGGTACCATAGCCCTTTCCCTTGGTCCTTTTCGTTCCACTTTCTTTCACATGCGTTGAGAGCTCTTGCCGAGGCGATCGTTCTGAAGTCGGTATAAGGCACTGGTATGTTCTCAGTATCGGGAACCTGGAGATGTCGTCGAGCTATTTTGTCCGCTAGCTCGTTCCCAGTCACTCCCACGTGACCCGGGATCCATTGTAGGCCCACTTCTATGCCTCTGTGTATGGCTTTCCAAAGTTCTCTGCCAACTTCATATGTCAGGTAGTTTCTGCACTGGCCTTTAGGAATTCCTATGATAGCCTGTAAGGCGCTTTGGGAATCCGAACATATCACTGCTTTGGTCTGTACTGACCGTTTTATATATTGTATGGCCCTCAGGATTGCGTACATATCGGATGAGAAGATTGAGAATTCTGCCGGAAATCTACAAGCTTCATAAACTCCATCGTCTGCATCGACCCAAGCAGACGCGCTGGTGGATTGCATTACCCTTGATCCATCGGTAAATACTTTCCACCATTCCTTCCATCGTGTGTTCAAGGTTTCTAATGCCCATTGCTTCAATTCTAACTGAAGGGTGTTTTTTTTGTCTACCGAGCCCTTGATCAAGGACAGGTGGATTCGCGACGAGATCTCCGTCCTTTGCCACGTATCTTCTTCGCTGAACATCTCGTTGATCTCTTGTCTGTGTATATTCCACAGGGCCGTTGTCTGAAAATACTGTACCAGGCTGGTTTTTTTCTGTTGTTGACGTGATTTGGCTGAACTTTCATGGGCAAGGAGCTGCACCTTCCTCTGTAGGGGATGTGACTTCATGGACCTCACCTTTAGCCAGAAGTTCAACCCCAATTTACTTCTTCTTGTACTCAACGGTGGACTGGCTAATTCTGCCTCCATCACAGCGATGGGGGTGGAATTCACAAAGCCTCAGATTACTCGCAGAGCTGCTGATTGAATGCAGTCCAATTTTGTTAGGAGAGACTTGACAGCAGTTTGGTACAGGAACCCCCCGTATTCCATTCGGCTCCTCAGTAGACAGCAGAATACATGCCGGAGTAGTCGAGGGTCCGCACCCCAGGTCGGGGCGGCGAGGGCTTTGAAGCAGTTCAGGCGTTGCATACATGATTGCTGCAGTTCCATGATATGCTTTCTCCATGTTAATTTTGAGTCTAACCACATTCCCAGGAATTTCATCTCTTTAACTAACTCCAAGTATGTGTCCATTTAGTGTAATTGCACAGTCTTTTCCTTGTAGCTGTCTTTGCGCGAACACAAAAATTTTGCTTTTTTCGATTGATATTTCTAGCCCTTTGTACAGCAATCTCTTTTGTATCAGTTTCAATTGCTCCTCTAGTATTCTGCGGGCTGTTTCTATGTCCGGGTGAGATATATATACAACAAAATCATCTGCATATTGGAGGAAGGATACTAGGCCCTTTAGGATGTTACATAGGTCTGCCATGTAGATATTGAATAGTAAGGGGCTCATTGGATCGCCCTGCGGTAAACCTTGGAAGACTAGCCGACTGATTCTGTCTCCCTCCGCTGTAAACACTGAATTCACTCTTCGGGCGAGGTATCGGCCACATCATGAGCATAACTTGCTAGGTATGCCCATCTTTTCCATAATGACCACAAGTATATCTATCTGTATATTGTTATAAGCATCCTTAATATCCAGGAAAGCAGCCACTAGATAGTTTATTCTTGTGAATGACAGCTGAATATCTGTCACCAGCGTGCTGATATTGTCTAAGGTGCTGAAGCGTTTTCGAAAGCCCATAGTTCTTGTATCAAGTAACCTATGATGCTCCAGGTGCCACTCGATCCTGTTTTTGTTCATTGCACTCATCAGTTTTGTCGGGCACGGCAGGAGAGAAATGGGGCGATATGACGAGATGGTGTTCTTCTTCCTGCGGGGTTTACACACGGGAACAACGATTACCTCCCGCCACTGGTCAGGAACATAGGAGAGGTCAATCATAGTATTGTAAAGATCCAGCATGACTTGCTTCGCTTTAAGAGGAAGTTTGTCATTGTGTAGGTAATTGGCGTCCATCCCCGGAGCAGTATCTTTCTTCCGTAGGGCGTGCAATAGTTCTGATAAGTGAAAACAGGGTTCCGTCGATCCTGTTGGGACGTCGTCTACTTCCCTACTCTTGTGATATTCCTCCTGTTTTGGTACATATTGAGGAGTGACCGAGGCTAGGAACCCCTCTGCTGCTTGTCTGTCTGACGATATCCAACTGGTAGCCGGCCTGTCACCCTTAAAACCACTTCAGTTTCCGCCAAGTTTCTTGGGTCGTCGCACCAAATTTTAAATTGGAGCAAAAACTCTTCCAGCCTTCTCGTTTGGCCTTTCTAATGGTATCTCGTGCTTCAGCCGTTCTTTTCTTGAGTTCTACCAAATTCTCCTGAGTGGCGGCGTGCAAATATGTTCTGGTAGCCAAGCGCCGCCTGGCGACATCTCGCGAGCAGTCACTGTTCCACCAAGGTTTTCTGGTGAGCTCTCTTCTAGTGTGAGTTTTAAACCTCTGGTATAGCCTCTTCTGCAGCAGCCTCCACTATTCTTTGAAATTCATTGTACCGACCTTGGATATCGTCGGCTGCACCTTCCCACTGCTCCAACAGCGTGCTGATCTTTCCTTCGTAGCGAGCCCAGTTAGCCCTGTTACCCAACCACCGTCTGCTTGAGTGCCGGCGGACAGATGGGAGATTCCAATCTAATGATAATTTGAGGACGCAGTGATCACTCCCGACAGTCTCTGCCAGCATATCCCATTTCGCTCTATGTATTAGGTTCATCGATATGAGAGTAATATCTGGAGAAGAATTTCTCTTACTAGGAGCACCAAGTCTAGTTCCATGTTTGTTGTTGAGAACGGCAATTGAAGAGGCTGACATGGCATGAGCGAGCTCGATTCCCTGCATGTTCTACATAACTATCTTGCCATAACGAATGGTGAGCGTTGAAGTCGCCTCCAACCACACTATTTGCCGGCAGCTGATGGAATACAGCCGACCAATCTTCTTCCTTTAGGTTGACTTGAGGTGGTTTATATATGACGGTGGCCGCTTTGATAGGTCCATCGTAAGAGAGTCGACAGAGAGCATTTCTACGTTGGCAATTGGTGCCGCTAATCTGCGCACGGAGCAATTAATGTGGCTTCTCACCAAGATGGCAACCCCCGTGCCCATCATCTCTGTCTTTCCGAAACACACTAAAATTCTTGATGTTTATGTTCGACGAGCTGCGCAGCCATGTTTCCGATATAAGGACTAGGTCGGCCTTATGTTCTGTTATGGTTCTTTGAAATTCGTCCCATTTTGGTAATAGGCTACGTGCGTTCCACTGTAACACTGTCAATTTAGTCCTTCTAGCCATTTTTAATTAACAGATTTGCAGCCTCCGATGTGGTTCCACTTGGCCCCATTTCTTTAATTTCTTGAAGCACTTGTCGACACGCTTCGTCCTGAATTTTCTTCACTGTGGTGGCTGCCAGCTTGCCTTTCATCTGTTGTGCCAGCAGTTTGACCACTATTTTGACTATTATATTAACCATGTCTTCTCCTGCCTCTCTACTAGTTTGTTCTTTGCTGGTTACTTCTTCGGTTTGGGTCGCTATAGATTCCTTGGGAGTACTGACGGTACTTTGGCAGTGCTCCCTGATTTGCTTCATTCCCTGTGGCATCGTCACCGCGCTGTACCTTTTACTCTGTATAGGTGGGAATTCCGCTGCCTTGTATTGGTAACTTTGTTGTATACTCCTCTTGTTTTCCGTCGCCATTTTTGCTTTGTCCTCTTCTTGTCGCTTCCGTTCGGGGCATTTCCTATCGTTCGCTTTGTGGTCACCTCCACAGTTTACGCATTTTTGGACCTCATTTGAGCAGCTGGATATGTTGTGTTCTTCACCACACTTCATACATCTTTCTTTTCCTTTACAGAATTTGGCCGTATGACCAAATCTATAGCATTTGAAGCACTGCGTTACTGGAAATATGTAGGGAGCCACCTTGAATCTCAGGTAGAAAATCTCGATTTCCTCTGGCAGGAATTGGCTATCAAAAGTTATGAGCACAGTTTGCAGGGGAACTGTTTCCACCTTGCCGTCATTGAATACTTTCTTGGTAAATCGCCGTACATCGATAATCGGTGCCGACGAAACAGCGTTAATCCTTAATTCTTCTTCTGCTAGGTCCGTAGGCACAAACTTGATTATCCCTTTCCGTTCTACTCGGTTAGCCGGTATATAAGCCTGCAGACCCAAGGATTGAAGAAACATCTTGTTTTCAACGAAGCCATTAGCAGTGTTGGCATTCAAAAATTCCATAGACATTCTGTTTTTCCCAAGTTGATTGAGTCGTTTCAGCCCAGTGACCTTGTTATAAAAAATTTTCCCCAGCTGAATTGGGTGTAGAGAAGCACTGTCTGATGCGTTCTCGATTATAACCATATATGGACCCTCTGCATGGTCATTATAAAGCCTCTTCCGCATTGCCGGCGCGGGGGGTTCCGCTTGACTGCTTCTTCTCTTACTTGGCTTGCCTGACTAGTTGTCAGATGGTTACATAAGGTGTTCAACTGATGGCCTCCATCTCCTGACGCTCTACTGGGATTTGTTTGAGGTGGGGTCGCTAGGCTGCACGCTACCTCCTTACCTCTGCTAGGAATCGACTCAGTGATCATCGGTTCTTCAATTTTCTCTTTCGTGACGTTTCTCCTGTCTGCAGCTTTACGTTTCTTCCTCAGATTGTACTTTTCTTCTTCGTCGGTGTCGTTTAGGTTTGCCTCCTTTGTCTTCCTCGCTGTCTCCATCATCTCTTGGTCACTCTGGTACACGGTATACGCCTCTTCTTTTCTCGGGTCGATTCCATCACTTGCTTCCGCCATTTCCTCTCGCCCTCCGGCAGAAGGGTCCGACGAGATGAGCTCAGCCAAGGATGTATTAACACAGTTAGGTTGTCTTCTCTAGATGAAAAATACTATAACTGTCCGCTGATTCACCAAAAGTTCTGTGAATATAACACGACCGCAGTTAGATAGTCGCCGGGAGATGAGTCCGCTTCGCTGCCACTACACTCGCGCAGGTAAACACGTCTCACTTCCTCACTCTATCGCACCGCTTACTTCCTTACTCGTCGGTTGCAAGCAGCAAACTGCTATTATTCTGATCCTTCTTTGATATTCGTCCTGCTTCTCAGTTTTCTCCAGCTCGTATACCATAATTTTAGATTTTTTTTCTGGGCAATGCACAATTTAATGCCTGTTATCACAGTTATAGAGTGCCCGTCACAGTATAAAAGCTGAAAATTTTCTGCGCATGTACACTAAAGCAGGTACAAACATTTGGCTACTATGAACATTGAGGTGTGGTGTCTTTGAAAGGTAACAGGTAGCAATATACTATATTATAAAGCGTGATTTTTTTTTTTTACGGGATACTATGAGAAATCAGGTCATATACTGTCAACACTGTGCGTTTGAAACCCCACCTGACGACTTCAAAGCTTAACAAAATGTAATTAAAGTTATGTCATACTGTCGCACATCAAGTGGATCAGGCCACGAAGAAGGAAAGACTGTCGTAGCGTAGTGGTTACGCTAAGAGACTGTGGGACTAAAGGTCGTGGGTTCGAATCCATTAAGTGCTGCAAAATTTTAATTTCTTAACTTTGTGTAAACCGTTCTGGAATATTCTTGTTGTTACTAGTGTTAATGTTCTAGACTGTTCGTCATTACTATATAAGCGATACTCCTTTCTAGCCGGAGTCGAGGAGTTCCGCTGTGATATTCGTAGTGTGAACAACTATTTCCTGCTGGTTAACTGGAATCGTATAAAGGCTTTGCTAACTACCTGGACATTGATTGTGGACTACGATTAGGCTCAGTGACTACAGATTTACCCGGCAACTATACACGGCGACGGATTGGACCTACGGCAATGGACACCTCGGCGCACGGCACTGGACACGGACTGGCTGACAATTCGGCAAGAAGAAAATGGCAACAAGTGGGAGCGCGTCAGACATGGCAATGTCTGAAGCCCAATCCTACAGTGAAAGTGATAGTGAATGTGAGATGTCAAACCCAGACAACATCAACAATATTCTACTCAGACCAGCTATCAGTCAAAACATGGATTCTTTCCCGATTCACAGAAGTGAAAGGCAAAAGGAAACGCGGCGACAGACAGAGTGGAAAAACGAAGCAAGCAAGAAGCAACACGGAAATTCCGACACAAAACCGATTAACACCATTGGAGGCATTGGGAAACCAGGACAATAAGAAAGAAGAGGAGAAATCAAATGCACAAAACTCAAATACTCAGCCAGAGCAAAAGAAGGAAACCTTTCCACCTATTGTTATCGGAGTGGTTAAAGAATTCATTCAAATGAACCAAATAATTAAAGAGAAGTTGCAAGGGAACCTAAAGGTTGTATACAGAGGTGACACCTTGAAGTACCATGTGGAAAATATACAGGACTACGAGTTTATTAACAGATTTTTTAAAGAAAATGGAATACCCTTCTATACGTATCAATTACCAAAAGACAGGCCACTAAAGGTAGTAATAAAAGGATTACCGCCAACAGTGAAAACAGAAGAGATAGAAGCTGAGTTAAAACAAAAAGGCTATGGAGTGAAAAGTGTGCACCAATTTAAGAAAAAAGATACGTCCACGAAGACACTGATCCCACTGGCGGTCTACCAAGTTACACTCAATACACCGTCTGACTCGGAACGCATCTACAACGAGCGAGCAATTTTATATACCAGAATACAGGTGGAACGATACAGAAGTCCCCTAGGTCCGCCCCAATGTATGAGGTGCCAAAGAATAGGGCATACTGCCAATTACTGTACACTCCCGCAAAGATGTGTAAAATGTGCTGAATACCATTCCACAAAGGAATGCAAGTTGCCAGAAAAATCACCAGCCAAATGCGCCAACTGCCAAGGTGCGCACGCAGCTTCTTGGAGGGGATGCCCGGTGTTTCAGGCAGCAATAAGACCACCGAGACCCAACCAAAATGCAAAAGACAATATTAAAAACGGGAAAGAGATGAACGACCCAGAAAAAGATACTAGTAAAACAAATATACCACTAGATACTAGGAAGACAACCCAAAGAGAACACCGGAATAGAAGATCCTACGCAAATGTGACAGGAGGTAGAGACGAAAAACAAAGAAGAAGAAATGAAGAAAGGGGAAGTGGCAATCAACCAGAAGACGATGCAACATCAAATGATTGCATGAACGCACTGAGAAACATGATGGAAAAACTGAAAAGACTAATTATAAATTTGAAAGAAGCCAGAGGCCCCTTAGACAAGGTAATGGCCCTGGCCGAAGGTGTAATAGCCCTCCTGGAATAATGGAGAGAAAAAATATACAGAAGCTACAGGATATCAACATAACAATATGGAACGCGAATGGACTAAAGGGAAAAAGAGAAGAACTGCAACAATTTATAAGGCGATACCAAATCGATATCCTACTAATAAGTGAAACACATCTAAAATCTAAGGACCTATTCAAGATAGAAGGAATGGAGATATACCGTACAGATCGCCCACATGCCAGAGGAGGAGGGACAGCCATAGTGATACGTAAAACTATTACACACCAAATCATCCATATGGCACCCCTTATAGAACTAGAGGCAACAGCAATCAAAATCCAATCAAGAGAAGGCAAGGTTATTTTAATCGCAGCCTACCTTGCACCCAATCGTACCCTTATGGAACAAGACATCGATGTTATCCTATCAACGGGTGACAAGGTAATCCTGGGCGGTGATTTAAACGCGAAGCACGAGTCCTGGAACTCCAGATACTGCAACAGTAGAGGCGAACAACTATTAAAAATAACAGAAGAAAGAAATGTGGAGGTGATAGGTCCGACGGAGCCGACGCATATACCATTTAATCACCAACACTACCCAGATGTTCTGGATATAGCAGTAATAAAAAATATCACACAACATATCCAACTGGAGACGAAAAACGACCTTTCATCAGACCACCAGCCTGTAAACATCAAGCTTAGCAACTGGATAACATCGGAGAAACCGATAAAGAAAATAACAGAAATAAATTGGAAATATTTTACCCGCCTAGTACACAATAAAATCCACACAACACATGCAGTTAATACGCCAGAAGAAATAGATAAAGCAGTAAAACATCTGGAGAATACAATTCAGACAGCCAATAGCAAGGCTTCAACGATTACAAGTTTTGAAGAAACAAACAATGCCGACTTACCACCGTTATTGGAAGACCTAAGATACCTGAAGAATAGATATAGAAAATTATGGCAAAAATATCGAGACCCTCAAGATCGGAGAGAATATCACCGCCTTTCAAGACAACTAGAAGACAGACTACGGGAAAATCGAATAGAGAGGTGGGAGGACAAAATGGCCAACTTGTTACTCACCAACAGAGATGCATGGAAACTTATCCGGGCACTGAAGACGAAACGACAAGCGAAGTCGGCAATAACTGGACCTACCGGAGCCATGTTCACCCCTGTCGCGAAGGCGGAAATACTCGCAGAAACGTTTGAGAAACACTACATGACACCGCAAAAGCCCTTAGAGGGAAAGGAAAAAAGAGAAGAGGAAGAAATAAAGAACCGAGCCGATATCATTCGAACTGAACCAACGAATACACTCCCGGAATTGACAACGCCGAAGGAGGTACGAGGGATAATCACGAAGCTGGCCAATAATAAGGCTGCAGGGCCGGACAATATAAGAAACGAACAGCTAAAACGATTACCGATAAAAGGGATAGTACTACTCACGAGAATAATCAACGCATCAATGATTACCGGCTACTATCCTGAGTCATGGAAAACGGCGAGGATTGTGGCAATACCAAAAGTGGGGAAAGATCATACAAAACCTGAAAATTACCGACCCATTAACCTCCTTAGCGCCACATCAAAGGTTATGGAAAGGGTTGTCTACAAGAGGATAGCAGCAAATATATGGCAAAATAAAACAATAAGAAAAGAACAACATGGGTTTCAACCAAAAGCATCTGCCGTAACACAACTCCTACACCTGGTGGAGGAAACAGTGGGAGCATTCAACAAAGGAAAATCCGTAGCGGCGGCTTTTCTAGATATAGAGAAAGCATATGACAAAGTGTGGAAGGACAAACTAATCGTGAAGATGGACACAAACACGAATATTCCCCGGTGCTATACAAAACTAATAGGTAACTTCCTGAAACATAGGCAATTCTATGTGACTGTAGATGGTCAACAGTCAACAAAACAAACGATGAGAGAAGGAATACCACAAGGAGCAGTACTTTCACCGACCCTGTTTAACATTTACGTGAACGATATACCGTGCCCGGAAAAAGTTTACATCGCTCTATTCGCAGATGATATTACTGTCTTTACCATAGGATACAGTCACGAAAAAAACATCAAAAGACTACAACGGGCTCTCAACAAAATATTCTTATGGTGCCAGAATAACAAAATAACAATAAACCCTGGTAAATGTGCGGCTGTATATTTTACAAAAAAGAGACCAGACTTTGATCGCCTGCCAAGAATAATAATAGCAGCACAAACAATCCCATGGGTAATAGAACACCGTTACCTAGGAATTATACTTGATCAAAAATTACTATTCCATCTGCACATAAGAGATCGATTCAAAAAAAGTCTAGCAGTGATTTTAAACCTCTTTCCAGTCCTGCGTAGCGGAGAACTGATGGTTGAGACTAAACTTAGAATCTACAAAACGGTCATAAGACCGTTTATGTTGTATGGATGCCAAGTCTGGGGAGCTGCAGCGAAATCTAACATTGAAATGCTACAGCGATTACAAAACAGATGCCTTAGGATGATATTAAATGCACGAATATTTACACCAACCAAACAATTACATGACCTAACGGGACTGCCTACAATTAAAGAAGAAATATATCACCAGAACATGAACTTTTATACCAGACTAGACCAAAACAGGAACAACAACGATAATAGACTGAAAGAACTCGGCACCAAAAGACCCAAACCCTGGCATAAATACAAACTACCACGCAGTACTATAGAATTAGAATTATAGTAACTCGTAAAAATTAGAACAATAAATAAATAAATAAATACATAAATAAGGGGGTTCCATTAAGGCCGTACCGCAAGGTTAGGCCAAAGCAGGTTTATCCCCCCAAGCGAACAACAAACAGTGCACCCAAACAAAACTTGTACCAAACCAGTAAAACTGCTCAAGGTAGTGGGACTGTAGCATAACGACCGCTGAGGTCATAAAAAAAGTGCTCCTGTACTGTACGAACTGTTGAACTGTGTAATAAAGCTTCGTTTCGTTAAAGTAAGTGTGTTCATCAACGACTTCGCTAATCAGTAAAATTTTAGAAATTGTTTATTTAATTATGTGGTCAGTATTCAGGATACTTAGAAAACTATTACTTTTGCAAACAGAAACTGCTGAAGTTATTGTTATATCTTGTATTTATCTGCATACTTTTTTAGAAGTAGTTCACGTTCGAAAAAATCCCTTGAATCCACCAGGTACATTTGATTCTGAAGACATATGTACAAGAGACATTTTAGACGAATCATAGAGAAGAGGAAATGGAAATAATTCATTTAGTTCGTACAGAAAAATTCCACGAAATGCACCAAATGGGAGGAAAATTAATCGGAAAAAATTTGCTGATGTTTTTGTTACACCGATGGGCTTGTGTCGCTTGCCAAAATAACTACTGAATTATAATTGCTTCAGAAGGAGAGTTGGTCTGTCAACATTTGTTTGATTTATTAACAATACAAAATGTACAATCTGGAAACGTTATATTCTTTTCTCCTTGCAAGTACGGATTTTGTTTTCGTCACTAAGAAATTATAAAGAATCGTGATCAAATCATTCTGAATAAAACTGAGCACCTGCTCCAGATTTTTCAGTTTGTGATACATTTTTTCGTTTTCTGTGAAACTTGGATAACAGGTTTCGAATTTTTTTTTCTTAACATCCTACTGACATGGGCCCCACACAGGCGCATAAACGTTATTCCACGCATCATATTTACTCTCTTGGCCATTCTTCGGTTTCCAAAGACATGGATATTCTCCACATTTATAATCTCTACATCTGTAGTCTAATATTCTCTAAATTCCATAAAGCTATGCTCGCGAATGTGTTTATCAACATACAAGTCTCAACTCTTCGGACCGACTGTTCGACCGAATATGACCGCCTAATCCAGAGACAGGTAAAGGCGTTGCCACCATGGAGGAAGGAATAATATGGAGACGACGCAAGAGACCTTTACCACGCATGGGAGTGAAGCAGGCGACGGAGGAGTGGGGGGGGGCTTGACCGCTTCCCAACCAACACGGGGAATATGTACAAACACCTCAAGGGGACTCTAGGATAAACGTGACGCCGCAATCTGGTGATGGATTATTATGTAACTCGATGAGACAAATAAAAATGAAGAATAAAATGTTTTGATATCCTGCTTAGTTTTCGAGATATTCTGTCTCAAATGTGAAATGGTTTTGGTTGAAATTCAGAAGAAAAAATTATTCAAAGTCAAATTTTATGATGAATTTTTATTTAAAAAGACGAGACAAATAAAAATAAAGAGTAAAATTTTTCGATATTTCACCTAGTTCTCGAGATATACTGTCTCAAAAGTGAGGGTGTCTTGAGTTGAAATGCAGAAGAAAAATTTCGCAAAAGTCAAATTTAATGATGGATTCTTATGTAACACGACGAAAAAAACTCGATAATAAGGAATAATGTTTTCGATATCTTTGGGGGATATACAACATCCAAATTGAGGGGTTTAGGTTTGGATGCAGGCTGGACCAAAAATTAATTCTGTCAAAGCCACAATGATTACATGGTTGACATGCAGAATGGATATTTCAGTTTTATTACTACCACTTGTGGTTAGTCTGAAATGTGTCCTAGACCAGAAAAAAAGTAAGAGGACCCACTCTAGGGATGAGCAACCCAGACAGTTTGTAGGCTGGTACCAGAAATAAAATGTTTATTCAGTCACCTTAATGAACATTCTGTTGATCAAGATGTGTTGTCTAATTTCACAGCCCTACTTATTAGGACAGTTGTAAAAATATTATCTCTCAGTTAGATTTAGATACGGGGGGGGGGGGGGGGGAGAATGTTGTACAAAAAAAAGAGACTAAATTAGAAACACATTCCCCAAATTGATTTTGTTCAAAGGTCAATAACTTCTTTATTTATGAAGCCCATTTTTATTTCTGCATGAACCTGTTTCGACATAAATAGATGAGAAAGATTTCAAAATCGGTAAAAATAGGTATAGACGTATTTACAAACAGAAACAAGTCTTATATGAAGCTTTAAAAATAACCTAAGTCAATGGCCTGAAATAGCTATTTAAAAAATTAATAAAACTCACAGCTTCTCACATAACAGTCAATTTCATCATCCATTGTCAGTATAATCAGCAAAGTGACGAAAGTAAAACACGCCCCTTTAAATCTCATTTTAAACACTCGTTAAAAAATAATGCTAGTCTATTATGTGCAAAATAGCAAGGTTTGCTGATTTTTCTACACTACACCAAGAAAAATTTGAGAACAAAGTTATCCCATTGAGAGCTATGACTAAATATTTATAGACGTGCTGCAAAGTTTGCGGTGTCTACCGCTCACTTCAACAACGATAATTACAATTCAACTTACTTATGAAATGATATTCAAGGTTCTTTCCTGTCTGGCCTATTTGTGCAACCGTACGCAACACAAGCTGGCATTTTTAAACACTTATACACAATACTAAATGAAATAATCACTGCATCTACCACAATGTGAACACCTTAATTGTTGGGAAGCGCCATATGGTCGCTGCCGGTGCTGCCACCATGCGGGGAGAGTTTAGTGCTTGCTTCACCGATTTAACGTCACTTCTCCTCCATATAATTCCTTCCTCCATGGTTGCCACGCGTCCACTGGACACGACCTGCTCTGCCGAATACAACCGAATCCGGCCGAATGACGGACCGATCCCATTGAAATGTTATTAGTCAGATGTATTCGGCCGAATGGAAAACGCTGTTAATAAACAAGTCTTCATGTTTTATCTCTTACTTGATCTTAATTTTTATTTTTTCAAACTATCATACACTGTGGTGGTACGCAGTCATTATAAATATTTTAATCAAAATATCTATGGACAGGGTAATTATAGCAAGAGCGTCTGTGCAGTTATAACATATATTTTATTAAAAATTTGTGCAATAAAGACAATTGTTTGAAATGCGTAGTTGGATATTCTCCAATGATTTTGCGATATCTTTTTTTTTTTACTTATCGCTTTACGCCTCGTCAATGGCTAAGGTCATCAGAGGCGGAATGGGACTGAGACTGGACAAGGAACGGGAAGGAATTCGGCCATGGCCTTTTTGAAGGAAGCATCCCGGCATTCGCCTAGAGTGATTTTGGGAAACCATGGAAAACCCATAACAGGATGCCCAGACGGGGATTCTGTGTGATATCATCACTTTTGTCGGGACCGCATTTAGGCATAGGCTATAAAGGTTGCAGCCTCTGAACCCACATCGTAAAAACAAAACTTACTTGTTTCATATAATTCTTCTATTTGTATCTTCTTTTTTTTTTGGTATGTTCATTTATGACATGATTTGAGAACGTGGCAACATCGATGTAACTCTCAATCACGCATTCTTTTTCTTCCAAAAGTGTTCAGAACGATGTTAATAAACTGTATTAAATATCTTAGTGATTTTCAATTGTTTTCATTTTATCTCAACAATTCTATATTCTTCCAGATACGATATAGTAAAATATTCTATAGTTAAATAATATATTTCAAAAGTTTATTTTAGAATTTTGGTTAGAAAATAACTATAAAATGCGAGATTGAATTACAAAATATTTGCGGGACAGGGAGCGCATCCAGGTTCAGCCAAGGGTGTAACATATCCGAAATACGGCACTTGTAAAACTACCAGGTTTTTACACCTGGTTAATAATTTAATAGTTCACTTATGTTTATATCTTGACCAACCTAATGGATAGTTTCAGACTTCGTTCTTGATTTAATTCTTTTGTTGATACGGCCACCACAGCTGATAGCCGACGTAATGTAAGACAGTTCATCAACTCTGTAAATAACTTGAATACTCAGTACAGTGCAGGGTACTATATCACTGAATACAAGTACACCAAGTTTTGAAGTTGACACAAGTTTATTCAATCTGTATTAAGTTTAGAAACACGTATACGCCGACCACCAACTGAAAAATAATGTTTATCCCAAGATACAGGTTCGCTAGAGTGAAAAATATCCTCACTTAGCATAAAATACAGTTTCTACCGTCTCCACTGTTAATAGAACAATCACTGTAGATGAAGCACCTTTTCTTACACACTTATTAACGGAAAGTTAATGCAGTTGTTTCAACGTGGCCAGTACAATCGAGTCGTAAACGGCAGTCACTCTTTTAGTGCCGAGAACCACCACAACCACGTTGCCGCGCGCGCTACCTCTCTCAGCGACGTTCAAACACAGACTGCTAGCTACTCTCAAAGAGTTTACTGCTACGAAGTATTGTGATGGATATCGACTATTGATACCATAGACTTAGATGAGATTTGACAGTTAGCATAGCGCTCTGTTATGTGACACACTGACCCTCGTAATATTTCGCGAGTGCAAGGTAAAGTCTATTTTTACAAAATGTAAGTAACTATACATTTTACAGAAACACCTCGATCGCTTGGTGTTGAAGCAACAATGACGGATCGGCAGTATGTGTCGGACATTATTCGGCTGCAGTGGACGAGGTAAATTGGGCGAACTGGTCGGCCGTCAAGTCGGGCGTCATTCGACGAATGCGGTTCGGACGAAATTCGGTTCCAGTGGACGACCGGTCTGACGGTGTCATCTTCCCCGATCCTGAACTTTTCGGGCGCGCTGAATGTTCCATGATTCAAGCCACACTAATCTGGTATCCAGTGTCCCTGTTTACTAAGCGATCAGCTGTTCTGATCTCAATGATTTCCGTTACTGCACTGTTTCGAAAGATTTGACAAGGGCTTAAATCCTCGTTTCTTCAATTTAAAGCACGACTTTCGTTCATACCAGAATCAGTCACCGGTGATGTTTCTTCCGATGTAGACGAAAATTTCTTGCTCCGTTTTGTGAACGCAAATGGTGAAACACTCACTTAGTGGAAAGGCAATTATGTAGCATGGTAAAG